>CP094637.1:13908586-14508586 GCA_023657505.1 Camelina hispida | reverse complement strand
GAATTTGGTTGTGCGGGACAAACGATTTGATAGTGCGGTGCGGTTGAACTGTGGTACGTGCGAGACAAGTGCGGTTAATACAAAATAAGCGGTACAAAATATTTGATTGGTAAAAAGATATTTGTGGTGCGGCTTTCATATTATTTTGAGAATAATTAGTATAATTATATATTTTAACTTGTTTTCCACTATTAAATAAACATTCTTATATATTTATGAACTTTAAAATACCTACAAAATAACAAATAAAGTCAATCTTTAATTCTAAATTGGTTAACTATCAATAATTTTATAAATTATATAATGATTTTTATATACTAATATTTGATATATATATATATATATATTATTTTTTGTATAGAAGACTTACCAAAAAGAAAGAAAAGAATATTAAGTACAATAAGATAAAAAAATAATAGTGAGAGAGAGAAATTTGTTTTTTTTTTTTTTGCTTTAGAAATGTATATATAGACTCATTTATGTTAATAGTTAAAAAATGTATTATCCAGTGTGCGGTTTTGTTGAACCGCTGGATAAATACTAGTTTTGTTTTGAAAGGCGGTTCATGCCTTTATTCACTGAGTAATTCCGCAAATTTTTTTTTTTTTTTTGAAAAAAACTTAAAAAGGAAGAGTTGTGTTGAATGGTGACATAAAAGCGGTATTGCAAAAACATGGAAAATCGTCCCACTTTCATGTTCTCCATTCAAGACCTTAATTGGCAGAATGTAGCTCTATATTTTTATAAGTCTTTTTGTTAATCAAGAAAAATTTAGTATATTTATAAATTGTAAATATCTTTACTGATCTAAAATAAAAATAAAAACCATAAATTATAGAATACATTTAGCATAGGATCATTATTAAAATATGTGTTGAATATTGAACTTTCTTTTGCCAATGAAAAATTAAAAATCAAAAAATATGTTGGTACTGCGGAATTTGACAAACCGCTGAGTAATAGATAGAGAACCAAAAAAGTGTGGTCCATGACTTAATACAAACAATAAACAAATTCTCATTCATAGAAAAAACCTACACATCACACCTTTTTCATTTTGTTGAATAAAAAATGTAGTGTATCAAGGTAGACGAGACAGTGTAGATCTTGACAGAGCAGAAAATGTTTAAATATACATTGAGATGGATTTGGTTGACGTCAAATTTAATAGGTATTGGTTATAAAAAGGTATTGGTTAAAAGAACTAATCACATTTTTCTCAATTGTTACTTTGTTAGATATACACAGATAAATATCATAGTTTGACTATTTGACTAATCTTTTACATAGGGAAGCTAGATGGAGTTTAAACAATTGATTGTCACTCAAATTTCTCCTAATCTAAAAAAACCAATAAACAAATTCTCATTCATAAAAAAACCTACACATCACACATTTTCATTTATTGAATAAAAAATGTAATGTATCGAGGTAGACGAGACCGGTGCAGATCTTGACAGAGCAAAAAAATGTTTAAATATGCATTGAGATGGATTTGGTTGACGTCAAATTTAATATAGGTTTTGGTTATCAAATGGTATTGGTTAAAAGAACTAATCACATTTTTCTCAATTGTTACTTTGTTAGATATACACAGATAAATATAATAGGGAAGCTAGATGGAGTTTAAACAATTGATTGTCACTCAAATATCTCCTAATCTAAAAAAACAAATAAACAAATTCACATTCATAGAAAAAACCTATACATCACACATTTTCATTTATTGAATAAAAAATGTAATGTATCGAGGTAGACGAGACCAATGCAGATCTTGACAGAGCAAAAAAATGTTTAAATATGCATTGAGATGGATTTGGTTGACGTCAAATTTAATATAGGTATTGGTTATCGAATGGTATTGGTTATAAGAACTAATCACAATTTTCTTAATTGTTACTTTGTTAGATATACACAGATAAATATCATAGTTTGACTGTTTGACTAATCTTTTACATAGGGAAGCTAGATGGTATTTAAACACTTGATTGTCACTCAAATTTATCCTAATCTAAAAAAACAATAAACAAATTCCCATTCATAGAAAAAAAACCTACACATTACACTTTTTCATTTATTGAGTAAAAAATGTAGTGTATCGAGGTAGACGAGATGGGTGCAGATCTTGAAAGAGCAAAAACATGTTTAAATATGCATTGAGATGGATATGGTTGATGTCAAATTTAATATAAGTATTGGTTAAAAGAACTAATCACATTTTTCTTAATTGTTACTTTGTTAGATATACACAGATAAATATCATAGTTTGACTGTTTGACTAATCGTTTACATAGGGAAGCTAGATGGAATTTAAACACTTGATTGTCACTCAAATTTCTACTAATAAAAAAAGAACAATAAACAAATTCTCATTCATAGAAAAACCTACACATTACACTTTTTCATTTATTGAGAAAAAAATGTAGTGTATCAAGGTAGACGAGACAAGTGCAGATCTGGAAAGAGCAAAATATATTTAAATATGCATTGAGATGAATTCGGCTGACGTCAAATTTAATATAGGTATTGGTTATCGAATGGTATTGGTTAAAAGAACTAATCACATTTTTCTCAATTGTTACTTTGTTAGATGTAAACAGATAAATATCATAGTTTGACTGTTTGACTAATCTTTTACATAGGGAAGCTAGATGGAATTTAAATACTTGATTGTTTGACTAATTTTTGACTGCTTGAAACAATCAAGAATTTAAACA
Source organism: Camelina hispida (assembly GCA_023657505.1). NCBI lineage: Eukaryota > Viridiplantae > Streptophyta > Magnoliopsida > Brassicales > Brassicaceae > Camelina > Camelina hispida. Next base: position 14,505,869 of record CP094637.1, on the reverse strand, counting down.
CTTGATTGTTTGACTCAAATTTCTCCTAATCTAAAAAAACAAGAAACATATTCTCATTCATAGAAAAAACCTACACATCACACATTTTCATTTATTGAATTAAAAATGTAGTGTACCAAGGTAGACGAGGTGGGTGTAGAGGTTGACAGAGCAAAAAAATATTTAAATATGCATTGAGATGGATTTGGTTGATGTCAAATTTAATATAGGTATTTGTTATCGAATGGTATTGGTTAAAAGAACTAATCACATTTTTCTCAATTGTTACTTTGTTAGATATAGACAGATATATATATTTTAGTTTGACTGTTTGACTAATCGTTTACATGGGAAAGCTAGATGGAATTTAAACACTTAATTGTCACTCAAATTTCTCCTAATCTAAAAAAAAATTGGAAGAAATTTAATCATTGTGCAGTGCTTTTCTTTGGAAGGGGTCACCGGATTGTGTGCGAAGGTCTCCTGGAACTCAGTTTGCACCCCAATGGTAAATGGAGGATTGGGGTTAAAGAGATAAGTCAATTGGAACAAAGTCTTGGCTCTCAAGCTGATTTGGCTAATATTTACCAAAGGAGGTTTGTTGTGGGTATCATCGGTAAAGATGCACTTAATAGGACGGCACAGTTTTTGGGAGGTGAATGGTCCTGCTGTAGGGAGCTGGATTTGGTGGAGTCTCTGCAAGCTACGACCTTTAGCTAGACCTTTTATAGTCTGTGAACTTCGCTCAGGCATTACTTGCAATTTCTGGATGGATAATTGGACGTCTTTCGGTCCATTGTTAGATATCACGGGTGTTTCAGGCCCTAGAGTCTTTGGTCTTCCTCTTCAGGCGGTTGTAGCAGATGTCGTAGTTCATGGTGAATGGTGGATATCCAACAGTAGGAGTTGCAGCCCCATAATACTATTACTGAAATCCTGCCCCCCTTGTCCCCTCCTCAGTCATTACTCAAGGGGAGGATGAGGATGATCGTTTTCTATGGAAAATTGGAGATGTGCAGGCGTCGGATCTGTTCTCAACGGCTGCAACTTGGAGGTATCTTTATCCATCAAGACCTAAATTTGACTGGTTTGATTCAGTATGGATAAAGGGAAGGATCCCCAAGCATTCCTTCATTGCTTGGCTTTCTTCACGGCACAGGCTTCATATGAGAGATCGTTTGGTTCGTTGAGATCTATCTGTTCCTTCAGTCTGTCTTCTGTGTAACACTCATGATGAGACTCGCCAGCACCTCTTTTTTGATTGCTGTTATGCAGATGAGACATGGCACCATTTCACTGCTAAATCCCAAGTCGTTCCTCCAGGTGGTTTCGAGTCTCGAGCAAGATGGCTAAGAAACCCTACGTGGCCTTTATTCTTCGATTATGTGACAACCCGTGTCGTGGACCCCACTAGCCTCACTGTTAGCCACCCAAACGGATCCCAAGCTGGCCCTGCAGGGCATCGATCCTAACCCTTCACTGGGCAAATGGAACTATTCATCCAAATCCATGAGTAGGTTATTGGTGCGCCAAGCGTTCCTCGAACCCTGGTCCTCACCCTTTAACAACCTTCCCACAGGACAAGTTGCCACCAATTAACCTGCAGCTGAATTGGTGACAGCTTGTCCTGTGGGAAGGTTGTTAAAGGGTGGGGACCAGGGTTCGAGGAACGCCTGACGCACCAATAACCTACTGTGGATATGGATGAATAGTTCCATTTACCCAGTGAGGGGTTAGGATCGATACCCTGCAGGCCAGCTTGGGGTATTCTTATATGACAACCCGTCCCGTGGATCCCACTATCCTCACTGCTAGCTGCTCCAACTGACCGTCCGTGGATCCTGCTAGCCCCCCGCTAGCCGTCCCAACAGACCCCAAGCTGGCCCTACAGGGCATCGATCCTAACCTATCACTGTGGATATCCCAATCCACCAGTAGGTTATTGGTGCGCCAGGCTTCCCTCGAACCCTGGTCCCCACCCTTTAACAACCTTCCCACAAGACAAGCTGTCACCAATTTATCTGCAGCTACTGTGGATTTGGATGAATAGTTCCATTTGCCCAGTGAGGATTAGGATCGATGCCCTGCAGGGTCAACTTGGGGTCTGTTTGGGCGGCTAGCAGTCAGGCTAGTGAGGTCCACGGGACGGGTTGTCATATAAAAATCGATTTTTATGTGACAACCCGTCCTGCGGACCTCACTAGCCCACCGCTAGCCGCCCCAACGGACCCCAAGCTGGCCCTGCAGGGCATCGATCCTAACCCTTCACTGTTGAAATCCACATCCACCAGTAGGTTATTGGTGCGCCAGGCGTTCCTCGAACCCTGGTCCGCACCCTTTAACAAACCTCCCACAGGACAAGTTGCCACCAATTGACCTGCAGGGCCAACTTGGGGTCCGTTGGGGCGGCTAGCGGTGGGCTAGTGGGGTCCGCAGGACGGGTTGTCACAGATTAGCTTACCAAGCCTCTATATATGCTATTTGGAAGGAAAAGAATTCCAGGCTTCATCTAGCCACTTCTAGACCAGCCTCAGCAGTTCTGTTGGATATAAAAGCACTCTCCGACTTTATTTGGGACCTTTAACACTCAAGCAGAGAATTATTCCTCCAGCTCCAACTCTATTGATAACTTGGTTTGGCATCTTTCACTAAATGTGTGTGGTTATTCTACCTTATCATTTATGTAGGTGTTACTCGTTTGGAGGCACTGGTCTGTAATTGCCGAGTTTTCTCAGAAATGAAATGGAAGGTACTTTAAAAAAAAAAAAAATTGTTTGTGGTGCTAACTAATGAAGACTTGGACAACAATTTTTGGGGCGGTCTTGAGATTTGTTTTTTTTTTAAACGAGCAAATTGTATTTGTAAAGTCTACAGGGGTAAATTCAATCTAATATTCCAAGTGATTTTAGTTTTTATGGGATTTTAAGTTTTGATGATTTTAGAGAAGTTGATATGATTTTAGAGTATAACGGCCCCACCGGCACCACCACCACCACCGACCACCTTCACTGAGCCCTCCTAGAATGCTTGTGATTCGCCAAAGCCCTCTGCCGTCATGCTCTGGTCCACAATCTTACTAGTAATTGGGGATCTGCTCTTACCATGACCACATTTTCGTCCACGACCAGCAACAGCTCCACCTCTAACCATCCTATCCACATATAACCATCTGCACTATAGTAAATTTACTATATATGTATGTTGAACATACACAACTAAAAATTAAAAATTAAATTCAAACAAAAATGAGAGAAGAATAAAAGATTTAAATTTGGAATAAATCTTATAAATTTTAACATTGATTATAGAACATTATATGTATATATATATAGATATATAAAATATTTTAATTGTGTTTGGTTATAAAAATAATATGAAAAGTTAAATAAAATTGTTTGTATTAAGTTTAATTTATTGCTAATAGTTTTCAAAACAGATTTAATTCTCAAAAGATTCTAGAAAAATACGTGGAGTGGTGTTGAGTGAGTTGTGCGTCCAGAAGATGGAAAGTTTACAAATATCGTTTCTGGAAAAAGACAATTTCCAGAAATTTCCTATATCTGGAAAAAGTATTGTGCTTTATCGGGGGTTCGAAGCGTGTTCGGCTATAGGTAAAGAGAAAATTTCCTAAATTTTCTTGTTTTTGGGTTGGTGTTGATAGGTCTTCTTATCTCGCCGACGGACTCTTTTTTTTCTCCTAGTTATTATTCTCATCGCAAAGATATGGAGGTGGAAAAGAAGTATGAGAGAGAGTCTGAATCTTCGTCGGAGCAAGTTGTGAAACCAATGTATGACAATCGTATTATTGATATGGTCATCTCCCGGGACAATCAAAAGATATGTCCTGATTCGCCGCCGCAGCCATTGGTGTATCCGGATCACCTGGAGATAAATCCTGAATTGCCAGATATACGTCCTCGTACGCCGGAGCAAGTGGTGAATCCATGGGAAGTGTCTGCAAGATACGGGGAGAAGATCAATTACGACAAGCCTATTGACAAATTTGGGTGCAAAAGGTATAAGATAGAAAAGACTGAATTTATAAGAACAACTTTCTTATATTATTGTTTAGAAAAATCTCCTCTCAAAAACTAAACAATGTTTTCTCTCTTTTCTTATATCTTGATCACACCTTGATCAATGATATATATAGAGTTTACCTTCCTATTTCTATTTGGACTAACTAATTCCTTATCCTTTAAGGAATTGTCCTAAGCTTCTTTCATCCTTATCTTCCTTGGCAAGGATGTCTTGGGCTTTAAGCTTTGAAGTTTATCCAACATTTTCCCCCTTAAACTTCAAATCTTCCTTCTTTACTTCATGAACTCCTATCAAGCTTCTCATTTCTGCAAACTTTACTCTAGCCAATGCTTTGGTGAGGATGTCAGCCTTTTGTTCTATTCCTGGTACATGTTCCACACGGATGAGCTCTCTTTCAATGCATTCTCTTATAAAGTAGTATCTTTTATGTATGTGTTTGCTCTTCCCATGAAACACTGGATTCTTTGCAAGTGCAATTGCAGACTTGTTGTCAACATACATCATGATTTGAGCTTCCTTCTTCCCTGTAACCTCACTGAACAAATCCTGCAGCCACAAAGCTTGTTTGGCTCCTTCTGTAACTGCCATGAATTCAGCCTCACTTGAAGACATAGCAACCGTGTCTTGCTTCCTTGTACACCATGTGATCGGAGTTTCACCAAAGAGGAATAAATGCCCTGTAGTACTTCTCCCATCGTCTTGATCAATGTTGTGGCTGCTGTCGCTAAAGCCAACAATTTCTTTTAAACCTCCTCGTTTATACTTGAGACCATAAGATGATGTACCTCTAAGATATCTCAGAATCTGCTTGATAATTTCTCCATGAGGCTTCCTCGGACTCTGCATATATCTGCTCACAACACTAACTGCAAAAGACAAATCAGGTCGAGTGTGCAACAGATATCTTAAGCAGCCAACATTTCTTCTAAACAGAGTGGGGTCTATCTCTGCTTCATCAAGAGATTTTGAGACCTGTAGTCCGAACTCCATTGGGACTACAGTCGAATTACAGCTTTGTAGTCCAGCTTCTTTCAGGATCCTTAGTGCATATCCTTCTTGTTTGATGGTGATACCGTCAACTCCTTGATGCACTTCTATACCGAGATAGTACGTGAGTTTACCAAGACCAGACATTTCAAACTTAGAAGACATTCCTGTCTTAAACTCCACAATTGCTGCGAGGTTGTTTCCCATGATGAATAGATCATCAACATACACTGCAACAACCAACAGGTCCTTTCCCTTCTCCTTTCGATAGACTGCAGTTTCTTTTAAACATCTCTTAAAGCTCATCTCCTTCAAAATTTGATCCAACTTGGTGTTCCAGGCTCGTGGAGCTTGTCTTAGGCCGTATAGAGCTTTTGTCAGCTTATAAACTCTATGTTCTTCCCCCTTTATCTCAAATCCTTCGGGCTGTTCAACGTAAACGTCTTCTTTCAATTCGCCGTGTAAGAAAGCCGTTTTGACGTCTAAGTGATGGATTTCCCACCCATCTGATGCGGCCATTCCTATCAGCATTCTGATAGTCTCCATACGAGCTACTGGAGCGAAAGCTTCTTCAAAGTCAACGCCACTCTCTTGCACGTATCCTTTAGCAACGAGTCTAGCCTTGTGTTTGTTTATAGTCCCGTCTGCATTCCTCTTGATCTTGAAAACCCACTTGTGACCAATTACTTTCACACCCTGCGGTCTATCAACAAGAAACCAAGTTTTATTTTTATTGATAGAGTCAATCTCATCCTTGCAAGCTAATCTCCACACTTTCATTCCTTTTGCTTCTTCATAAAACCGTGGCTCATCGTTGATCATTAGAAGCAGTATCTCACTTTCTTGAGATGCTAATAACACATAATCCTCAAATCGTTTTGGCTTCTTAACTTGTCTTTCTGATCGTCTTATGATTGGTTCCTGAACAACATTCTCATTGTTGTCACTGCATTCTTGAGTCATATCAGTTTCAGGTTCAGGTTCTGCTATTTCCTTATCTTGCTCTGTAGAGTGCGATGATATTGGACCACTACCAACATCTTCTATCTCACCCCAACGCATATGAAACATTCCAGGCTCTCTGTTTTGGCTGTCCTCTGTTCTGCTCCAACTCCACTTGTTGTTTTCACTGAAAACTACATCCCTGCTAACCACAATTCTCCTTGTAGACGAATTGTACAGTCGATAAGCCTTGGAACCAGGCTCGATCCCAAGATGGACTAACGACTGTGATCGATCGTCTAACTTCTTGAGACCTGCAGTTTCAGCTTTTGCATAGGCTAAACATCCGAAAACTCTCAGATGCTCAATGTTTGGTTTTCTCTCACGCAAACACTCATATGTTGTGATGTTGATCAAATCTTTAGTTGGTATCTGATTGATCACATATGTACTGTGACGGACTCCTTCACCCCACAGATAGTTCGGTACCTCCATAGCCTTGAGAATGCTTCTTGTCATTTCAAGGTCTTGTTTCTTCTTTCAACCACACCATTTTGCTACGGAGTGTATGGAGTAGTCAAATGTCTCTTAATTCCACTTGATTCACAGAAACTGTTAAACTCACTTGATGTGAATTCTCCTCCCCTATCAGTCCTAAGAGCGATAATCTCCTTTCCCAGTTCCTTTTCAATCACACTTTTAAAAGACTTGAAGCTTCCAAATGCATGGCTTTTCTCCTTTAATAAGATGGACCACATGTATCTAGAAAAATCATCCACAATAACAAAAATGTATTTGTTATGCGCAAGAGTTGCAGATGTTATTGGTCCGCACAAATCAGCATGGAGAAGCTCTAAAATTTGTAGCTTTTGGGAAGGGTTGTCTTGTCTGCTTCCCGACAAGACATGACTCACACAGCATCTTCTCATCTCTTACTTGAGGCAAGCCAAGAACCATCTTTTGTTGAAACATAGACTTGATAGTTCTAAAATTTATGTGGCCAAGTCTCGCATGCCACTTCCAGGTTTCATCCTCAATGCGTGTGTGTAGACAGACTGGTCTTCCTTCTTTTAGACTAATCTTGTACAACCTATTAGTCGATCTCATAACTTTCACCAGCAGCCTATTTCTTGGATCATGAACTGTTAACCAATCTTGTCTCATGCGAACATCGCAGCCGACCTCTGTTGCTTGTCCCAAGCTCAAAATATTGCTCTTGAGATCAGGAATATAGTAAATGTCTTTTACTAGAACATGTTCCTCACCTTTACTCTGAAAAATTATTGAAACTTTACCTCTTATATCTACACAAGATCCATCTCCAAACTTCACCTTACCTCCAATGTTCTCATTGAGCTCAGAGAAATAATCTTTATGGCCTGTCATATGGTTACTAGCTCCATTGTCTAAGTACCACATTCCATCTTCCTTGGTGTAGTTCCTTGGAATAACTCTTTCTTCATTTAAGTAGACAATTTCATGTAAAAACAGAGCTTTATCCGCTTCCTCTGTTTCTAATGTCTCGACCTTATTAGCTTCTTGATTTCTCTGAACCTTCTCTAGACACTGTGAGGCGTAGTGACCCGGTTTGTCACAATAGAAACAGATAATAGTCTTCTCCTTCTTGTCTTTTGCTTTGTTCTGTTCTGTATTCGACTGATCATGTGTGTTGTTATATTGCGAATTGTTTCTGCCTCTACCTCTTCCTCGGTAACCTCTTCCTCCATAGCCTCTCCCTCTACCACGTCCTCTGCCTCGAAAGCCACTATTTCCACTGTTATAATTCGTTTGATACTGATCTGTGTTAGAAAACATCAGTTTCGTTTGATTTTCTTCAGGAAGTCCTTCTCCTGCAATTCTTTCTTCGAAAGCTTTTAATCTTCCTACTATATCTTTGAAGCTTGTGGTGTTGAGGTTGAGAACTTGTTCAAGGGAAGCTACCATATGAATAAACTTGCTCCTAGGTAGACTGTTCAAGAACTTTTTCACAAGTCTTGGTTCCTCAATGATCTCACCAAGCGCCCCTGCCTTGGTTGCGATTTCTGACAATTTTCCAGCAAAAACGTCGACCTTGTCACCTTCTGTCATTCATATCTTCTCGAACTCCGACATGAGTGTCTGTAAACGAGCCTCCTTGACACGTTCAGCTCCAAGATTCCTAGACTGAATTGAGTTCCAAATCACTTTAGGAGAACTCAAGTTACCAACTTGCATGCTAAGTGATTCTGGAATCGACTGAAACAACAAAGCAGTTGCTATGTCGTTCTTTTCTTGATCATCTGAACCTGGTTCTATTGTCTCCCAAACTTTCTGAATACGTAGCATGATCCTCATCCTCATGGACCATACGGTGTAGTTTGTTGAAGTTAGAAGAGGACACTGTAGAGAGATCCCTTTCTCCAGCTCTTTTGGTCGAGATGATTCAACTATTTCTCCCATAGTTGTGGTTCGATGTTCAAAAACTTCTGTAATCGAAACACTACTCGATCGATTGAACCTAGAAGCTCTGATACCAAATATAAGATAGAAAAGACTGAATTTATAAGAACAACTTCCTTATATTATTGTTTAGAAAAATCTCCTCTCAAAAACTAAACAATGTTTTCTCTCTTTTCTTATATCTTGATCACACCTTGATCAGTGATATATATAGAGTTTAACTTCCTATTTCTATTTGGACTAACTAATTCCTAATCCTTTAAGGAATTGTCCTAAGCTTCTTTCATCCTTACCTTCCTTGGCAAGGATGTCTTGGGCTTTAAGCTTTGAAGTTTATCCAACAAAAGGCTCAACCAGTCTCTGATAGATCGTGTTGAAAGACTGATACCGCTAAGGTCATTAAAAAGAAGATAAACAGTGCCCTTAGTGGTGGGAAAAATACCGAGACCGAACAGAAAGAACTCGGAGCAAATCTCGAGGTGGATACACCCTTCAAGTATTTGCGCTTTTACCTTGAAGATGATTCTGAACTTGAACGCATTAGAAAGGAATATGGAGAAAAAGATGGAAACATGCAAACAGGAGATGTAAAGAAGCGAGTCACGGAAGTCTTGACAGAAATAGTGGACAAACATCGCAGGGCAAGAGCTGCTGTTACCAATGAGATGGTGGAGGCATTCATGGCCGTGAGACCTCTCCCAAGCATGTTCAAGTAAGGACTCCTAAACCAGAAAGAATCCATTTTGGCAGCTCCTCACAACTTCATGTCACATCTTTCTGTCTATAATTGTTCGGCATAATTTTAATCATATAAATTATGATGGATAACTTCTATTATATTTATGATATTTTCTATAAAGAATAGAGAATTATGCATTCTCTAGAACATTGAGTCAATATCGGCCGTAACAATAAGCATCAAGTCAATACGGGCCGTAATTAAGCCGATACGGGCCGACACAATAATTAACGAGCCAATACGGGCCGTAACGACAAACAACGAGTCAATATGGGCTGTAACTGACTTTGTGACCGACACTGATTTGCTACGACATTATCAAGAGAATATTTGACTCAATCTTGTAGAGAGAATATTCGGAACGATCTTATCTCATGAAGAGGCGGTTACTCAAACCCAAATCCCATGAGGATTAGGGTAAAGGGACTTCCCTATAAATAGGGAGCGATTTTGACATGATAGGGAAGGGAAATCGAAGCCAAAACAAGAGACCAAAAACACAGCCACACGACTCAATTCCAAAGCATTGCTAGGGTTCCTAAATTGACTCGTTGTGCCTTAAACTCTTGTATTTGAGCTCGATACTTTGATCAATAAAAACGACTATTCAACATCTATTTCTTGTTTCCGTAGTCTCTAAACGAATCGATTATTTTTGCCCAAACAATTGGCGCTAGAAGGAGGGGCTAGAGTAAACTACGTGAGATGACGGGAAACGGAGGAGATACGACTAACACCGATGCGAATGTCGCTGCTCAGCTTGAAGCCCTGACTACTAAGCTGAACGAGGCAGTGCAGAAGCTATCACATATCGAGGCAGATAACGCTAGGCTACGAGAGGAGAACGCTTCGCTCGTGACAGCAGGGAGAATTTTTACCGAAGCAAGCTCTAGATTTCACGGGAGACAGACGGTTGGAAACTCCTCATCAGGAAGAGAACGGCGGAGAAAACCCTGACACAAGGCAGGCACGTGAAACCCTTATCCAAGGAGAAAATTTGGATCAACAAGGTGTTGTCAACACACCGCGCATGACAAGAATCGAGCAAGGACAATTCGCCCACTTGGAAGCAATGTTCAACAAACGTTTTGGAGAGATGGAAGCGATGATTGAACGACTTACATTCGTATGCTGACACACCGTTCTCTGATGAAATCGCACTCACTGAGATGCCGAGAAAATTTGTGCTACCAACAATGAAGATGTATGATGGAACATTCGACCCGGATAACCACATAGCGCAATACAAACAACGAATGTTCACGACGGCCATTCAAAGAGAATATCAAGAAGCTACCATGTGAAAAGGATTTGGCGCAAGCCTTACGGGGGCTGCGATTCAGTGGTTTATCAACTTGCCAAACGGCTCAATAAATTCGTTTGCATCATTGACAGATCTTTTTGTTGAACAATTTGCAAGCAGCAGGAATCTCGAAAAGACAGCAGATGACCTTTATGAGGTGCGACAGAAGAGAGATGAGTCATTACGTGCCTATGTGGGACAATTCAACAAGTAGAAGGTGTCAATACCAAGTTGCAACATGTCTACTGCCAAATCGGCATTCAAGAGAGGTTTACTCCCAGATGTCGACTTGTACAAAGAGCTAACCAAATATCAATGTAGAACGATGGAGGATGTACTCTCACGTGCATGGGCACAAATAAAATGGGAAGAAAATACACCGTATCAACATTCGTCACATTTTGACTCTCGCATAGTGAGAAACGAAAGATCGACACGAGATGATAAACCTTACCAAAGACATCGAAACGAATACACTAGCGTCAAAAGTAATGGTGAGGAACCTTATCAAACTTTAAAAAAAAACTGAAAGAGAGGAGCGCAAATCGTCAAAATGACAAAGACATCAACGACGTCTCGATTTGGTTAGGCATGGTGGTATCAGGTTATTGAAAGGTTTAATAAGTTAATATTCATTTTCCTTTTAAGTTCTAGTTTTACTTCTTTTAACATTGATAGATTTTTTATATAAAATAACTAAGTTTTTAGTAACTCATTACCAATTATGAGAGTATACTTTGTCAACTTGGTAGCCATGTGCTGATGACAAAAAATCAGTAAGAAAATGCTTACCCTTGGAGAACCAATGCTAACGAATCAACAAACTTTAAAAGTTTATGGATGCTTACCCATTGAGGAACCAATTTTTCAATATGATAGTCACTGCTAATCAGTTGAGGAAGCAGGCACTAGCAAATTATGTGACGAATCACTAAATGCAAAAACTTGACAACGAAACACTCGTTAACAAGAATCTTATGGTGAGACACTTGATGCACAAATCTTCAAGACGTTCTCTACTAAAACTTAGAACTCATGTCATGAACATGAGCAATAAATCTTGTTGCAAGAAAATAAAATCATGTCATTCGATATGAAGTTTGTCACGATACAAGATAAACATGACTTACAACACATGACATATTCATGAAGTTGTTCAGATAGTAGTGAGGCCATTGATACACGAATACGTGAACGATAGGCTCACTACGAAAATTGGGTAATCACTTGAAACGCGAAACATTCGCTACAACTGCCTATTAGCGAGACGTCGCTATGAGAATGTAACAAATCTGGAATTCACCTGATGGTCGGATCCAAACTTAGCAAACTTGACAGCAAAACGCTTGCTAACAAGAAATGAGCTATGAAACACTTTAATTTGGTCACGAACCCGGATCATGTCACGAGCATGGCTGTACCGCCCCCAAACCGCTGTATGGCCAGGCGGACCACGGACGGCACCGAGATGCTACTATGGGAACTTCCACCAATGGTCCGGCCGGGTGCAAGAACAGATCATGACCCATTGGCCAGTCCATTGGTGAGGTTCCCGACCACAGGGCACATCCTTAAGGCTTTGCAACCCTTGTGACACACCGTGCGTTGAGCCGACTCGGACAAAGTCCATATCAGTACCACTCGCCCGATTTAAAAGAAACCCGAATATTTTGATTTACTTAAAAGAGTTCATTACAAAACATTTTTTTTTTGTCAACCATTGGGCCACAACAGGGCGGCCCATTAGCCTAATCTCTACATTCGTAGGGAGCGGGACTCGATCCCGGGTATGATGGTGCCTTGTGCATTAAGGACTTACCTTTGGCCACTGCACTAAGGTCACTTCACCATTACAAAACATTTTAACAAAAGGATTGTAGAGTTTTCGATAAGACCTAGTGCCAAAGTTTGATTTGAAATAAAACATACTTGTATTTTACAATAGACACAAAACAAAAAATACTCCGGGTTCCTATCTTTCACCACACCCTCTAGTTCCCTCTAGGGTTACCTGCAACACAAATATTTATCATAAGTAATCTAAGATTACTTAGTGAGCTCAGGGTTCCTGCAAAGAAAATAATCCCCAACCCCAAACCCCAACATCATACAACATGCAAGCATGCAAACAATTGACAAGCAAGCGAACAATCAATCAGAGATAGCATGCGGAAGATAATGAGCAAAGCAAATTAATCTAGTAAGCAATCACAACAACATGCAACAACATGCAACAACATAAACTTGAAATAAAACAATAGTTTTTAACAAGTTTTAATTTATGGGCCCGGTATGCATCATTTCCTTAACCCCTCATGAACAACCGTATTGCAACCACAAAAGCATGCAATAGGACTTCACTTAAAGCCACACCGTCGTGTAGACAGCTTCGGCCAGGGTAGCGAGCCCAGTAACCTTCGAGCTCTTCGTAACCAACCCTACAAACACACGAACATGGGTTCTTGTCGCGGCTGCATGTGGTACGAAATGGGAAGGATAGAAATACCAAGTCTTACTACGCATAGCCGGAATTTCTAGCGGACTAAAACGCATTAAGACTTCACCAAAGTTGATACTTGAGTTTTGATGGTTTTTAAGCTCATAATTTTACAAGTATCTTAACTCGTTACCACCCTTGTTACTAGAACATTTCGAACTAACAACTGGTGTAACCTCATAGCGCATGCATTTAACAAGAAAATCACAAAAGAAATTCAAGTAAAAATGCACTAAATGCTCATGCAAACCGTGCACTAGATGGATGTCTTTAATCCCCATCTAGTCCGGCGAAATATGTGCCTGAACTCACAGAAAAACGGCGATGATCGGACTTTCTTGATGAAGCTCTCTCGGCGGCACACTTGGATCTCCTCTTTAGTTGAAATCGATTTCCTTATCGATTCAACCTTGAAGCGGTAGATAGTCTCGTCTTGTGTCTTCTCTTCTTCCCCCTTTTCTCTCTTGCGAACTCGCCCACTCTTCTTTCTTTTCTCTCTTGCTCACCTTCTCTCTCAATTTTCTCTCCTTACCCTTTGTGATGTGACCGAGGGTCGCGGATAAGGTACAGACGGAGGAAACGTCTTCTGATAGAGCTCGGCATGCGAGACTTTCCTCAGACAAGATTTGAGGGTTCGAATCTAGGGAAGATTCAAACGAGGGAAACAAGAAATGGCGAGATTCCAACAAGCCGTTTGTGAATATGGTCGGAGGTTTCTATCGGATCGAACGGATGGAACGGATGCAGTACGGATGCGGAACGACTATCGGATGGCTGTGGATGGAGCGATGGTAGTTGCGATAGAAGATGAGACGATGGAAGCGAACGGTGAACAAGAGATGGGTCGAGTGATGACACGAAAGGTTTGGCTCTCCTCTTGATACGGTCGCTAACAAACGTTGAACCCGGTTCAAGGTTTGCTAGGGTTCTTTCCCTTAGACAATCCCGGATTGAACTAATGAAAGGATGGAGACAAGTTCAAGAATCTCTCTTGAGAAAATTTTTATTTTCATTCAAGTCTAAGGAGAAACAAAGGCTAAGAGAGGGTTTAAATACTTAGGTCAAGAGAGGGCTTAAGGGACACGCGGATTCATAATGATCCGCACACTTGTCCTTAGACGTGTTCTCCTTGTAAATGGAACACGTCGCCTCTTATGACTTTCAACACAACACTCTCAACGGTCCAAAAGGAATATTCCAATGTTCAATTTAAACCAATGATAAAAAGGGAAGAAAGATCCGCCTTAGGCTTAGACGCGGGAAATGCCTTAGTCTTAGGATGTTGTGCACTTAGCTCCGGTAAACCCAATGGGAAAAACCCGGAGTAAGGAAAAAGAGTACACTTCATTGCTTAAGCGACTTTGGTGTCTTCACTCTTGGGTAAGAGTGAAGACCATTCGGACTGAGTCTTCAAGGTCTTCTTGGATCGGTTGGCGTTGGGTGAATAACCGGACGGACAGGTTGAGTCATTGTTTGGCCGCCTTTGCTGAACTTTTGGAACGTGTCATGGCTCCGGGGAAGATCGCTGGTGCCTTGGCCGCGTCTGAAGTGGGCGTCTTGGCTGCGTCCGATGTGTCTTGGTCAGGCATCTCGGTCGCGTCCGGCGTGTCTTGGTCATCTTGGCCGAGCTCCCGTCCTGCGATCAAATCATTCCCTCCCTCTTCAAAAGGTTTTGTCTCCAAAACATCTCTGTCTTCACCTACATCAAACGGAACGAGGTCAGTAACATTAAAGGAGGTAGATGTACCAAACTCACATGGAAGCTCGAGTCGGTAGGCATTGTCGTTGATCTTCTCGACGACTCTGAAGGGACCATCACCACGCGGGCTAAGCTTATCCTTTCGCTTTTGCTGGTACCTTTCTGGCCTTAAGTGCAACCAGACCCAGTCACCAGGCTTGAACAGCATCTGTTTACGTACGCGGTTGAGAAAGCGCGCATACTGTTCGTTCCTTCGCTCTATGTTCGCTCAAACCTCCTTGTGCAGCGCCTTGATCAACTCTGCTCTCGCGGCTCCGTCTTGGTTCTCGGTCTCGTCCAGTGAAAGAGGAAGGAGATCCAAGGGTATAAGCGGCTTGAAGCCATAGGCGACTTCTTTGTTGACGAGTGCACGGCTTGATTGTAGGCGAACTCTATCATAGGAATGCACTCGAGCCAGGATCCTTTGTTGCTTGCGATCGCCATTCTGAGTAGGGCGCTTATTGATCGGTTGAAAACCTCCGTTTGGCCGTCGGTCTGCGGGTGAGCGGCGATGGAGTAGAGGAGCTTTGTCCCGAGCTTCCTCCAAATGGTGCGCCAAAAGTGACCAAGAAACTTGGGATCTCGGTCGGATATGATGGTGCGGGGCACGCCATGTAGCCTAGTCACTTGACTAAAGAACAGATTCTCCAGTTGCACGGCGTCATA
The DNA here is from genome assembly GCA_023657505.1 of Camelina hispida. NCBI lineage: Eukaryota > Viridiplantae > Streptophyta > Magnoliopsida > Brassicales > Brassicaceae > Camelina > Camelina hispida. The sequence continues at coordinate 14,490,538 of CP094637.1, read as the reverse complement.
GTTCTTGTTGCACGGGATAAAATGAGCCATCTTCGAGACCCTGTCCACAACAACCATAATGCTATCTCTATGCGCCAAGAGGGGTAGGTCGAGGATGAAATCCATTGATAGATCGATCCAAGGTGCGGTTGACACTGGCAATGGCATGTAGAGGCCGTGAGGATGTGTTGTCGACTTGGAGGTGCGACACACAATGCAACGACCGCAATGCTTCTCCACCATACAGCGCATCTTCGGCCAATAAAAGTGCTCTTGTAGCAAAGCTAACGTCTTAGTGATGCCAAAGTGACCCGACAAGCCTCAATTATGAGCTTCACGAACAAGCAACTCGCGAATGGACCTGATCGGAATGCATAGCCGTCGCCCTCTGAACAGGAACCCCTCATGAAGGTAGAATTTGGTGTAAATTCCCTTCCCATGGTTCTGGAAACAGTCACCAAACTCAACATCTCCAGCATATGCATCCTTGATGCTTTCAAAACCCAACACACGAGTGTCCATGGTGGTGATGAGAGTGTGTCTTCTTGAAAAAGCATCGGCCACCACATTTTCCTTGCCCTTCTTGTATTTGATGACGTACGGAAACAATTCTATGAACTCCAACCACTTCGCATGGCGTCTCTTGATATTGGTTTGCCCGCGGAAATGCTTCAAGGTTTCATGATCGGTGTGAATCACGAACTCTCTCGCCAGTAGGTAGTGTTGCCAAACCTCCATGGCACGAACGAGGGCGTATAACTCCTTGTCATAGGTCGGGTAGTTGAGCGCTGCGCCACTAAGCTTTTCACTGAAATACGCCACAGGCTTGCCTCCTTGAGTCAAAACAGCTCCGATCCCGACTCCCGACGCATCACATTCGACCTCGAAGGTTTTGTTGAAGTCAGGCAAGGTGAGCAAGGGGGCTTGCGTTAGGCGCCTCTTGAGCTCAATGAAAGCTCGGTCTGGTTCTTCTCCCCAATGAAACTCGCTGTTCTTTTTGATAACGGCGATGAGAAGCGCGGTGACCGTGCTGAAGTCCTTCACGAACCTCCGGTAAAAGCTCGCGAGTCCATGGAACGATCGGACTTGTGTGATGCTTGTTGGCATGGGCCACTCCTCTATCGCGCGTATCTTCTCTCCATCGACCTTGAGGCCCTGCAAACTCAGAACAAAGCCTAAAAAGACCAATTCATCAGCAGCAAAAACGCACTTTTTCAAGTTTACGTATAGTTGTTCTTCGCGGATAGTAAACAAGACAGCTTCTAAGTGTCTAACATGATCGGACAGACTAGAGCTATACACGAGGATGTCATCAAAGTAAACCACTACAAACTTATTGATGAATGCTCTTAAAACATGGTTCATGAGACGCAAAAATGTAAAAGGGGCGTTAGAAAGACCGAATGGCATGACCTACCATTCGTACAAACCCTGTTTTGTTTTGAAGGCTGTCTTCCATTCATCGCCCTCCTTCATGCGAACTTGGTGATAGCCACTCTTCAAGTCGATCTTTGAGAAGACGCTGGCGCCACTTAGTTCATTGAGCATGTCATCGAGTCGCGGTATAGGATGTCGGTATTTGACGGTGATGTTGTTGACTGCTCGACAGTCAACACACATACGCCACGACCCGTCCTTCTTCAGCACTAGGAGAACAGGAACAGCGCACGGACTCAAGCTCTCTCGAACATATCCTTGCGCCATTAGCTCCTTGACTTGTCGCTCAAGCTCCTTCGCCTCTTCGGGGTTGACTCAGTAGGCTGGCCGGTTTGGTAGCTGTGTTCCCGGAACAAGGTCGATCTGATGTTCAATGCCTCTGATCGGTGGTAGACCTTCGGGAAGCTCTTCGGGAAACAGGTCGGCAAAGCGCCTCAGGACATCGCGTATTACCTCCGGTAGGGCGTCTATCGATCCTTCAAGGCCTGTAAGCAATAAATCTCGAAAGATCATCAGTAAAACTTGGCCAGAGTCCCTAATGGACTTCCTAACATCACCATATTGCACCAAAAAGTTCTTTTTATCGTCCGAGTCTTTAGACAACTTGTTTTTCATTTCATGTACTTGTGTGGGGCTCAAGGGTTTCAAGCAAATACGTTTGTTGTCATGAACGAAGAAGTATTGGTTGGTGTGGCCGCAATGCGTGGTATGCTTATCAAACTGCCATGGTCTCCCCAATAAGAGGTGGCTAGCTTGCATAGGCACCACGTCGCATAGGACTTGGTCCTTATACGGACCGACAATAAATGAAACCATGACCTGTTCTTTGTCGTGGATCACAGTTTTGTCATTTAACCATTTCAATCGATAAGGGCGGGAGTGGTTTGTGGTTTCAAGAGAAAGTTTCTTGACAAGACTAGAACTTGCCACGTTAGTGCAAGAACCTCCGTCTATGATCAATCCACAAACGCGACCACTTACAATGCACCTCGTGTGGAGGATATTGTCGCGCTGATTGGCGTCATCGGCGGCTACACTGGTGCTCAGGATGCAGCAATCATCAACAGTTCTCCGACTTCGCATTTAGCTACGGCTTCTTCCAGTTCAGCCTCTCCTCGCAAGTTCTCCTCGGTGGCCTCATTGTCGGACTCGATCTCGCCGGCTTCGGTAAGGATCATAGTGCGGGCGTTCGGGCAGTCGCGAGCGTAGTGTCCTCTCCCTTGATACTTTGAGCAAACAATGTCGCGGCTCCGGACGTCGGTGGTGTTGCGTCGCGGATCTTGGCGCTTATTGGTGGCCGGCTCCCTTGGTTTAAATCTCGAGTCAGCACTAGTCGCCATTGGCTTCTCTTGGAATTGGTTCGATGGCGACGCATTAGGAGTCCAAGTTGTCGCTCCTTGAGTTTGAACAAGGGGCGCGGAGGTGCTCTTCTTCTTGATTTGGTTCTCAATCTGCACCGAGAGATGCAACAACTCTTCAAAAGTTTGATAGGGTTGGCGCTCGACCTTGCGCGCAATGCGTTCTTGCAACCCGTCCAAGAACTGAGCCATGAGTGACTCTTTGGAGTCGTCGACTTGCAATCAGTTGCGTAAGTGCTCAAACTCCTTGTAATACTCCTCCATGGTTTGCATGATTTGCGTGAGTCTCCGGAACTTCTTCTGGAGCTTGCGGTGGTAGTATGGAGGCACGTAACTCCTTCGCATTTCCACTTTCAAGACCTCCCAAACGGTGATAGGTCGGTCGCTGCTCAGCTTCAAGTCAATCCCACCAGGTAAGGGCGTGATCGGTGAATTGTGCCACAGCGTATTGGACCTTTCACAGCTCCGGATAGGCATGGCACGAGTATAAGTGCTCCATACGGCTTTCCCATTCGAGATAGGCCTCGGGTCTGACTTTCTCGCGAACGTGGGTGCGATCATCTTGTGGTTCGGCTCATGATGTCTTGGAGCTTCGTCGTACGGATCATCATGTCGATATCGTCGTCTAGGCCTCGGTTCGTAGTCTTCATTGGACTGATTGCTCGCCGGCTCTCGTCGTGGTCGCCTTGCGGGCAAAGGATTTTCACGGGGAGGGTTTAACTGTTATATTCTTGTTAAACGCTTTTCGAGCTGTTCTATACCGGTTCTTAACGCGGCGAGGGTGACTCCTATCTCGGGTGGAGGTAGTGGATGCTGGTGGTTGTTGTTCGGCCATCGTCCGTACAGCCTATGGTGACGTGTCGCTTGACTTTGCGGCTTGTGTTTGAATTTAAACCTCGCAAGACAAAGACAAAAGCACAACGCGTGAGAACCAAACGTTCAATAGGACCACACCAAAGATTTCATCACCAATGATTGAGGACAGGTCACACAAATTCAAACCTATGTCTAAACAAAAGCGAAAAGCAAAAGTATTAAACGACAAGGTTTGCTTTATGACCGGAAACAAAAACGCGTAAACAAAATGCAATCCTAACTTTATCGATGAACACTAGAACGAACAGGAAGAACAAAACAGATCGCTAACAACCTAGACCAACAATGAACAACACCAAACATGCACCAAATTAAACCACAAAACAAAACGGAACAAACGAGACAGGATGATGCTTGCTAGACTATCAAACAACCTAAAGATCGAAACTTTAAACAGAAGGAGAGAGTTTTAGAACGAAACAACCTGGTAGGAGCTTTTAAAGCTCTGATACCAAGCTGATGTGACCGAGGGTCGCGGATAAGGTAAGGACGGAGGAAACGTCTTTGGACAGAGCTCGGCACGCGAGACTTTCCTCGGACAAGATTTGAGGGTTCGAATCTAGGGAAGATTCAACCGAGGGAAACGAGATATGGCAAGATTTCAACGAGCCGTTTGTGAATACGGTCGGAGGTTTCTATCGGATCAAACGGATAGAACGGATGCGGTACAAATGCGGAACGACTATCGGATGGAGCGATGGTGGTTGTGATAGAAGATGAGATGATGGAAGCGAATGGTGAACAAGAGATTGATCGAGTGATGACACCAGAGGCTTGGCTCTCCTCTCGATACGGTCGCTAACAAACGTTGAATCTGGTTCAAGGTTTGCTAGGGTTCTTTCCCTTAGACAATCCCGAATTGAACTAATGAAAGGATGGAGACAAGTTCAAGAATCTCTCTTGAGAAAAGTTTTGTTTTCATTCAACTCTAAGGAGAAACACAGGCTAAGAGAGGGTTTAAATACTTAGGTCAAGAGAGGGCTTAAGGGACACGCGGATTCATAATGATCCGCACACTTGTCCTTAGACGTGTTCTCCTTGTAAATGGAACATGTCGCCTCTTATGACTTTCAACACAACACTCTCAACGGTCCAAAAGGAATATTCTAATGTTCAATTTAAACCAAAGATAAAAAGGGAAGAAAGATCCGCCTTAGGCTTAGACGCGGGAAACACCTTAGTCTTAGGACGTTGGGCACTTAGCTCCATTTCTCGTTAAAACCTTCTCCGGTAAACCAAATGGGAAAAACTCAGAGTAAGGAAAAAGAGTACACTTCATTGCTTAAGCGACTTTGGTGTCTTCACTCTTGGGTAAGAGTGAAGACCATTCGGAATGAGTCTTCAAGGTCTTCTTGGATCGGTTGGCGTTGGGTGAATGACCGGACGAACAGGTTGAGTCGTTGTTTGGCCGACTTTGCTGAACTTTTGGAACATGTCATGGCTCCAGGGAAGATCGCTGGTGCCTTGGCTGCGTCCGAAGTGGGTGTCCTGGCCGCGTCCGAAGTGGGCGTCTTGGCCGCATCCAATGCATCTTGGTCAGGCGTCTCGGTCGCGTCCGGCGTGTCTTGGTCATCTTGGCCGAGCTTCCGTCCTGCGATCACATCACCTTGTGTCCTTGTGCGAAAATGAGAAGGGTGAGGCTCTATTTATAGAGAGCTTGGGCGGTGGAGTTGGCCAATGCATGAGGTGCACTTCCTCTTCTTAGTGCATGTTGTTAACACTTGTGAGGAATTAAGATCAACACTTGGCCACTAAGACTTGTTTAATCTCCACTTACTCCACTTTGAATTGTTTTAATTTTCCAACTCCACTTTGAATTGTTTAAGCCTCCACTAACTCCACTTCCTTCACTTTGATTAATTTAATCTCCACTTTTTCACTTTGTCTTGGTCGATTCTTGGTAAAACAAGATTTTCTTGTTAGATCGGCGTCTCTCGGTCTTCTCTCAGCGATACTCGATCCGCCTCGGCACTCTCGGCAACTCTCTCAGACTTTCTCGGAAATTCTCGGTACTTTGCTGTACGCTTCAGACAATTCTCGGTCCTTCGGACAGCTTCGGACAACTCGGCCATTTCTTGATCCATCCAGATTTTCTCGGAATTTTCTTCAACAAACTTTCTTCTCTCCTTGCTGGCTTCCTCTCTTTGTCATTTGGCCTTGAGTTTTTATTTCAAAATTTACCCCTTGGTGAGGGTCATTACAATGGCATTAATGATTTGGCTATGACAAAGTCGTCGATGTATAGCCATTATAATTGGCATTTTAGGGGCAATGTGTAGCCAATTCAAGAAATTGGTTAAGAACCACATTATCATTTAAAAGCAAATGTAAATGCAATGTGTAGCCAATTCAAGAAATTGGTTACGAACCACATTGTAATTTAAAAGCCAATGTAAATGCAATGTGTAGCCAATTCAAGAAATTGGTTAGGAACCACATTGTCATTTAAAAGCCAATGTAAAGGCAATGTGTAGCCAATTCAAGAAATTGGTTAAGACCCACATTGTCATTTGAAAGCCAATGTAAAGGCAATGTGTAGCCAATTCAAGAAATTGGTTAAGAACCACATTGTCATTTAAAAGCCAATATAAAGTCAATGTGTAACCAATTCAAGAAATATGTTAGGAACCACATTGTCATTTTAAAGCCAATGTAGAGTCAATGTGTAGCCAATTCAAGAAATTGGTTAGGAACCACATTGTCATTTAAAAGCCAATGTAGAGTCAATATGTAGCCAATTCAAGAAATTGGTTAGGGACCACATTGTCATTTTGAAGCCAAAGCAGACTCAACATGAAGCCAATTCACGAAATTGGGTAGAAGCCACATTGTCTATTTAAAGCCAACACGCGTATAGCCAATTCAAGAATTGGGTTATGGTTGCACAGTCGTTTCGAACCAACTCGGAGTCAGCGTATACTGAATTCGAGAAATTGATTATAGCCGATTTGTCGTTTTAGAATAAATGCAACAAATGCATGGCCAATGTGCAGCCAATTCAAGAAATTGGTTAAGGCCAAATTGGCATTTTAGAGCCTATCTGGAGTTCAGGTGCGGCCAATTCAATAAAGTGGATATGGCCAAATGTCAACTTAAATCAACATTGAGTCAACCGTGTATCCGATTCATAGAATTGGAGCCAATGCGAAGTGAAGTTGTGGCCAATTCAGGTAACTTTGGTTACAATAACTTTATCGTTTTAGAGCCGATGTGAAGCCAATTCACCAAATTGGCTAAAGCTAAACCGACAAATTGCAGCCAATGCAAAACTAATATGTAACCAATTCCAGAAATTGGTTATGACAGCATATTGGTTTGAGAGCCAATATGGGATCAATGTGTAGCCAATTCAAGAAATTGATTACGATAACAATATCGTTTTAGAGCCAATGCGAAGCCAATTCATTAAATTGGCTATGACAAAATTGTCAATATAAAGCCAATGTGCAATCGATTTAATAAACCGGTGATGACAAACAATGTCACAGGTCTTGCCATGGGATAAACATCGTTCCAAAGCTACAAAACTACAAAACTACAAGATCACGATGTGGATCACAACATCATTAGTGGAACGTAGTGAATTAATCAAGTGAGAGAAAACGTCTACATCTAAAGGTATGTCATGACTTTATACAAATATTTAGCTTTTATATTTATGGTTTATTAAAATGATACCATTACTACTCTCTAAATTCTTACTAAGAAAATAGAGAGTGGAGGGCAAACTGTTGGACATAATTTTAATCATATAAATTATAATGGATAAAAGCTATTATATTTATGATATATTCTATAAAGAATAGAGAATTATGCATTCTCTAGAACATTGAGTCAATATCGGCTGTAACGGTAAACATTGAGTCAATACCGGCCGTAACGGTAAGCATCAAGCCAATACGGGCCGTAACGACAAGCATCAAGCCGATAGGGGCCGACACAATAATTAACGAGTCAATACGGGCCGTAACGACAAGCAACGAGTCAATATGGGATGTAACTGACTTTTGTGACCGACTCTGATTTGCTACGACATTATCAAGAGAATATTTGACTCAATCTTGTAGAGAGAATATTCGGAACGACCTTATCTCATGAAGAGGCAGTTACTCAAACCCAAATCCCATGAGGATTAGGGTAAAGGGACTTCCCTATAAATAGGGAGCGATTTAGACATCATAGAGGAGGGAAATCGAAGCCAAAACAAGAGACCAAAAACACAGCCACACGACTTAATTTCAAAGCATTGCTAGGGTTCCTAAATTGACTCGTTGTGCCTTGAACTCTTGTATTTGAGCTCGATACTTTGATCAATAAAAACGACTATTCAACATCTATTTCTTATTTCCGTAGTCTCTAAACGAATCGATTATTTTTGCCCAAACAATAATTATTTCTTAAAATTGGGTTTTAAGAGGAACGTAGAGGTATTAGTTAGATGGTGTATACTAAAATTTTGGGCTGAAGGAAACGCTCTCTGTCCCGACTATCGAGAACCCCCGCTTAGCCTTCTTCTCCGGCGCCGGCAAAGCTGCTGCTTGCCGGCGTCGGGACTTTTGCCTCTTCTCCATCTCGTGTTTTCTTAAGCTCTTTCTTTTAATGTCGATTAGGCCACTTTCTCAATCATCCCAAATGTTCCCCGGTAACTCTCCTATCGACGGCGGCCTGAACTATTCTGATATTTTTGAGAGGTTTTTCCCGGCGAATCTCCTCTCACTTCAACTGCTGATAGCCCTAAATCCGCCGCACCTAAACCTAGCAAAATCCCCTTTGTCCAGCGGCGCTTCAATTCTCGGATCTGAGGCAAGTCTTTCCGATTTCCCCAGAGCTAAAGATGCTGGATCTCTCTTGTCTCCTCTTGAAGACCTCCTTTTCCGGTTCTCGCCGCCGATATTGACCTGCACACCTCCCCCTCGTTTCCAGTTTGATCCCTCAAGAGTCAACTGTAAACTCTCGGGAGTCCTACCGTCAGATTGGTTCAGACCGGGCTTTGCTCCGGTGATGACATCGAGAATGAGCGGCGGCGGCGAAACCCTAACGTACCTTGGTGCTCCTCGAGTGGACTCTGCGTTATGCCAAATGGGCTTCGGCCCAATTATTTTCTCACCGAGGCCCCATGATCCAAACCTAATTATTCAAAAGTCCAGGTTCTTTCTAAATATTTCATTGCTCTCTGGTACCATACATTTGTGTCGTTACTTTGAACCATTTGTCTGAAGACTGCATTTGGGTCATAATCACTCAATGTTGCTACGGGGATACAATATTTATTTGAAAACCTTGCCATTAGAATCACCCAAGGATACTATTCATGCTTATCATTGTTGGATGAAGATCGGCATTATGATCCTGTCTCTAAGGAGCGGTGGTTACCGAAGCTTCTCCAACTTTTCCTCCTCTCCGTCTCATCTGATTCCCAAGCCCTTTCAAGTGCTTTGTTGCATCATCTGTCCGGGATCCCACAGCTTGAGGAAAAACGGCATTATGATCTCCTACCAATGGCGAGGAGATTACCAAACCTTCCTCAACCTTCTCCTACCATCTCCCTCGCTTCCTGAGCCCTGTCAAATGCAAATCATCAAAGTCCAGAAGATTATACCCACAGCCCAAAGTTTGAAGAGTTACGGCATTATGATCCCATCTCTAAGGAATGGTGGTTACCGTAACATCTCCAAGCGAACCTTACCCAACCTTAAAACTGAACCCACCCTCCTCATTGCTAATGAGCAGACATCTCCGTGGAGCCTCTTGGCCATGGAACCCTTTTCAACGTCCCAATGTCTACTGATAAAGACAAGGACAATTCACCATATTCTGGATTTGTTCGTGAATGTGGCTTCGACTTCCCTTGGAATCGCTTGTGATTTGGTGGTTCACCGCCCTTGTCTCCGATATCTCTTGGAAATGTTGTCGAATTATCTATCTTTTTTATCGTTTTATGCTTCTGGTTGTAACCTTCTTGAATCCGGTCTTGGCAAAAACTCTAAGCTCTGTAAGCTCGTATCCGATTGAATGAATGAATGAGACCTTTGCACAAAAAAAAAAAAAAAAAAAAAAAAAAAAAAAAAAAAAGAGGAACGTAGCAGTGTGAAATGTTTTTTTAGGGATTTAATTTGAGTCGATTCTCAAAATTCTTAGTGGCAGTCGATCGAACTTTCCTGTGTCCAGAAATACAGACAGTTTGGTTCAGTCATTATTTAATGTTTCAGAATTATAAATGTGTGACAGAGACAGAATGGTTCAATTCTCATATTTCATATATATAAACCGGGTCATACTTTGAAGGGTACAATACCTGGAGTAGAAGAGATGACTGAGTAGGCCTATGTGGGAGGATTGATTTAAGCAATCGAGCTTTCTTATTAGTTAAAACATCTTTTTTGAGATTATTCTAGTATTGTTGATGTATAGTGTTCAGTGTTCACGTGGATTGATCTTATATGATTACTTGTGATTCAAATTTTGTAAAATCTTATGTAAAAACTAAAAACTAAACCCATGCTACCACAAGATGACACGTGACATTTTATTAACCTTTTGATATTTGCTTCATCGGTTTCCTTGGTCTTTACAAGTTCGAGCAAATAAATCCTCTCAGTTTCTGGTACAGCCATGGTTAACGCTCGAAGCCTATGGTTCAAGTCATCAAGCTTGTTCATTAACCTATCATTCGTAAACATTCCCATACAAACGCTCTTGATCGTGTCCCAACTATCGATTAATGGCAAACCAATTATCACAATTGATCCTATTGTTCCCCAAGCTACCGCCACAATTGCCCAAAACCAGAAATATTGTAACATCCCCAATTCTGTAATTGGGAGTTGGGCCAATTTTGTTAGTAAGTTTCAGCCCATTAAGGTCCAATGTCCTTTAAATTAAAGAAGAAAACGAAAAGGGTTTGTGTATTCGTGTGTTATAAAACACTCGCCGTCTTCGATCAACATGGGGGAAGAGACAGAGTTTGTGTTGAACCCTAACATGGCCGCAAGAAAGAGAGATGGGAAGATTGTGAGAGAGTTGGAAAGAGAAGAGAGGACATGGAAGAGAAGACGACAATATGGAGCCGAGAGATGGAAGTGGAGGAAGAGATAGAGAAGGGAGAGAAAGGGAGAAGAGGAGAGAATGGTAGTCGTGAAGGAGAGGGGAGAACGAGACGTTGCGGCGGTGGTGGAGAACACCGGTGGGGTCTGTTTATTCATGTCATGGCCGTGGAAAGCCTCGGTGGTGGTGGAGGAGAAAAATCGGAGTAGATAAGGGTGGAGAAAAGAAAATAAGGAAGAGGAAGAAGGGAGGGATAACGTTTGGAGGAGGCATCTTTGGAGGTTCGTCGGCGCCGGAGGTGACATCGTTTTAGAAATCTAAAAACATCGGCGTGATTACCATCAAGCCATGAGCTCGTAGCAACTGACAGAAGTCCGATCGGAGTTATATTCAAGATGTTATGTTCGTTGCTTCCTGCGCAAGAATTATCTGAAACAGTCCGAACCTGCAACCCTAGAAATCAGATTCGAGGTTATCTCCTTGGAACAGCGTTTGGTGGTCCAAAACTTACCTGATCCAGCTAATATTTTGTGGGGAGCTTCAAGGTACAACAATTCAAATATTCAACGGTGGGATCTTCATTTTAACGGTTAGTTAAAGTTTTACCGTGTGTCTCTAAAGCCGGTTTGTATAGAATAAAGGGTGACATTATATGTTTGGTTTGGCAACGAGGTTGGATGGAGCTGCAGCTTGTATGGGTCTGAAATGGAGAATTGAGTTTCAACATTTAAGTGGCAAAGGTGAGGGTGGTAATCGCAGAAACACAATGATTATTTTCTAAGCATGTTTTTCATGAATTACTTGTATAGGCTTGGAAACTATGTGATTGGATATGTCTATTGTTTGATATTGTATGATTTGATATGATGATTTGATGTATGATTATAATGAATGATGACATGATATGATGAGTTGATGTGTAACATGATGATCGTTGTATGGTGATATGAAATAAGATTGTGTGTTGGGGACACAAACATGGGAATTATTTTGTGTCTCGTGATGGGCGGAATATGGGATTTGTTTCGTGCCATGCTAAGCTGATGGGATTTTGGTTTAGCGATATTGATGAACGTGGATATGATTGACTATGATGATTTGAGAAATGTAGTTCAAATGATATTATGATTATATGCTAGGTTGAATATTATGTGAAACCGTTATGCTTGTTGGATGTATGTCAAGAATGTGACCGCCAACTTGTGAAGCCATCTACTATCCATCATCGACCATCTTTCCTTCACAAGAGAGAAGCGACCGCCAACTTGTGAAGCCATCTACTATCCCGGTACAAGTCTCACCACCGAGTCTTGTATTAAGGAACCTCCATATTATACTTGAGCGACTAGGCGTCGGAAATGATCGGGCCAAAGACAATCCACCTGGGTCAAACTCACCTAGAGATCGTGTTTCACCTGTTGAACATGACACGAATGGCTCAGATGCAGCCCTCACTCCGCCTACCTCCAGTAACCCATCCGATATAAATGAAGAGCAAGCACTAAAGGAGGATAGTCACGCTGATGAGCAACTTATATATGATGATGATGTTGATGAAACACATGATGATGGGGAACTTATCCCATTACGGAGAAGTCAACGGTTACAACAGGCTCGTGGGGAGGTTGTTCCCTTAAGGCGCAGTCAACGGCTACAAAAGGTTCCTCGCATATTTTACAACAATGTTGTAGTTGCACATCATATTCAAGCGGTGTGCACTCTGTCTCACTTTCCTTTGGAACACCAAGTCTTTCTTGGTCAAGTGGACAAACACTGGGTACCAAGCACTTATGATGAAGCTAAGGAACACAAGGTGTGGCGGGACGTCGTTAGTGCTGAAAAGACGGCCATGGAGAAAACCATACATGGGATGAGGCAGAATTACCAAAGGGCAAGAAGGCCGTCACATCACGATGGATCTTCACTATTAAGTACAAAAGTGATGGGGAGATTGAGCGTTACAAGGCCAAGCTTGTGGCTCGAGGGTTTACACAAACGTATGGGGAGGACTATAAAGATATGTTTGCTCCGGTGGCCAAACTAAACACGGTTCGAGTTTTCCTCTCATTGGCCACTAACTTGGACTGGGATCTATGGCAAATGGACGTGAAGAACACGTTCTTACAAGGTGAGCTTGAAGACGAAGTTTACATGAGGCCACCGCCTGGCCTAGAAGACACCATCAGTCCGGGAAAAGTTTTTAAGCTCAACAAAGCATCTATGGCTTAAAACAATCACCAAGGGCATGGTACCACAAACTAAGCACCACCTTACTTGGGAGAGGCTTTCGCAAATCAGAAGCTGATCATACTCTCTTCACCCTACCAAGCGACAAAGGTATTGTAGTCATTCTAGTATATGTTGATGATATCATCATATCTGGAAATGACAAGGTAGGCATTCAAGATACCAAAGACTTCCTTAAATCAGTTTTTGACATTAAAGATCTTGGAGAGCTCAAGTATTTTCTTTGTATAGAACTATATCGGTCTAAAGAGGGATTATTCTTATCACAAAGAAAATATGCACTTGATCTTTTAAGTGAAGCAGGAAAACTTGGATCAAAGGCTGTAACAACACCACTTGAGGAAAACTACAAGGCAGGAGGAAAGGGGGAGCTTGAGGCAGCCCCATTCAAAGACGTTACTCGATATAGGCGACTAGTGGGTAAACTTATCTAGCTTACCATTACTCGACCTGAAATTTGTTTTGCTGTGAACCAGGCTAGCCAACACATGCAAAACCCTACTGTACATCACTTGAACATGGTGAACCGGGTTCTAAAGTACATCAAGGGTGCACCAGTGCAAGGTATTTGGATAGGACGCAATGAAAACATGGAATTAGTGGGATATTGTGACTTTGACTATGCCGGCGACCGTGAAGACCGTTGATCTACCACCGGATACTGCACGTTCTTAGGAGGCAACCTGGTCACGTGGAAAAGCAAGAAACAAAAAATGGTCTCGCTATCGAGTGTGGAGGCCAAGTATAGGGCCATGAGGAGGCTGACTACCAAACTTATGTGGCTTAAAGCCTTATTGAAGGATCTTGGAGTCGAGTCACCAAAACCCATCACTATGCATTGTGAAAATGAGGCAGCCATTCATATAGCCACTAAATCCGTGTTTCACGAAAGAACGAAACACATCAAAGTCGATTGTCACAAGGTGCGTGAACAGATCCAGCTTGGTGTCACCCTTCCATGCCACACCGACAGCAAATAGCAACTAGCCGATATTCTTACGAAGGCAGCTAGTCCACAAGTGTGTGAGTATATTCACCCTAAGCTCGGCCTTAAAGATCTCACTCGGCCATGAGGTTCCCTAGCATGGCACCTACACTCTTTTTCCCTTATGTATAGTTTTTCCCGAGTAGTTTTCTATACTAAGGTTTTTTTAATGAGGTGGGTGCTCGTGAGTCCAAGCTTGATGATCATTCTCGATCAAGCTTGAGGGGGAGTATAAGAACTCACACCGCATCCGTACAATATGTCCGTACAACACATTCAATGGGCCGTCCGTACAGATGAGAGAATAAGCAAGTCCAACTCTTGAAGAGAAAACCGAGTCCAGCCTTGAAGAGGAAACCCTAAGGTTCTCCAAAGCATCTAGATCCTTCCCCTTGTAGCCATTGTGGACCTCAAGCAAGTGGGCGCATAGAATAGTCACATGTTGACTTAAGGAAGGAATGTCACTATCAACTATGTAAATCGTGTATAGCATCTTGTAGGAATATGCTTATTCCCTTGTCTATAATTAGGATGTAACTAGGATTCATTTTAAGTAAGAAGTTGGAATTCTTCTTCTACAATTTTCTTAAAACTCTCTCTCTACACTCGCCTACACTTCTTCTCTCTCTCTCTTGTTCTATACACTTAATCTCTATCACTTTCATACTCTAAAACTTACATGGTCCAACTGTAAAAATTTAGTTGAAATACAAGTATAACTGACTATACACAAAAATTTCTAAAAGTACAACTAAACTTGGAATAACTATGTTTGTTTTTGTGGCGCCACCTAACAATTGTACTTATTATGCGGCGCCAAGTGGAATTTATGACGGCACAGTCTGACCACATGCGGTTTGACCTCTTCTTCCCCCACGTTGTTCAAAAGTTTTAAAATTTCATTTAAAACAAAAAATCATTCCCTATATATTTTTTTTTTTACAATAAGAATTATGGGTTAGGTAAGTATTAGGATTAATAAAATTTCAGTTTAGTTTTTGTTTGCAGATTTTAAGATTCAATTCATCACTAATTTGTACAACTAGTACAAATTGGTATAACTGTTCAACATGTTCATGATTATAAAGATCAAATTAACATGGAAAATTGATTCACATCTCTGGAGGTTTGAACTCCAGTGGAACCTCTCTAAAGTGATTGGAGTTATGCAATCACGTCCGTGATTGGATCATGGTGTTCTTAAATCAAATTATACCAATTTGTACCAAGTTGTACATTTTGTTTCTGAATTTTATAACTAACATCAGCATAGTTATACCAAATTTTACTTAGTTATTCACGTTTTATAAGTAATCAGTTTTTGCCACCACGTCTTCTCCTTCTTTTCCATCTCCATCCTCTATGATTTTATCAGGTTCGGGAGAATTGTATTGGGTTTGATTCAACTTTTCACCTAAGTTGGGTTCTCTATTCTCGTCACTACTCTCTTCCACAAACCTTCAAACAAAATTGATTAGCACTTCCATTCACTTTGGATTATACACAATTGTAATGAACAGAGTTGACAAAAATTCTACACATAAATTCTCTAATTTCAGTCAAATTATTTACAGAATTTCCCTTATTTCAATCGAATTCTACACATAGGCATGACCAAAATCAAACCATAACCGTATTTCAGACCGTAACCGTACGGTATCTAAACCGTAACCGTATAAAATGGTTAAAACCCGTAACTATTAACCATAAATATGTGGTTAAATTATATTAACTATAACCTTTAATTAACCGTAACTGTATCAAAACCATTGGTTAACCGCATAGTTAAACCGTAATTTATTAATTGTAACCGTTTTAAAAATGTAATAAAATATACTAATAATTATTTATTTAATATGAATTATATGATATATAGAAATATGAATACACTAAAAGAACATATTAATTATAAATAAATAATATCAGTTATATTATATCATCAAATAATATTAACCGTATCATATTATCAAATAACCGTAACCGTATATAATCGTAATCGCATCAACCGGAACCTTATTCAATCGTAACCGTTTAACCGTTTATTAAACGATTATTGTTAAGGTTAACAAAATTCCTAACCATAACCGGTGGTTGATAAACCGCAACCGTAATAATCGTAACCGTGATCATGCCTATCTACACAGTCAAAAATAAGAAATCGATTTCAACTTACAGAAAATTGGATTTGTTTGTAATTATACACAAAATCGAGAAGAAGAAATTGATTTCAATTACAAAAATTTGACTTGTTCGTGGTTGTACCAAAAAGAATGAAGAAGAAGAATTTGGTGTTGTTCGTGGTTTATAGGTTGTGGCTCGATGAGTAATAAACTTAATTTGTAGAGGGTTTGAGAGTGTTTTACTTATTTTCTGATTTAAAATAAATGAAAACAAAATTATTTTTTATAATAAGAGTATATGAGACTAATCTTTGGAGAGTAAAAAGTTCTCCAGATTTAAACCCTTCAAAATGGCCCCATCCCCTGAAAAGAAAATAGAAATTAAAAAGAGAGATATGGAAAGAGGTCCCACCGAGACTTGAACTCGGGTTACTGGATTCAGAGTCCAATGTCCTGACCACTAGACCATGGGACCATTTTGACCATGTTCGTTATTTATCATATTTATTGTATATATGGTGAGAGAAGAAGTCTCTTTTTTCCTTTTATTTAATCCGGACAACAACAGATTGGAAAGAGCAAAGGTTAGCTGAATTTGCAAAAATCATGCTAACATAAGTACATAACCATCCGACGGTATAGGTAAACAACTAGGGTAAATGTAGATTTTAGATGAATGACCTTACAGTAAAAGGGATGACTCTTTATATGGTGAATTGTTTGCTATACGAGTGGTTAATACTTGGAATAATTGCAAAAGTGTTGTAGTATGACATTTTGTCAATTTCTCCATGTGATTTGCGAGTAGTAGTCAAAGACTCAAAAAAGGATAAAGAGAGCTAAACAGAGTAGGACCTATTTTTATTAGAGCCGTTCATCTTATGTATTATTTTCACGTATCATCGTAGGGGCCCTCTTAGCCTCACATATTTATGAATTATTTACTCGTATAATTCTATTCTTAAATCGTTATATTCAATAAAAATAGTATAGGAGCTAAAAGGATTTGATTTGACTGACAGAGAAGGCATCTCTTGGGATGTTCCAATAAGTATTATTATTATTTGTACTCAGCATGTGCCTGTCTTTCATATGCCAAATACAAAACTACGAATTTTCGATTCTCACATTTCTAATAATTTCATTTCTTTGCATTGGTTTGGAGTTGTGAGTTTTTGATTTGGGTGGTAATAAATTTTTAAGTGTATGTAGGAAATATTAGGTTTGATTAACAAACTTATCATACTAATATGTTTTGATGGAGCAATAAACTTCAAAGTTTTTGATGAAATATAATCTAAGGACACTCTATAACAAAGCCCTATAATTTTGAGGGTTTTTGAACTTAAACAAATCCTCAAATCTTTATTATTTAGGTTTTGAATAATAAATTCTCAAATTTGAGGATTTAAATATTTTTAATATATATTTTTGATACATATAACTAATTATATCTCAAACCCTCATTTAGCATCATTTATTGTATCAAAGTAATTGTTTAGTTATGTAGAGTTCAGCTGGTGTGGCTAAAATTATTGATAAATTTAACAATATACTATTCGGAATTTTTGTGTTAAATTTCGAAACTAAATTTTTATATATAATTTCCTACTCATGAATTTTCATTTAATTGGAACTTCACAATCTCTAACCAATATGCATTTTTGGCACATGTATCTTGTCAATGCATAACCATTATATATAACATGTTTTGTTGAAGAGACAATGTTAGATTTTGACGTATCATAGAGGTTGAGGCTAGTTTTGATAATGTAGTACGTTGTCTTTATTTGACACTCTTATATTTCCTCCCAAAGAAAAGCCTATCAAGAGTAGGATTGGATCCAGTCTAATCCGATATTGTGATCTAAAAGATGTCTAACTCTTAGAAAGCACTAATTTGAAAAAGATGGATCCCATGATACCTTTTTTTGCAAGTCATTGTTGCATTTATGAGTTAGCGGCAACTAGATTTGTACTTGTTTGATTAAGGAAATATTATTTGTGATAAATTAATTCTAAAACAAATTGACGAAATCGGAAAACTTCGGTTCATGTACCCTCCAAAACAATTTTTTTTTTACAATGCCCCAATTAGACAACGCACACAAACAAAACACACCTCACTTGTCTCCATCTCTCTTTCCTCATCTTCCACATATCTCTCTCTCTTGTCCCAAGAAATAAAACACAATTTCCCAGATTCAAACTTCTTTTTCAACGTCGGAATTAAGAATCTGAGTCTTTCTTCTGATCTTCCTCCTTTTTTTCTTTTGTTAACACAGAAAAAGCAAAAGAAGAAGAAGCAAGAAGCAAGAAAACATCATCCTCTTAACTTTCTCTTTTTGTATTATCTATCTCTCTCTCTCTCTCTCTCACTCACTTTATAAAGTCTCTTAAGAGATTCAAAAATAAAAGAAAGCAAAATCTTCAAGAAACTGCTTCTGATCTTAAAAAGATGATCAACCTACTCATCATGACCCATATCTCCTAAAAAGCACCAATCAATTCTTATTTTTAACCCTCTTTCTGATCATTCTTTTTCTTCTTATATATAATTTAGGGCAAGATTTGATACAGTTTTGATTGTTTTATATAAAAATTAACTATGGAACGGAAGAGAGGTTGTAAGATCAGGAAGAGAGGTGGTTCTTCCTCTTCTTCTTCTTCTCTTGCTCGTCAAAACCGTTTGAAACGCTCAATTTTTTCCGGGAAAAGAACAGCTCAAGATGACGGTGGCGGCGATGGCGGCTCAGGAACTCCTGTCAAGTCCATCACCACCGCTAAAACTCCTGTGCTCTTATCTTTCTCTCCGGAAGAACTCCCTACAGAACATCAGTTTCTGAAAAGCAGCGTCTCGGCGAGAAAGCTAGCTGCGACTTTGTGGGAGATCAACGACGGCACAGACCCTCCTCCTCCTCCTGTAATCGCTAATAAAGATTGCTTGGGGAACAAGAACCCGTCAAGAAACAGAGAGAGGAGACCAACAGAGTTCTCTTCAATTGATTTCCCGCTAAAATCATCCGATCCGATTTCTCGACTGAGCTCAGAGGTTAGAGTTTGCTTCAGTCTCAAGTTTCCTCTGTTTTTTTTCCTTTCTTTTCTACTCAAATTCCATCTCCTGATATTCAAAATCTAACAGAGAATCGATCTCCGCGAAGAAGATATAGTCCGTAAAAGATCAACAAATCCTCAGAAGCTAGAACTAATCGAATACAAAACCATCGGCACAAACTCGGTATGATTTGCTTACTTAACCAAAAAAAAAAAAAAAAAAAAAAAACCTTCCTTGCGGAAAAAGAAAGCCTCTGATTAGTTAAATTACAGGTGAAAACTCGTTTCAAGAATGTTAGCGACGGTTTAACGATGTCTAAAGAACTCGTAAAGGTTTTAAAACGTATCGGTGAGCTCGGAGATGATCACAAGACAGCAAACAAACGTATAAACTCTGCTCTGTTATGCGAACTAGACAGAGCAAGATCTTCTCTAAAGCATCTGATGAGTGAATTCGATGCGGAGGAAGAGGACAAACGGAGATTGATAGAGAGGCTACAAGAAGAAGCGGCGGTTGAGAGAAAGCTCCGGCGACAAACGGAGAAGATGAACAGAAGACTAGGGAGAGAGCTGGCGGAGGCTAAAGAAAGAGAGAGGAAGATGAAAGAGGAGATGGAGAGAGAGAAGAGAGCTAAAGACGTTCTTGAAGAGGTTTGCGATGAGCTTGCCAAAGGTATCGGAGATGATAAGAAGGAGATGGAGAAAGAGAGAGAGATGATGCATATAGCTGATGTTTTGAGGGAAGAGAGAGTTCAGATGAAGCTAACGGAGGCGAGGTTTGAGTTCGAGGAGAAACACGCCGCCGTGGAGCGGGTCAAGAAGGAGCTCCGGCGGGTTTTTGATGGTGAAGAAGGGAAAGTGTCGTCGGAGATACGTCGGGTTTTGGAGATAGTTGATGGTTCTGGTTGTGGTTCTGATGATGATGATGAGGGGAGTGATCTTAAGTCGATAGAGTTGAATATGGAGAGTGGAAGTAAGTGGGGTTATGTTGATCGCCGGAGAGGAAGTGGCTCCGGCGATGATGATTCTGATGATGATGATCCTGTGGAAAAGAGATCATTGATCGTTGAGAATGGAGAGAGAGATGAATCATTGAAGACTCTGAGAGATTACATTGTTTCGAATGTGAGATGTATCGGTCCGTCGTCGTCGGAGCAGTGGAATCATCGGAATCTACCAAGCTCTGAGTTTGTGTAATCACACTGCCGGCGAGTAAAAAAAAAAATATTATATATACATAATGATTTATTTGTAATATATTCGATTTAATTTGAAAACCAAAACCAATTCACGTTTTTTTTTTGGGCCGTTTATAATTTATACAGGCATATTAATTTTTGGATTTAGTTTCGGAAAACAAAATCAATTCATGAAATATTACATTTTTATTTGAGTAATTAAATTTTTAATTATTGTATTTCTATTAGTTGATATGTAAAATGGAACTTAATTAGGTGCAGTGTTTTAGAGGACAACTCACTAAGAATGGGCTCTTATGCTGGTTACAATTTAGAATTTTAGACCGTAATTCAGATGTGGGGACACATGAGAATATCAATCAAATCATGCTCGGATTGAGTTGGGACGTGAAGAAAGGTACATACATTGTATATACAACTTCTTTGAATTGGAGGAAATTTATTAAAGAATTTATTTCGTTTTTTTTTTTTGGCATTGATGATATACACATGGAAACGTCGGTTTGGTGTAAATTAAATCATAGTACTAATAATTACAACAATTAGTAGACGAATCAAACGACAATAATGTGATATAATCGTCTCAAGGCGGGATTAGTTTAAAGGAGTTTAATCAAAAAATGAAACACGACATTTTATCGATTATTATTGTGTGGACATCGGACAGCATCGTTCCATCTTCCCATGTGATTTTGTCTCACAACTATCCGTTATTCCGTTACGTTTCACCCTATTCGATTTTCCGTAAAAAAATTCAACCAAAAAGTTACAAAAACAAAATTAATAAGATAACGAAAAAAAAAACCAAAAATGGCTCTTTTTCTTCATACAAAAATTGGCTCTTCTCCTAGGTAATAGGTCAATTCGTGTGAAAGATAAATGGATATAACAATTAGACTTCCCCTATGTCCCCCACTCAATATAATATTTTAACTAAGAACCATTATATATGTATGTATAAACCATTAAATCAAATCAAATCAAATCAAGGGTTTTTGAGTGCCGAAAACTTATCTTCACAATCCTTTTGAGGATCAAGTCGTGTTAACTTTGGTGAAAAGATATTTTCTCATTAATCAATCATAATGTGGTACAAGAGTATTATATACTGTACAATTAGTATACTAGAAGGATAAGCGAAAGGAGACTTAACAATCCTAATATACATTTATAAACTATAGTATAAATATGCTAATAGACTCCCCTCAAGCCGATATTTCTGTAGAAGAATAAAGGCTTGAAATCGACATGCGTTGAAGGAGATGATGAAAGGGTCCAGGATGAAGAGACTTCGTCATAATGTCAGCAAGCTGGTTCTCAGAACAGAGATGGAAAAGTTTAAGAAAACCTTTTTTGACCTGATCACGAGTAGTATGACAGTCTATCTCGACGTGCTTGGTTCGCTCGTGAAAGAAATCATTGCTCGCGATGTATATTGCGGATTTGTTGTCACAAAACAGCTTAGCTTGCGACACAGGTGTAATTCGTAGATCATGAAGCATCTGTTGAAACCAGAGTAACTCCTTGGTGGTCTGCGCCATACTCCGATACTCTGCTTCTGTACTACTAGAGCTCATAATGTCCTGCTTCTTCGATTTCCAAGATATCAAAGAAGTACAGAGAAAAATACACATACCAGAAACCGATCTGCGAGAGTCTTTGCAAGTTCCCCAGTCAGCATCAGAAAAGCCATTTAAGCAAACCTCTGAATTAGCCGAATAGAAAAGACCTTGTCCAGGACTGTTCTTCAGATATTTGAGGACATTGCGTGCAGCTTGAAAATGAACATCAGTAGGACATGAGAGGAACTGACTTAGACGATGAACTGTAAACGTGATATCAGGACGTGTAATGCACAAATAGAGTAATCTGCCAATCAACTCTCTATATGGTCGCCCATCCGATAAGAGAACACCAGTGTCTTTAGTGAGTTTCTCCTTTGGGTCCATCGGAACATTCTTCGGTTTACAGCCTAATAGACCTGCATCAGTCAACAAATCCAAACAGTACTTCCTTTGACAGACTGATATACCCGTTGCATTCCTGGCTATCTCCAAACCCAGAAAAAATTTTGCAGGTCCTAAATCCTTGATCTTAAACTGATTAGCTAAAGTAGCTTTGACTGCAGCAACCGCCATATCATTGTTGCTAGCAATAAGGATGTCGTCAATGTAAACCAATAAGGCAGTGTAAGAAGTACCTTGTTCCTTGACAAACATCGTGTTCTCAGCATCAGACTGTATAAAACCATCAGCAAGGAGCGCCTTTGAAAAACATTTGTACCATTGTCTTGATGCCTGTTTCAAGTCATAGATTGACTTGTTGAGCTTACACACTGCATTAGGAGGAAGAGAAGTACCAGGAGGTGGTGTGTAGCCCTGAGGTAAACTCATAATATTTCCTCATCCAAATCACTGTGCAAAAAAGCAGTAGTGACATCCATTTGAGTTGAGCTCCAACCCTTCTTAGCCGCCAAATCCAAAAGAAGTTTCACACTCGCCAATCGTGCAACTAGAGAAAACGTATCAAAATAATCGACACCCTCCTGTTGTGTGAAACCCTTGGCAACCAAAAGAGCTTTATATCGCTCAATAGAACCATCGGCATAGTACTTGATGGTATACACCCATTTACAGCCCACCACATTTTTCCCTGGTGGTAATGAAACAACATCAAACGTACCAGAAGCCTTCATAGAATCCATTTCCACATTCATGGCTTTCGTCCAATTCACAGAAGCAATGGCCTGCTGGAAATTCTTTGGTTCTGTTTCGATAGAAACAGAGAGAATATATTCTTGATAGATAGGTTTGAAATTTGTATAAGTAAGATAGGAAGAGATAGGATAGGGTGTGGTTGTTTTGATGGGTAAAGAAGATGGAGAAATTTGAGTAAGAGAACAATGATAGTCAGAAAGATAACCTGGCACCTTAGATGTTCGCTTTGGTCTGACCTTCGATGATGAAACAGTTGTCGTTTCTGCAGGTACAGTCTCAGAGCCCAAACGAGAAGCACCAGAAGTGGATAGAGGTGATAGCGGTGAATGAGATGACGAAGTAGATAATGACGACAATGGAGGATGTACATAATGATGATAATGATCTATATCATGAGGAAGTGATGAAGGTAAAATGATGTTATCAAACAAATCCACTGAATGTACATGAGTATTGTCTAGATGAAATGGAAAAATATTCTCATGGAAGACAATATAGAGATGACATTACTATCCAAATGCAAGACCTTAT
This sequence comes from Camelina hispida, assembly GCA_023657505.1. NCBI lineage: Eukaryota > Viridiplantae > Streptophyta > Magnoliopsida > Brassicales > Brassicaceae > Camelina > Camelina hispida. Next base: position 14,466,991 of record CP094637.1, on the reverse strand, counting down.
ATCCTTTGTAACCAAATGAGTAACCTAAAAACACACAACGATCAGCACGCGGACTAAATTTGTTTCGATCTTTTTGTAAAGTAGAAACATAACACAAACAGCCAAATGACTTTAGAAAGGTATAATCAGGTGGCTTGTGATTCAACAATTCAAAAGGTGTTACATTGTTTAGTAAAGCAGATGGAGTCCTATTGATTAAAAATACAGCAGTAAGTAAGCAATCACTCCAATACACTAGAGGCACATTAGACTGAAACAATAAGGCTCTTGCAACATTAAGTAAATGCTGATGTTTTCGCTCAACAACAGAGTTCTGTTGAGGAGTGTAAGCACAAGAAAACTGGTGAATCATGCCATGTTCTTTAACAAGAGTAGTAAAAGCTAGTTCAGGAGCATTATCAGTTCGAATAGCCTTAATAGTAGTGTTATATTGTGTATGAATATATTTGATGAAATCAGGAAAAATAGTAGAAACTTCACTTTTATTTCTTAGTAAGTAAACCCAAACTGCTCGAGTACAATCATCAACTATCGTAAGTATTTGTAACCCTCTACAGACTCTGTTGAAAAAGGACCCCAAATATCTAAGTGGACTAGATCAAACGGATGCGAAGACAAATGATTTTGTGAATTAAAAGGACGACGTTTCTGTTTAGCTAGGGGACAAACAGAACAAGGACTTTGATCAACTAAAGAAGACATAGGAAAAGACAAAGTACCAGAAAGAACTTTTAACTTGTCAGAAGATGGATGTCCAAGGCGTTGATGCCAGAGATGCCTATCGACCTTCAAGGATCCAGAGAAATGCGGAAGTGATGTTGATGAAGAGATGGAAGTAGATGCAGATGAAGATGCTTCAGGTTGCAAGATGTATAGGTTGTGAAGAAGAAGACCTTTACCAATCATCAAGCCCTGAATAGACTCTTGAAGATAACAAGAATCAGGATAAAAGTGAGCAGAGCCACGATTATGTTGTAAAAGACTACTAATGGAAATGAGATTAAATTTGAATGATGGAACATGCAAAACATCATGCAATGTGAGTGAATGTGATAAATGAACAGTGCCACAGTGTGTGATATCCACTCTAGCTTCATTTGGTAAAGAGACCGTAACTCCAGAAACTGTCACTGTGTCATTAAAAAAGTTCAAATCAGAGCACACATGACTGGTGGCACCAGTGTCAATAATCCAACTACCATGGGGAATGGTTTTAGACAAAGAAGAAAGACATTGGTGTTGAAAAGTGAGTCGATTATTTTCAAATCTTAGTGAAGAAGAGGGAAAAACTGATGGAAAAGAACTGATACCAGAAGAAGATTGAACTGCCATGGCACCATGCTCTGTAATAGACGAAGACTGTGAAGATGAAGCTGGAGTCTCTGAAAGCTTAACTTGAGCACTAAGTTGTTGAATCAATGAAGTAATTTGATCACTGCTCATCGTGCTGACATCAAGATTAACTGCAGCATTTGTAGATGACATGGGAGAGGTCTCGGTCATGACATTCGCTATAGCATGTGTCGCATGTCAAGGATTAGCAGAGGTTTGTCCCCTGGGTTGTGTAGACAACATAGTTTGCTTTTGACCTCCTTGACCTCCTTGGAAATTCGCAAGACTGATTTTGAAACCAGGAATATAGCCTGGTGGATATCCATGCAGTTTAAAACATTTCTGAATAACATGCCCTGTTTGACCACAGTGAGTACAGACAGGTCGCGGACCTCTTGGTCGATAATGATTCTGAACCGCAAATGTTGCATTATCATAGGATCCAGTATATGACATCTGTTGATTAGCTGAAACCTGAGGTGAAGCAGAGATTGGTACCTCCATGGGAGCCATAGCTTGAAAGATCATACTATTGGATGTAGGTGTGATGGTCTTTTGCCTTTCATCCGAAGTGACCATATTAAAAGCTTCTTCAATACTTGGAATTGGCTTAAGCATCAAGATATGTCGCCGAGTAGACTCATATGACGCATTCAGGCCCATCAAGAACTTGGTAACTCGACTTCGTTCTTGAAGCTTCTCCCACAAAGCAGCTGCATTGCACTCACATTTGCCACAAATACATACCGGCAACTCCACATAATTTTTGTACTCTTCCCATAAGGTAACCAAAAGAGTATAATAGGAAGTAACATCCAACGATCCTTGTTAAATGGAACTCAGTTTCTGCTCTATCTCAAAAACTCTCGGAGCATCATCTCGCTTGTAAAGAGACATTAGGTTCTTCCAAATACCCTCTGCAGTAGATATGAACAACAAACTTGCTCCAATCTTTTTATCAACTGAGTTAATGATCCAAGTAGACACAATATCATTGCAACGAGACCAAGAACCAAAATCACGATGATCATCAGGCGGTTTCTTGATCGTTCTATCTATGAAACCCAGTTTATTCCTAACGTTAAGAGCTACGCGAACTGACCTTCGCCAAGAGTAGAAATCAGCTCCAGACGTGAGACGACCGAATACGATACTCATCCCCGCATGATCTGAGCTGTGCAAGAAGTACGGATTCTCATACTGATCCGTCGGATTCGGAACTGAATTTGGAACCGGAGGAGTCATGATTCAAATCGGAAACAAGATTGTGCGATAAAAGGCAACAACCCAAACTCAATCAACCAAGAGAAAAGCAACTAACCCCAAAAGCACTCGGGTAATCAAAGAAGAACATAGAATCAACACAATCGCAATGAGATTCGCAACAAATGACAAAATGATCTGAGATCGCGAAGCACTCATCAGATGAAGAAAGAAATCAAATCGGAATTCGAAAAGATCGACGCGAGATATAACAGAGAGAGAAACAAAGCTCAATCGAGAAAGAAACAGCTCGAATCAAAGATGGAAACGAAGACGAAGCTCAGAATCGTCATCAATGGTGTTTGAAAAAGTTTGTTACGCGGAAGAAAGAATGAGAAATTAGTTTTGCTCTGATACCATGTTAACTTTGGTGAAAAAATATTTTCTCATTAATCAATCATAATGTGGTACAAGAGTATTATATACTGTACAATTAGTATACTAGAAGGATAAGCTAAAGGAGACTTAACCATCCTAATATACATTTATAAACTATAGTATAGATATGCTAATAACTCGTATAACAAAATTGAAGCCTAGAATTAGTTGAGTGAGAGCATTATTTGGTGCCACCAGGCTAAAACATTTCTCCCATTGAAGCCATTTTATATAATATGAGAAAGGTCAAATGCCTAAAAACATTCGACTAATAGGTAAGATATTTTGTCAGCGTGATCTTATCAAGTTCGTGTGTGGTTTATCTCTTTGTCTCCTTTGTCTCTTGCATAAGCTTTGATACATTCATTGAACCTTCAAAGCACTGTTTTGTAGACATTTCAACTAGCAACTGTCAGTTGACAGATCATTTTCAACTTTCAGACATGGGCAGACATTTAGTTTTCAGAGATTCAGACATTTGGTTTATAAATGTATCAGAGATTCAGAGGCATAGAAATTGAAACCAAATAGAACCATACTTTGGTTTAGTTTTCAGTTCGGCTTGATGCAGTTTTGGTTTGGTTTGTTGGTATTTGACTGGATTATTCATTTAAAAGGTTAAGATATATTATCACTTATCTAAAAAGAACTCATCCTTAACACAATAAATCACTTGTACACATTTAAAGAACATGGAAACGAACAGAACCACAATTTGATAATGATTTCAATCAAAAGTCTGACGTACGTTTGTTTAGGTCTTACAAATGGTTATTTATTTATACACACAAACTCTATCAAATTATAGGAGAGAGTTTGGGTCTTACACAATGTCTGTTTATTTATTGACGGATTCATCTTTGGTTACCTTTTTAGTCGTCGTCAAGAAGCTGACAGCTTTTCTCGGATGTTCCCTTATGTTCAAGCTAAACACTTCAGGCCTCGAGTAATGCCCAACCACATCGAAATCAAACTTGGCTCTTGCTATGTCCCCAAGATCTGTTCAGAGATTTTAAGGATATGATTGGTTTTTTTCTTTTTCTTATGTAGTAAGAATGAGAAAGGTAAATGATAAACAAGTGTTAGTAAATTACCTAGATCAGCTGTGATAAGACCCTCTCCTTCGTAGTTTGGTCCAGCTAGAACAATTCCCAAAGGTGAAATGATGGAGCTCCCACCGGCGCAGACAACAGAGTCCGGCGTAAGGGTATCTTCTGAACCAGAAAACATGTAATCCGGTGGAGGAGGATAATCTTTGCGGCGACAAAACTGGTTAGCCGACAAAACAAAACATCCACCCTCAAGAGCAATGTGAGTCATAGATGCTTGCCAAGTTTCTCTAGCATCAGCAGTAGGTGCACAATAAATCTCAATACCTACAACAAAAATCACAAGCCCACACATAAATACTTACAAACTAGTCTGTAAAATACAATACATAGTCCCTCAGTGGAAGCTTCTAAAGAAGAAAGACTAGTAACCTTTGGCATACATTGCACTTCTTAAAGAGGGCATCCTATTTTCCCAACAAATAGCAGCACCGATCTTCCCAATAGGAGTATCGAAAACAGGGATGGTTGATCCATCTCCAAACCCCCAGATGCAACGTTCCAGAGCTGTAGGCATGAGTTTCCGATGCTTACCCAAAAACTCACCTTGTGAATCAAAGAAAAGAACAGTGCAGTATAGCGTATACCCTTCCCTCTCAATCACACCCATCACCAAGAATACTTTATACTTCTTGGCCATTTCCCCCAACCGTTCCACTTCAGGACCTAGAAAAAAAAGATTCACAGATGCATAACAAAATTGTATCTTAACAGTTTAAAACACACTTAATGAGATTCAGAGTTCTGTGGAACAATCTCAGTTTCAGATGAAATTGAAAATTTAGAAGACGATACTATATCATAAAACCACAGAGCAGCTAGCTAAAATTTTCGAACTAATTGACGAATTGATAAAGCTAATCGTAGAGATATATATACCAGGAACATCAATGGCAGAAGCATGGTATTTACGAAAATCATCTCGTCCTTTAGCAGTGCGAGCACCAATAGCCAATTCGAAGCTAGAGCCACGAGGATAACCGCCGATAAAAGCCTCCGGGAACACGACGAGCTGAGAACCATTGTCCGCCGCCTCAGCAAGCAATCTCTCCGCCTTATCTGCCAAAAAAATCCCGGAAGATAAATAATCTCATCTCATCGGATCAATTAACCAAAGGGGAATCAAAAAAAACTTCAGAAAAAATAAACTCTCGAGTTCCGATAAGAAAAACCTAGTGTGGCGGGAGTATCGTAGAAGATGGTGGAAGCTTGGACGACGGTAGCACGTACGAAGAGGGAGGAGGAGTCGGCGGCGGTGGACATGTCAACCTCGGGGAAGATTTGATCGACGTTGACAGGAGAAGCCGCCGTGACGAGAGACATTTCTTGCTGACTGGTCATCACACTTGGAGATAGAGAGAGAGAGAGAGAGATAGAGGAAATGAGTGGAGGATTCTAGTACGTAGTATCTTCTTCTTTGGTTGGTTGGTGGTCTCTTTGGTTTAAACTCTTCTTCTTTATATTTTTAAAAGGTCAATTTCGTCGTACTGACATTAAAAAAAAAAAAAAAAAATTTATACATGAAGGGTTTATATTTTAGAGTATAAAGTCAATTTTTTGTGTTTTTGTTACATATATAACTTTATAATTAATTTTAAGGACTTATATTTTAGATTACAACTAAATTAGATTCGCGTAAATACACATCTTAAAACATTAAATATATCGATAATTTATATCATTTTTAATGAATTTTGTAATTGAAAGCAAAATCAGACTAATTTTTTCAAAATAAATCACAAATTTTAATACTATATAGTAATTAAAATTAAAAAAATATATTTTTATCAAAATTTATTAACTATTTTCTGTGTTTCTTTTTAAAATTTTAAATTTTTATTGTTGTTAAATTTTAACTAATAAAAATAATTTAAAGTTATATAAATTTTGTACACAAAAAAGGTTATATAATATTACTAAATATTTGTGGGTTACACACTAGAACCCAAAAACTCAAGTTGATATATGAATTTGCTTGATGTTTAACAGTCGTAATGCCCTTAAGAAGAAAAAAATATACTTGAACATACACTTTTTGGATAAAAATGCTAAATTAACCACTACAATATATTTTTAAATGCATGACTTTGAAAGATATATATGGTGGAGCTTGATTAAGGTTATAATAAAATTTTAATTTATATAAAACATATATCACCAAATTTTATCCTATAATGCATATATGAACAAATATTTAATTATGTGTTCTTTATTTTTTCTTTTATTTTCATTGTATCATTCAAACAAAAATTTAACTATTTGTACTACCATCATTATAAAGCATAGTTTAATTTTTACATACTTATCTTATATGGGCTATAGTTAAAATAATATCAAACACAATCTATGCTTCATATCAAAACTATTTCTTAATTAGAATTAAAAACTGACGAACAAAATGAAAAAGCACTAATTTTTTTTTGTTTTTTGGAAAACTAACATTAAATTTTTTTTTATATATTATTATCTCATAAGTAATAATTTTATTTCATGTTAAAAATAAATGAGGTTGATATATGCATAATACATTAACATATCTTCTGAGTTATACATGATTTTTTTAGAAAAGCTCGGCCTCATAAAATTTTTCCAAATATGAGACCGCTTGTACATTTGTCGTGTAGTTTTACCATATAATATAAAACATTCTCATAAGAATAAGAAAACTTCATAAGAATTTCTTAAAAATAAATCTTTACCAATATAACCAAGTTGAAGCAATTGTGAAGTTTTATAAGACAATATACTATTTGGTGAGAAAATATGAGAGAATTATATCTTATTATAACTTTTCCTTTTAGGATTACTATTTTGTCGTGTAGTTTTCTAAGTTAATATTTATATGAATGAATTGTATCATTTCCTATCCGTTTTATGTTTTTAGGAAAAATGTATTGTTTTCATGAGAATTAGTGATTTAAAATTATAATTAGTAACTAATTTTACAATTTCTAATTTTCTTGAATATATTTATTAAAATTATTCTTTACACTTTTAAAATATATATAGACAATTTTTTTTTGTTTATATACATCTTAGAACTATTTTTTTTACATTTTAAAAATTGTTTAAATTTATAATTTTCATATAGTTATATTTTCACATTCTTAAAACTTATTAAAACAAAATATTTTTTTTTTTAATTTACATATTAGAATGATCTTTTTATTTTAAAATTGTTAATTTTATTTTTTCTTATAATCTTTGCATTTTTAAAATGACTAAACAATTTTTTTTTGTTTACATACATATTAAAATTATTTATTTACATTTTTAAAAGATTGTTGAGAACTATAATTTTCTTATAATTGTCTTTTTACTTTTAAGAAAAACTAGTAAAAGTAAATTTCTTGTTTTATACATGGCAAAATATTTAATCGATAAAAATAACATTGTTGGGATCACCTAAATTACTAATTTTGAAAACAAGTTTTATATGAAGCAAGTGAGAGAACATTGATCATACGAGTGTGAGAAAGTTAGTTAACATGTCGTCGTCAGATAAGTCTTCGTCACACCGTCTCTTTGGAAAATTCTTCACGAACAAGACTCCGCCGTCTTTAGAAGAAACAGAACAATCGCTCAGGAAGCAATGGGTTCTCTCGGGCGACATGACTCTCCAAAAGCTAGGCGACAGCGATATCTTTTTGTTCGAATTCATACAAGAGAACGACAAAGCGATGGTTCAAAAGAAAGAACTCCACTACGTTAATGGAGTTATCATAGTGATCAAGGAAGGACAAGTTTACCAAAAATCAAACGAAGAAATAGTAATCAAGGATCTAAACTCTTCTGCAATGATTGATTTCACTGTTGTTTCCTTCATTGTCCGTGTCGTGGGTTTTCCATCGTATCTTTACAGCGAAATCTCCTTGAAAGATGTCAAGTCTTTAGTAGGCGACAACAATCCCGTTTTATATCTCGAAATACGCAACTCGGATATGTATTTCCTCGTGGATATTGATCTCAAGAAGCCACTCAAACCAGGATTTTACGTTGACGAAAACCAAAACCGGTTCGTGGAGTTCAAATACCCTACCTTAGGCGACTTTTGCTACAAATGTGGCATGATAGGTCACGTCAAAACCAATTGCGACCAGGTCAGGTTCCTAAGACACGTGCCTTGAATGCCACGTCTATGGCCCTTGGTTAAGATCTCCCCTCGGACCCTATTACCAAACTGTTCTGACGAAATCACCTGGGAAACAGAATAGTTTTCGTGGGTGCGAGAAGACCCTCTCTTATGCTCAATTCTTTATAGAGATTGAGTATAACATGGTCAATATCTACAAGTACAACCCTATATCCACGATGGAAACAACAACAGTGTCCACTCACAGATTTCGTTTCCCTTGTTCTTACCTAATTGACACCACAGAAACAGAGTCCACAGATTTTACAACCAACACTACTTCCAAGGCGTACGAGGTTATACAGAGGGAGATTAGCGAGAATGCGCCGTCTTTTTTCGCCGATTTCGGACATAAGTCGTTGAACAAACCTGATGATATCGGAAACCTCGTGAAGCAGTTGAAATTAATCAAGACGAACGAGTTTTGTTGTAATGATAAGTGGTTGCCTCTTAAACTTCAGATCAACAGACAATTTATGTTAACGCATGTTGATTATGAGACCAGGCTCATGATACGTGGGGACATAAAACGCGAGCAATTGATCGGGAGTAAGATCTCGGATCTGATCAAGAAGAGAGTGGAGAAGAACGAGGATTTGCTTTCTTTGTCGTCCTGGGAAAACCTAATCAGACAAGAAATATCGGAGATGGGTTTCACTAATCATATGCATCCCTCTTATGTGTCTATTAGAGCAAAGCATGCGATGGAGAAGGCAGTGCAGATGCAGATTTCATCGAACTGTTGTCACAAGTGTCCCCTATGTTGTTTCAAGTTACGTTACCTTCACAAAAATAAACAATTTTCTTTTGAATTTGTTTTTTGTTTTGTATTATTATTCACTTTCATCATACTTTTTTGGTCAAACTATTTATAAACATTTTTACAATAAATGTCTCTCCTCTCTTATTTGGTTATGTTGATTTCGGCTTGGTTTGTTGCATCGATGATCTTGATTTGGTTGTTTGGTTGTTTAACAATAAGCAATGGTCTACCCCTGATATTGTTCATCAGGCCCTTCTAGATCTACGTATGTGGAAAGAAGCAAACATAATTGCTTCTCAACATACTATAAACACACAGAAAGGATAAGATGCCTACTCCACTTACTCACCAAGAGGTACGTATGTTGCGGGCATTGGCTGGAGCTTACATGACTCCCAAGGAAGATATGTGAATCAATTGATCCTACAGAATCAGCAATGGAAGCAGAAGCTATAGCCTTAAAAGAAGCTCTTCTCCAAATGAAGTGTTTAATTAAAATATCGCAATGTCACTTTATGTGGAGACTTGCTCTCTCTATATGGACACCTAATGAAAGTTTCTGAACAAGGATACCAACCCCTCCTTGGGCCTCACAAATATCACAGCTTTAGCTAAAGACTTGTATCACTTTGAGTAAACATGTCGTCGTCCGATAAGTCTTCGTCACACCGTCTCTTTGGAAAATTCTTCACGAAAACGACTCCGCCGTCTTTAGAAGAAACAGAACAATCGCTCAGGAAACAATGGGTTCTCTCGGGCGACATGACTGTCCAAAAGCTAGGCGACGACGACGATATCTTCTTGTTCGAATTCATACAAGAGAATGACAAAAAGATGGTTGAAGTGGACGAATTTTACTTCGTTAATGGAGTTATGATAGTGTTCAAGGAAGGACGAGTTGACCAAGAATCAAACTGAAAAATAGTAATCAAGGATCTAGAGTCTAGACTCTTCTGCAATGATTGATTTCACTCTTGTTACCTTCGCTGTCCGTGTCGTGGGTTTTCCATCGTATCTTTATTACAGCGAAAAATTCGTAAAGGATCTCGAGTCTCAATTCGACGATTCAGTTCTCAAAATAAGCCACGGGAATATCTTGTTCATAGTGGAAATAGATCTCAAGAAGCCACTCAAACCTGGATTCTACATAGACGAAAACCAAAACCGGTTCGTGGAGTTCAAATACCAAGACTTAGGCGACTTTTGCTACAACTGTGGTATGATTGGTCACGTCAAAAGCAATTGCGACCAGGTCAGGTTTCCTAAGGAACGTGTCTTGTGAAGATGTGACATTTGAACAAGTGGATGAACTACTTCAGAAGGAATCAACATGAGTACAAGAACAGAGTGTCACGCATTTATTAAGCTGAAAGATTTGTACAGGACTAGAAGGCCCAAGAAGTTTCTAGAAGATTAAAGAGCTTCATGTTTACAATAGGAATGTAAACATGAAGAAAGAGGGAAATTTCCTAAAACATAAAGTAAAAAGGAAATTGTCCAATTCCTATTAGGATTAGAATTGGTAGTTTGCTCTTCGTGTGGCATAAGCCAAGTTCTATAAATAGGGTGCTAAGGTTGGTTGTAGACTTTAGCACAAACAAGAGAAAGTTAACCTAGCTACTAAGTTTTAATCTTTGAGAAAAGAAAAGAGCTAAGAACTTAGAGAGAGAGCGTGAGGTTTCTTCAAAGAGAGTTTTGAGAGATTAGAAAATTGTTTAGAACAAACTTGTAAACAGATTTTCTATTAATCAAAAGAGAAGTTTAAAGAAATCATTATTTCAAGATCAGATCATAAGTTCTCACACTTTCATTTGGTATCAGAGCAACACTTGTTCGGATTACTACAGGTGAGATTCTGCGGACAAGATGGAGAGCTACGGAGATCTGATTAACAACAACAAAGTCATCTTGGATGATGGAAACTATGGTTTTTGGAAGTCAAGGATCAAATCCATCATAGGAGGGATTGATCGTCTTGCTTGGAAGACTGTTCTAGAAAAGTGGGAGGAGCCGACAATCAAGGATGAGTCAGGCAAGCGAATTCCCAAACCTGAGACAGACTGGACTGATGAAGAACAAAAGAGGTCAAAATTCAACTCAAGAGCTTTAAGTGCTATTCATTGCAGTGTTGGGAGGAAACAGTTTGAGTTAATTCAAGGATGTGAAACTGCTAAAGAAGCATGGGATATCCTTCAAGTTCATTATGAAGGTACAACCAAAGTGCAGAGTTCAAGAAAGGATATGTTGGCGTCTAGATTTGAAAATCTAAAGATGGAGGAACATGAATCAATTTCTGACTTTAGCTCAAAGTTGAGTGCCTTAGCACAAGAAGCCTTGACGCTTGGAAAGACTTATAAAGATCAGAAGTTAGTCAAAAATTTTTTGAGGTGTCTTCCGTCTAGGTTCATGGGATACAAAACTGCTTTAACTGTCTCTCAAGATTTAGATAATCTCAGTTATGGTGAAGTGGTCGGAATGCTACAGGCACATGAGATGGAACTTAATGGAATTAAGAAACCAAAAGGAATAGCTCTAGCTGTTAGTAAAGATGTAACTGATCAAGGATAAGAAGATGCTGTGAGCCTGTTAGTAAGAAGATTTGATCGAGCCCTAAGAAGGATAGAACAAAGTCAAGGTCGAAAGAAGAATAATACATTCAAGAAGACAAGTGAAGACAAAAAGGCTGACATGCAGTGTCATTAGTGTAAAGGATATGGTCATTTTATTCGAGAGTGCCCAACAGTCAGGTTACGAGATGCCAAGTGCACGATCTGTAAAGGTACTGGACACACCCATGAGGAATGTGTAAGTAACTCTAAAGCCAAGAAAGAAAAATCTATGATTAGCATTGAGGATGAATCAGATAGTGATAGCAGCAGCGAAGAAGAACTCATTAATTTAGTGGCTATGGTGGGAATCACTGAATTCGAGAATGGAGAAGAAGTAACTGATTCAGAATCAGAAGGGGAAGAAGTTCTTGACATTGTTCAGAGTTACAAAGAAGTGCGTAATACACTTATTTCTCTAGGGAAGGAAAATCAAGGTCTGATAACTGAAAAACTTCGTTTAGAAGCACTTGTTATGTCCTTACAGAATGAATTGGTGGATGAGAAAAAGCTGGCTAAAGATTCGCTAGATCTGATGAAGGAGAAGTTGGTTTTATCTGCAAAGGCAGACAGGCTTGAAGAGGAGCTACTTAAAGAAAGGAAAAAATCTACAGAGCTACAATCTGAATTAGATCAACAACATAGGAAAATTCATATGTTTGCGGGAACAAAGCAGCTTGACAAAATTTTGAGCTATGGGAGAACTGAGAAGACATATAGAGGATTAGGCTTTAATGAGAACAAGGGAGCTAGCTCACAAACAACCAAATTTGTATCTGCTGGAACCTATCAATCTGAGAAGGAGACATCTTATGGTGGTTCTAACGGATCCTTGAGTTGTTACTTTTGTGGAAAAGTTGGTCACTACAAACGGTTCTGTTACAAATATTGGCAGAAAGTCTGTACCTTAAAGCAACAAGGAAGATTCTTCTGGAATGGAGTTAAAAGACAAGTTTGGATGAAGAAGGCTGATCTATATCAATCGGGCTCAATGGTAGCTTCTGGATCAGGGTTTAGATGCAACATGGCCATGATTACAGAAGAACAAGAAGAAACAGAATCAATCTGCGATATGGCTATGATTACTGATGAACAAGAAGACTCAGAGCCTTGGTTTTTTGACAGCGGTTGCTCAAGACATATGACTGGAACCAAGAGTAATCTACAGAATATTAAGAAATTAAAAGGAGGTACTGTAACATTTGGAGATGGAAGTCATGGCTTTATTCTAGGCAAAGGTACAACACGTGATGTAGAGCTTCCACAACTGGTAAATGTCTACCTAGTTCAAGGACTGCGTGCAAATCTAATAAGCATCAGTCAACTCTGTGACGAAGGATTGTCAGTTTTATTCACAAAAGTTGATTGCAAAGCACTGGATGAGTCAGGTAATGTCAAGTTATATGGTGTAAGATCTGGGAATAATTGTTATATGTGGGAGAAACATTCAATCAAATGCTACAGTGCTCGAGGGAGTATAGATCTATGGCATCAACGACTTGGACATATGAATACAAGAAATCTTGCTACTCTTGTGAATAAAGAGATAATTCGAGGAGTTCCTAAGCTTAAAGGGGAAGACAATATGGTATGTGGACCTTGTAATCAGGGAAAGCAAGTCAAAATTCAGCACAAAAAGGTTCTAGATGTTCAGTCAAAATCAGCTCTGGATCTGGTTCACATGGATTTAATGGGACCAATGCAAGTAGAAAGCCTAGCAGGGAAGAAATATGTGTTTGTTTTAGTTGATGATTACTCCAGATACACTTGGGTTCGTTTTATTCGTGAGAAGTCATATACAATCGACAGCTTCAAGATTTTAGCCTTACAATTACTAAATGAGCGAGGAGGAATCAAGAAAATTCGAAGTGATCATGGTGGAGAATTTCAAAATGAAGCTATGAAGGAGTTCTGTGAGCAACATGGGATTACACATCAATTCTCAGCGCCAAGGACTCCACAACAGAATGGAGTAGTAGAAAGAAAAAATAGAACTCTTCAAGAAATGGCTAGGGCGATGATACATGGAAATCAAGTTCCCAAGAAATTTTGGGCTGAAGCATTGAACACTGCATGTTATATAATTAACAGAGTTTACGTCCGAAGGGATACTACAAAAACACCCTATGAGTTGTGGAGAGGCAAAACACCAAATCTGAGTTACTTCCATGTGTTTGGATGCAAATGCTATATCTTAAATGACAAAGATTATCTTGGCAAGTTTGATTCCAGAAGTGATGAAGGCATGTTTTTGGGTTATGCAGAAAGTAGTACAGCATTCAGAGTCTACAACAGACGCACAGGTTTAATCATGGAATCAGTGAATGTAGTCTTTGATGATCAATCTGTAGCTGTACAAGGTGATGATTTAGACAGTGATTCAGAACAAGTAAGCATCACTAAAGCAAATAATGAAGTTTCTGAGTTGGATGTACCAGTTACAAAACCAGAAGAAGTACAGCAAGTTCATAAGAATCATTCTGCATCAGATGTTATTGGGGACTTAAATGAGAAAATGAAGACTCGAGGAGTGCATATTGATTTTAAGAAGATGACAAGTCACTTTACAACTCTAGAAACTGTATTCTATGAGTGCTTTGTGTCAATGATCGAACCAAAGAATCACATAGAAGCTGTCCAAGATGATTTTTGGATTATAGCCATGGAAGAAGAACTGGAACAGTTAGAGCGTAATGATGTTTGGGAACTGGTTCGTAGACCAATAGATGTGAATATTATTGGTACTAAGTGGATCTTCAAAAACAAGATTGATGAGAATGGTGTTGTTGTTCGCAATAAAGCAAGGTTAGTAGCACAAGGGTATACACAGATTGAAGGTGTAGATTTTGAAGAAACTTTTGCACCAGTAGCAAGGCTTGAGTCAATAAGATTGTTTCTTGGAATGGCGTGCATCCTGAACTTCAAAGTTTTTCAAATGGATGTTAAGAGTGCTTTCTTGAATGGGATTTTGCAAGAGGAAGTGTATGTAGAACAACCCAAAGGTTTTGAAGATCCAATTAGGCCTGAGTATGTATATAAACTAAAAAGGGCTCTTTATAGTTTGAAGCAAGCTCCAAGAGCTTGGTATGAAAGGTTGACTAGGTTCTTAATGGAGCAGAACTACAATAGGGGAAGTGTGGACAAGACCTTATTTATTTTGGAACAAGGTGATGATATTATGATGGTTCAAATTTATGTTGATGACATTATTTTTGGAAGTACTTCAACGGAGTTGGTGGATAGGTTCGTGAGTAGTATGACACAAGAATTTGAGATGAGTCTGGTTGGTGAATTGAAGTATTTTCTTGGATTGCAGATTACACAGTCAGATCAAGGTATCTTTATTTCACAAAGTACTTATGCTAGACAACTTCTTAAGAAGTTTCAGATGGATAAGTGCAAAGAAGCTGTGATACCTATGAGTACTTCATTGAAACTGTCAAAAGATGCTGACGGTAAGGATGTAGATGTCAAGCAATACAGAGGGATGATTGGGAGCTTACTATATCTTACAGCCAGTAGACCAGATTTGAGTTTTAGTGTGGGTATATGTGCAAGGTATCAGTCAAAACCAAAACAATCTCATCTTGAAGCAGTCAAGCGTATTATCAAGTATGTCAAAGGAACTGTTGATTTTGGGATTTGGTACTCTAAAGGATCGAACAAAGGGTTGGTTGGTTACTGTGATGCAGATTATGCAGGCAATGTAACAGATCGGAAGAGTACAAGTGCAGGTTGTTTCTTTCTGGGCAATAATCTAATAGCCTGGTTGAGTAAGAAACAGAATTCAGTTTCTTTGTCCACAGCTGAATCAGAATATATAGCTATGGGGAGTTGTTGTATTCAATTGTTATGGATGAAGCAGATGTCAGCTGATTATGGTATGGATTCAGGGGAGCTACAAGTATATTGTGATAACAGAAGTGCAATTGATATTTCTAAAAATCCAGTACAACACTCAAGAACCAAGTACATTGACATAAGGCATCATTTTATCAGAGAATTGGTTGAGAGGAAGCAAGTTTTGATTGAGCATGTTGATACAGAAGACCAGTTAGCTGATATTTTTACAAAAGCTCTTGACTTTAATCGATTTTCTACATTAAGAAACTCGATTGGGGTGTGTGAAATGTGAATTAGTCACATGGTAGTTCAAGAGCTGGTTCAAGAGGAAATAAAGGTAATAATCTGGCTCAAGCTAAAAGTTCTTGAAAAAGTTTTTGGGTTGTTAAAAAAAAAACTTGTGTGCTTTGAGAAAACCAGTGGTTTTTGGTTTTGGTCTCGGTTTATTAACTCATAAAATTAGGTTGATGATTCGGAGAATATTCAGTTGATTGAAGTTTCCAAAAGTTTTTTAAAAAATATATTCGGTGAGATATTTTGTTTTTAAAAAAAAAAGGGAAAGAAAAGGGGAAGTAAGGAGGCGCTTCGTGTGTGTCGGAAAAAAAAACAAAAACACAAAAACCTAAAGAGAGAACGAATCGGCGATGGTAAGTGCGACTCGAAGTGGTTTGGTGAGCAAAGGAAGAAATCTGGGGATGTCTCGAGGTGCTGGTCATGCTAATCAACCTCAATTGGTTGATGATTCAAGTGATGTTGAAGAAGTTCAACCCAGAATTGTACCATATGGATCCGACAGTGATGATGCTTCATCTCAAAGTAAATCAGAGAAGAATCAAGTAGATCAAGGGGAAGATGGTCTCGATGGAGAAAACTCGATTAATGATAAGGCTGAGTTTGGTGGCGAGCAAGAAATGAAGGATACTGTTTCAGATTCTGATACTGAATTCGGGATTGAGGAAATCTATGTACAAGAGCAGATTGAGAGACATGCAGAGAAGCAGAGGAGCACGAAACAGAGAGGAGCTGCATCTGCTAGCAATAAGAAATCGGTTTGTAAGTCAAAGCGACCAAGATCTGCAGAACCGAGTACTAGAAATGTTCGGGCTAAATCCGGGTTTCAATCCGATGTGTTTGTCTCCAAAGCAGCACAGTTAAGGTACACTCAATTCTTTTCTAGGAATTTTACAGCCGAGAGACAATTGGATATGTCTAAGAAGGATGAATTTGGTTTCATTGAGAAGATTGAGTCGTTAGGACTTGGTCCGACAATTCATGATCCGTCTATGTATATCAAGGAGATTATTTGTGAGTTTTTTGCGAATTTGCCAAATGGAAAGGGAAAAGATGGTGCTCAAGTGTTTGTAAGGGGGCATTGGTATGAATTTTCTCCTAAGGCGATTAATCATGCTTTTAGTATTGCACCACTGACTAAAGCTGAAAAGAAAGCTGATGCAGCAGTAGATAAGTTGAGTAATGATGCACTTGCAGAATTTTTGAGTAAAAAAGACAAGTCATCTTGGGCAAATTTGAAGGTTACGGATCTCCCTGAGGAGAGTGCAGCTTTGTTAATGTTGGCAGCTTACAATTGGGTTCCCTCGAAACATAGGAATCATCTTTCAGTTAAGCGAGCTCGGGTAGTTTACAAGATTATCAAGGGCATTCGGTTTGATTTTGGGCAATTGGTTTATAATCAGATTGTGAACATCAGCTGGAAAGATCCTACTCGCTATGTCGTGTTTCCGAGAACTATCTTTGAAACTCTTCGAGTTCAAGAAGGTCCACTTGAGTGGTCAGATGAAGAGGAAGATGTATATGCTGAGTTTTACACTAAGGATGTCAGGACAGGACAAGTTTATGCTGCTAAGTATCATCCGACTCCAAAGAATAAAGGGTCGACACCAATATCTCAAGCTTGCAGGCAATCTGATGAAGGTGTTTCTTCAGCTTCTGAAGTTATTCAGTTGGGCAGTGTTCGTGTGCCACACATTGGACAGGAGGATGCTGCAATTTCATATGAAGCATTGGTTGATACTGCACAAGCTCTACGGACACTTACGGAGGTTGTTCAGCGGCTGATACAGAATCATCCTCTTTCAAAGATGATTTGAGGGGTTTTTAACTATGTTATCTCAAGCAGGGGGAGAAAAAGAAGCCTGAGTTTCTGGGGGAGCTTTAGTCTGAGTTTCTGGGGGAGCTTTGGGAAAAGTTTTTTTTATTTTCTTTTAAAAACTTTCGGCTTTCGGCAATCTCTTGATTTCAGTATGTTTGGATGTTTGACTATGGTTTGATGGTCACTTTGGTCATTTTGATTTACGTTTTTGGTTGTGCTGAACATTTGCTTCAAAAGTATTTTAAGTCTTATGCTTGAGAAGCACAAAGTTAAAAAGGGGGAGATTGAAAATGTGACATTTGAACAAGAGGATGAACTACTTCAGAAGGAATCAACATGAGTACAAGAACAGAGTGTCACGCATTTATTAAGCTGAAAGATTTGTACAGGATTAGAAGGCCCAAGAAGCTTCTAGAAGATTAAAGAGCTTCATGTTTACAATAGGAATGTAAACATGAAGAAAGAGGGAAATTACCTAAAACATAAAGTAAAAAGGAAATTGTCCAATTCCTATTAGGATTAGAATTGGTAGTTTGCTCTTCGTGTGGCATAAGCCAAGTTCTATAAATAGGGTGCTAAGGTTGGTTGTAGACTTTAGCACAAACAAGAGAAAGTTAACCTAGCTACTAAGTTTTAGTCTTTGAGAAAAGAAAAGAACTAAGAACTTAGAGAGAGAGCGTGAAGTTTCTTCAAAGAGAATTTTGAGAGATTAGAAAATTGTTTAGAACAAACTTGTAAACAGATTTTCTATTAATCAAAAGAGAAGTTTAAAGAAATCATTATTTCAAGATCAGATCATAAGTTCTCACACTTTCATCTTGAATGCCACGTCAAGAACACACGTATATGGCCCTTGGTTAAAAAGAGATTTAGACCTTCTCCTCTCGAACCGTATAACCAGATTGTTCTGACGAAATCACCTGGGGAACAGAATGGTTGGCGTGAGTGCGAGAAGACTCTCTCGTATGCTCAATTTTTCATAGAGATCGAGTATAACGAGGTCACTATCTACAACCCTATATCCACGATTGATACAAAAACAGTGTCCACTCACAGATTTCGTGTTCCCTGTTCGTACCTTGAGACAGAAACAGAGTTCACAGATTTTACTAGTTCGAAGATTGTACGAGGTTTTGCGGAGTGAGATTTACGATAACTCGCCTTTCTTGTTCCGTCAGTTGGTGAACCAACCTGAGGAAATCGGACGTCTTGTGGAGCAGTTGAAAGTCATCAAGAAGGATTGAGTTTTGTTTGGATGATATGTGGTTGACTCTTAAGCTTCAAGTCAACGGAAGAATTGAGTCAACGCATGTTGATTACGAGACCAAGCTCATGAGACGTGAGGACTCAAACTGTGAGGAATTGATTAAAAGTAAGATCTCGGATCTGATCAAGAGGAGAGTGGAGAAGAATGAGGATATGCTTTCTTTGTCGTCATGGAAAAAACAAATTAGAGAAGCTATATCGGAGATGGGTTTCACTAATTTTATGGGTTCCTCTTATGTGTCTATGAGAGCAAAGAAGGCAATGAAGGACGCGGTGGGGATGGAGATTTCTTCGAGGTTAGAGCGTTTCAAGGTGCTTGGACCAGACATGGATCGGCTTGATCCGTGTACGATTTGCATTGGGGAGATGTTTCTTGGAGAAGAAGCAACCATATTGCCTTGCTCTCATGTCTTCCACAGGTCTTGTATTGAAAAATGGCTTCGAGTTGGTCACAAGTGTCTCCTCTGTTGCTTCAAGTTACCTTCACAAAAATAAACAATTTTATTTTGAAAAAGTTTTGGTTTTGTATTATTCAGTTTCATCATACTTTTTTGTTTCAACATTTTTTATAAGCATTTTTACAATTAAATGTCTCTTCTCTCTTATTTGGTTATGTTGATTTCGGCTCGGTTTGTTGCATCGATGATCTTGGTTCAGTTCAAGGGGATATTTAGTAGTAAAACATAAACTAGGAGTCATAAACTGAGATTACGTCAAAACAACAAGGGTCTTTTTTTTTTTTTTTTTTTTTGTCGTCAATAAAACATTTCATTAATAAAGATTAAGATACATTGTACCATGATATTACAAACTTTGATTTTGAGATTCTAGAGCTCTTTGCTAGGTTATCCGCTATAACATTTAATTTACGTGGAACCTTTACAAAAGTCAGACCCTCATAAGATTGAGCAATGTTCTTGATGTCCTGTACCTGGGTAGTGATAGATGAATGGTCAATGTGGCGATGGCTTCCTTGGTTAGTTAAACACCGATTTATCTTATTGTACAGTATCTCCGCATCACCGCAAAAAACAACTTTGTCGTAACCCAGTCGCGTAACATGAAGAACTGCTAACCTTAAGGCCTCAGCTTCCACTTCAAGTGGTGAATTCATAGGAGCGATGGATGCCCTTCCTTGTATTATAATCTGAGCTCTTTTGTTATATAAGATCCATCCAATTCCTGCATTGTCATTTGGTGAAATCCATGATCCATCAACTAAACAAACATATTCGCTATTTTGTTGAGGTATGGATTGGATTAGGTCTGCTTGTGACAATGTTCTATGACTCCTATGATCTGTAGCTTGCCGATATTGCAGGGCTTCTTTGTTAGGGATAGAGCTCTGTTTCCATTGCTGAAAATCGACCATAGCCTTATTTATAGTATCTGGGATGGACCACTTTTTGTTGTTAAATAAGAGATCATTCCTCATCTTCCAGATTCGCCAACCAATGAAAGGGAAGAAGCTTACATCCTTTCTATGGTTTTTATTTAGGCTCAACATTTGGTCAATATTTTGAGTACTTGAGTTTGAAGAGAATAACGAACCTGTTCTTTGTGGATCGGTGGTAAGGCTCCAGATTTCCTTGCTTATTCTGCAGTGGAATAGTAAATGATTTACAGTTTCTACATCCTCTCCACATCTGGCATATATCATCTCGTATTCTCTTCTTCTTCAGTTTTTCTGCAGTGGGCAAAGCATTATGTAGACATCTCCACCAAAAATGTTTTATTTTTGAGGCATATTTTGGGCCCACAGCTTTACAAAAGGTGCAGTAGAGTAGGAAGCATTATTATAATTGGAAGAATTATTTTGAGAAAGCTTACGCTGAATGTAATACCCAGATTTCACGTGTATTGCCCCTCTTTGTTATGGATCCAAGTGATAGTATCATTTGCTCCTGTTACAGATGGACGGATGTTTTTTATATATGGTATGTCTTCAGGGTCAATGATACTATGAATGAAACTATCATTCCAGCTACCTTGAGATAGTAAATCACTAACTTTTAAGTGTGGGTAAATATTAGCCTGGCCCTTTTGCAGCTCTAGGTGGGTCTATTGGAAGCCACTGATCATGCCAGACATTGATTTGTTTACCATTGCCTACCATATATTTGATTCCCTGAGATATGAGTTTTGTACCTTGATAGATGCTTTTCCAAGCGTAGCTCGAGTTCGCCTTGACTGTAGACTCTAAGAGGCCTGACTTTGGGAAATATTTTGCTTTGAAAACTCGAGCCATAAGTGAAGATGGTTGTTGGAGGATCCTCCAGCTTTGCTTTGCTAAAAGAGCTAGGTTGAAGTCTTTTAAATCTCTTATCGCTAGCCCTCCAAACTTCTTTAGTTCAGTAACTTTGCTCCAAGCAATCCAAGGAATCTTGTGCTTATCCTTTGTGGCTGACCACCAAAATTGTCTCATAGCTCTAGTTATTTGGTTAATAATTTTTGAAGGTAGAAGGAAACAAGACATACTGTAAGAGGGGATCGCAGTGATAACTGATTTGAGAAGTACCTCTTTGCCGGCAGGGAAAGAAGCTTCGTGTACCAATTTTCCATTTTTGTTCTCTCTCGAGCCAGATAAGAGAAAGCATTAGCTTTATTTCTTCCAACAAATTCAGGCAATCCTAGATATCTACCAAAACCCTGAGTTTTTGAATTTTTAAAATTCTGCTAAGCTCCTCTTTCTCTCTCGAATCTAGACCCTTACCAAAAATAATAGCAGATTTTTGAAAATTAACACTCGACCTGAAGCTTTTTCATACTGTTGCGAGAATATTGAGTATAGTTGTGCATTCCTGATCAGTGGCTTTGCAAAAAAGCAAAGAATCATCTGCAAACAGTAAATGTGAGATTGCTGGTCCATTTCTACTTGCTTTGAAGCCATGGAGATTTTTCATTCGGATGTTTTCCTGAATCAATGCGGATAAAGCTTCGGTACATAATAAATAGATATATGGTGATATGGGATCTCCCTGGCGAATACCTCGATTAGGTTTAATGTGACCAGTTGGTTTGCCGTTGAAAGAAGCACATGATATGACTGTAGTGATGCACTTCATGATCCATTTACACCATACTTGAGAAACCCATCTGCTGCATAACTGCTTCAACAAAAGGCCATTCAAACTTCATAAAAACTCGATGTCTAGTTTTATTGCTATATAAGGTTGGACTAGCTTCTTAGTATTCAGAGTGAATTACTCATGGGCTATTAAAATATTATCTGTGATCATTCTTAACAAAAGATATGATGTTATTTAGCCAAGGTTTGAGCTATCTGCTAAGACTTTTGATAAAATTTTATAAGCTACATTTGCGATACTGATTGGCCTATAATCTTTAACTTCAGACTGTCCCATTTTGGTATCAAGCATATATGAGTCTTGTTTATTTGCGGATCTGAAATGATATTCTTCAAAAACAATTTGGCGAAATTAAACACCTTGATTTTAGCCCAGTGATCTTGATAAAATCCTGGGTTAAAGCTCATCTGGTCTGGACCGCTCTCTTTATGGTATGGACTTCTTGCAGTTCTTTGGTTCTTGATTTCAGGTGAGATTTTAGGGTGAGAGTTTTAACAACAACAGGCAACAATGTGTGTCGTGCTAAATAGAATGAAAATAAACATGAAAATTCTTTATTCTTCAGTAGTCCATATTCAGACCATATATTGAAAGGGTCTGTTCGAATATGATTTCTTCTTGCTTGGTTTTGTTCATGGAAGTGTGTATTGCGGTCTCCTACTTGAAGCCATTGAATCCTACTTTTGTTTTCCAGTTTCCTCTTCCATCCTGGATTCCTTTGTTAAACTCGACTTTAAAAATTAATTTGAAAGAAGATTGAATTATAATTATTTTTTAATATGGTTCTTGAGATCTGCTGTATTTCTTGGCTGAGTTGTTTTGATCTGACTTCATTTTTTTCAAACTACAGATGAGCACATGGATTTCTAAAGATAAGAGCATTAAAGTGTTGGCAATTTCTTTTGTTCTCCTTGTTAAACCGCCATCTGTTATCATTTCTAAATAAAGTACATCCTTTCAAATTTCTTGTCAGTTTGTGTGGATTAGAAATGGCCTGTGTTTGAGAATAAACTTCCAATAGGCCTTGGGAATAGGTCTTGCCAATCAAGAGGCTATCTTTCTATCAATTCTTGATTGGATTGAGTGACCCACACCAGGTGAAAACTCCTCCCAACGTCGTTAAATCATGAAGACCAGATATGTTTAAATTTTGGAAAAGAAAGAGTTTTCAGATCGCAAAGGCCCTCCCATCTTTTCATCATTGCACTTGATATTATTAAAATCTCCTATCACTAGCCGCGGTTTTCTTTTGTAAATGCCTGCTTTTGCCCAAACGTCATTTGTCCCACATAGAAAACCTATGCTTCATTGGTCTCCATAAACAAGGTGAGGAAAACGTTGGTGATCCTGTTTCGTATGTATACATAAATATAAGTAGTTTGTAGTGTGACAAAAATCCATCATATGGCTTGATAATTGGTTGTGGCCAAAGTTTGAATTCTTTAAAATTATTCACAAAAACCGTCTTTTGTTTCAATGAAAACAAGATCTTTACATGATTCACAAAGCGATTTCTTCTTTTCTGAGAAACAGATTTGAAGAAAGATTCGTTTGGATAGGAAGTGTCGGAAGAACGAGTTAAAAAATCTCCTGAAAAATTGTAACAGGATTGAGCTAGATTCCAATATTGATTTCCTCTTGTACCTTCCTGCTGTGGGTTTTCATGTTTCTTTTTACTGAAAAATTCTCTTCTCTTCAATTAGTTTCATAATAAGCCACTTGAATATCTTCTTGTAGTGGAGATTGAGTATTAAAGGTGGATTCTCAAAGTGTTACCTCAGTTCTAGAAAGTTCGTTTAAACTGTTCTTTGATTTAAGAAAATCAATTTCAAGATCAGATCATAAGTTCTCACAACTCTTGAATGCCACGTCAAGAACACACGTATATGGCCCTTGGTTAAAAAGATTTAGACCTTCTCCTCTCGAACCGTATAACCAAATTGTTCTGACGAAATCACCTGGGGAACAGAATGGTTGGCGTGAGTGCGAGAAGACTCTCTCGTATGCTCAATTTTTCATAGAGATCGAGTATAACGAGGTCACTATCTACAACCCTATATCCACGATTGATACAAAAACAGTGTCCACTCACAGATTTCGTGTTCCCTGTTCGTACCTTGAGACAGAAACAGAGTTCACAGATTTTACTACTTCGAAGATTGTACGAGGTTTTGCGGAGTGAGATTTACGATAACTCGCCTTTCTTGTTCCGTCAGTTGGTGAACCAACCTGAGGAAATCGGACGTCTTGTGGAGCAGTTGAAAGTCATCAAGAAGGATTGAGTTTTGTTTGGATGATATGTGGTTGACTCTTAAGCTTCAAGTCAACGGAAGAATTGAGTCAACGCATGTTGATTACGAGACCAAGCTCTGCTCATGAGACGTGAAGACTCAAACTGTGAGGAATTGATTAAAAGTAAGATCTCGGATCTGATCAAGAGGAGAGTGGAGAAGAATGAGGATATGCTTTCTTTGTCGTCATGGAAAAAACAAATTAGAGAAGTTATATCGGAGATGGGTTTCACTAATTTTATGCGTTCCTCTTATGTGTCTATGAGAGCAAAGAAGGCAATGAAGGACGCGGTGGGGATGGAGATTTCATCGAGGTTAGAGCGTTTCAAGGTGCTTGGACCAGACATGGATCGGCTCGATCCGTGTATGATTTGCATCGGGGAGATGTTTCTTGGAGAAGAAGAAGCAACCAGATTGCCTTGCTCTCATGTCTTCCACAGGTCCTGTATTGAAAAATGGCTTCGAGTTGGTCACAAGTGTCTCTTGTTGCTTCAAGTTACCTTCACAAAAATAAACAATTTTTTTGAAAAGTTTTTTTTTTGGTCAAAGATATAGGAAGACAACATTTTTTTATAAGATTTTTACAATAAAATGTCTCTTCTTTCTTATTTGGTCATGTTGATTTCGGTTTGGTTTGTTGCATCGATGATTTTATTCAAGGGGATATTTACTAGTAATCGCCTAGAAGTCATAAACTGAGATTACGTCAGAACAACAAGGGTCTAAATGAAATAAGACGACAATGTTTAACTAGGTTAAGTGACGTGGCACTTATACGTCGATTAAGCAATACCCGCGCAACACGTACGCACAAAACCATGTGTGCACCTGTGAAGTGTTCCAATGGAATGCAAATTATTCGAAGCTAAGTAAAAGTGAGAAGAGACTAGAGAGAGAGAGAGCCACTACGAGCGAAAGAACCCAAAAAAAAGATTTCTCGAACATTCCCAGTTCCTTTTTTTGTTGTTTTTGTTTTTGTTTTTGAGCGGTGAGTTAAGAGTATTAACGGGCTTCGTGGCGACTCTTGTGTACGGGGGAGCCTTCATGGAAACGGAGGCGTTTGGAGTATCTAAGGCAACGGCGGCGTCAGTAGAAGCGTCGACGGTGTTTCCTGGGTTTAAGTTTTCGCCGACTGATGTGGAGCTGATTTCGTATTACTTGAAGAGGAAGATGGATGGTTTGGAGAGGTCCGTCGAGGTTATACCTGACGCTGAGATTTATAACTTCGAGCCTTGGGATTTGCCCGGTTTGTCTTCTGAACCGATCGGTTTCTTTTGTGTGTGCTTTTTCTTTGCTTCGAATTCACTTTTTAGGAAAGATAAAAAAAAAAAAAAAATCCTATTTTTGGGGCAAAGAGGATGTTTCAGATTTGGGAACCATCTGAAGTTAGGGTTACTTGTTTCTTCTTGAAAACCAAAATGAAAATTTGTTATCTTTTTGTAGATATTGATTTCTAGAGGCAGAATTGTTCAAACTTTAAGCACCTTTTGGGTCAGTTTGAAGTTGTGAATTATGATTTCAGTGTGCTATGACTCAGTGAATCCTTCTTATTTGAATACAATTGGGGATATGACATGCTTTGGTTGTCTTTATTCATGATTCTCTTCAACTTGAATCTGTAAGCATTGTCCTGTTTTAGAAAAAGTCCATATCTTTGACAAATTTAGAACTGTTTTCTTTGCTTAGATTATGTTGAGATGATTAATGTTTCTATGATTTGGTTTTGGGAATTGACAAAAAAAATGTTTGTGTGTTTTTTATTGCTTTCCAGATAAGTCGATTGTTAAATCTGATAACGAGTGGTTCTTCTTCTGTGCCCGTGGAAAGAAGTATCCACATGGTTCACAGAACAGGAGAGCAACAAAGATGGGATACTGGAAAGCCACTGGGAAAGAACGTGATGTCAAGTCTGGTTCTGAGGTCATTGGAACTAAGCGGACGCTTGTTTTCCATATTGGCCGTGCTCCTAAAGGCGAAAGAACTGACTGGATTATGCACGAGTACTGCATGAAAGGACTCTCACTGGTATACTGTTCCTCCTGAGCGTTTGTTTTATCTTAATTTGATTGTTAAAACATTACTACATAAGAGGTGACTTTGGCTACTTTCTACACTGGTGGCTACTTTGAAGAATACAGTAACATTTTAGGATTTTGGTCTTTGGCTTGAGTTGAGTTGATTTTGATTAATCTTTTTGTACATTTTTCTAGGATGATGCTATGGTTGTTTGCCGGGTTAGGAGGAACAAAGAAAATCATAGTGGTACAAGTCAGAAGACACCACAACCAAATTTGGTAGCCGAGAACCACATGCCTTTGCAAAATGGTGCTATTAGTTCAGAGAGCCCATCTGACTGGGACAACTTGGTTGATTTTTACCTAGCTGGTGAACCAGGGGACGAACTGCTCGCTGAGATGGCTGAATCATCAGAAAATCTACAGGTCCGTCGCCTTCGTATAGTATACAATATACATTCTTTTCCAGTTGGATGATGGTTTCTTGATTCTCGATTCTTCTGAATGAAATGTGTTATATAGGTGCATAATGAAGAGGATTTCTTTGCGGATATCCTAAGGGACGAAATCATCAATCTTGATGAATTGGTGAAGACAGGGAACACATCAAACGAAGTGCCAACACTTGAATCAGCATCAATGGAGATAAGGGTACTTCCTTTACCAAACATGATAGACAAACAAATGTCTTCATTGTTAGAGGAAAGACCATCACAGAAGAAGAAAGGACAAGATACCAAGGAATCATTATCAAGCTGCTTCGTTGGTCTATACTCGATCAAATCAGTGAACAGGGCACGATGGGACGTTATTATATGTGTAGTTGCTCTGGTAGCTATGTTGTTTTATCTAGAATAATAATTAAAGTCTCTTATGGAAAAAAATGAAAAGAAAAAGTAGGAACCTCCTCCTGTGTTGTTTTGTTCTTGATGTTTTTTTTTTTGGTAAAATTGTTCTTGATGTTTGTCAAGAAGAATAGATTATGTTTGTATTTTTTTTTTTTTTTTTTTTTTGAGTTTAATGTTTTACAATTCTACTCCAACTCAGAAGAAAGTGAACTTAAGAAGGAAGATGTTTGAAGTGATCAATATAGGAGTTTGGGTGTTGATTAATGAAAACAGAGAAATGATGGGGCAATTTAGTAAATTAGTACTTTTTTCTAATTCTGTACTCTCTCTTTCTCTTTTCTCGTCCAGACGGTTTTTTGCAAGTAAGATTTGTAGATTTCTCTTCGCCGCCATTAAACCTCTCTGCTTTTGCATTTGCTTTCTATCCACGCGAAGAAGAACACATATTTGGGAGAAGAAGACAAAGGTTCCTACAACTACTCCGTTAGAAATCGATTTTAATCGAAAAGATCTCGATTGCTTTCTTTAAATTTCGCGGTGCCGCGCCGGAAACAAGAAAAAAAAAAACCCTAGGGAGGAGGACGAGGATTTCGATAATGAAGTTTGATTTCACTGTTCAATTTCGATCTGTAAGTTGGAGAAATCATCTTCGTTTACATGATGCTTTCAATTTTTTTTGTATTGATGGTGCTGAATGAAAAAAATTCAATTTTTTCTATAGCTCTTTAGGTTTTGGTAGGTGTGATTAGCTTATCCTTAGTAGTATCTAAAAGAAGGAACTGGGGATTCGTGTTGAAATATCTAAGATCATTGATGGATTTTGCTTTTTTTTTTTCTTTTCTTTTTTTTTTCTTTTTTGTTTTTATAGTAGTGGCGTATACTGATTAAATTGTTCTATTTTTGGTTTTGTTTTAGAAAAATTTTGAACTGGTTGGTGAGTTTCTTTTTTAGTAACATCAATCTCATTATCGATTTGGCGTGTGATGTAATGTGTGTTTAGGATTAGTATGAAAGGGGATTATATAATTTTGATTGTGGAAATTTGGAACAGGTTTTGTAAGGAGCTGAATTTTAGAGAGAAAAATGTCGAGTCCGATCATGCTTGTGTTTCTTCTGGTTATACTCATAGTTACTTCTCAGTTTGAATGGAGGCAACCACTTCTTGAGCTTGATGCAGCTCCTAGTTTGTCTCAGAAACATCAGCAAATTGCAAAGAGGGAAGAAGCTGTCAAGGAGAAGGTACCTTTTACTTACTTATATTCTAAATTCTGTTCATGGGAATTATATGTGTTCACGATAGTAGATGTGCTTTTCAGTTGTATGCGAATGCTCTGAATTAGTTTTGAAAATTGTGAACCTTTAGTAATCTTCAGAAGTGATAAGAGTTAGTTGCCTTGTAATGTTCTGATGCTGAAAGATTCCTAAATTCCTTGGTACGATGCGTTTCTATATACCTTGGTTTGGCTTTTTTTCTTGGCAATGAAATGTTTCTAGTTACATGGGACTTTGCAAAAAAATTAACTTTTCTTGGGATTAGATTTCATTCTTTACTTCATTTCCTCTTTACAGAATATGTCTGGAATCCCATCAGTGTCTCAGAATTCTTAGTGTCGCGTAGAAATTAGGGATTGGTTTGAGCATTCTGTTGTGTTTTCCCTTGATTGCATCAAATGAATAACGTTAGTGGAGAAAAAAAAAATAGTATAAGAACTTATGTCTTGCAACCTTAAAAGCTCCACTGGATGTATGCTTACCTCATGTTTCAGCATAGTTTCAAACCTAAATATACATACATATTGTCCTATCTTGAAGACTTGAACCCTCAAATGTTAATTCTAACTCGTATTATGTTAATGGTTACAGATCATCTTATCACAAGAGAGACATATCCAGAGGCTAAATGACCTTGTACGAAGTCTTCAACTGCAGTTACAGCGATGCAAAGGAGAGAACGAGACACGAAACGCCACTGAAACCTCCAATCTAAACAAACAGTTCATTGAGCTCGAGAGGAAACACATTGTGGAAGACTAAAATGTTTCCTCCGTTACCACAAACTCTAATAATAAATAACCCAAAATGGTACGTAAGAAAATGTTGTAATTTATTTCTGATGTGTTCAAACCTTGCTGATGATTCGATTAGGAGTGTTGTATTACCTTATTCATGAAAAAAGGTTTGAGATTTTTAAGTGTCCTAAAAAAGTTTAAGAATTAGAGTACTTGCAATATTATCGTTAGTTTACGGTTGATTCTATCATTATCTAAGAAAAAAGCACACATGAAACACATAAACGATGTCTTTGTAAAGTCAAACTTAGGTTGTGGTGTTAGATTTTACTTTGACTCATGAGGCTTAAACGAAAGTCTAAGATGACAAAAGCAATCTTATGTCATATGAATGTCATATTCTTTTTTTTTTTTTTTTGCTTATTAAATGGTTCGCATGATTCCATCGGTCAGAGCCTGCCTTCAAATCTCTCTTATATTAGACACCAACCACAAACTCCATATTTGTTGTTCTCTAAGTCAAACTAAAACCAAATCCTATTGGAATTTTCACCTACTCATTAATTTTTTCAATCTCTTTTTGGGTCAATCTTTCCATCATTTGTTGGCCGTGCGTCTAAGCTATCCAAAATTCGTAGTCGCCAATATTGCTCAATTTTTCAACAATACCTTTTTGATGCTAGCAAATTGTTATTGAATATTTTATCCTATACGACTTTTTTTTTTTAAATATATATTTTGAATGTTATACTAGTTATTTATTTGTAATGGAAAACTAATAATATCACCTACCCATTTGACTACATTTTTTTTTATGTGAACACCGATTTAACTACACTACAACCTTGCATTGTCTACTTCTCTCCCTCTCTCCATTTGAATTTCAGTTTTCATGATAAAAGTATGAGAATATATGTAAAAGGACAAAATATCTTGTTTGTATTTATCCAAATACTATTTGGTAATAAATGCAATTTGAGAGCCCAAGTCATATACTCAATCTTTTTTTGCATATTATTTTCAAATCACATTTATTGCTAAAAACACCTCATTTTGTAATTATTTTCTACAAGAATATTTATTTTGAAAGCTAGATGAAACTAATCCTACTAGTTAATTAATATACATTCAATGAGACCCTCTCTCTCATCATCTTGCGTGTATCTTCTATGTTCTATCTCTATATATAACAACAGCCACTAACATGAAGACGTCAAGCTATCTCTCTTTAGATCTCAAGAACAAGAACAAATACTAGAGTCTACTAATTTTCACCAAGGTAAGCTAATTTGGAACCCGACATCCAAGTTCATTTGTTCTCATGGAAAAAATTTTCTTATTGTTATTTTCATTTTTACTTTTTGATTGATCTCATTATATATATATATATATACAAACATCGATCTCCATCGAAGCTTTTGTTATGCAATCCGTGGTTTGAAACTTATTGTGTTTCTTATTGTGACTCTTGTAGAATCATATACCAACACACATAGTATTATTCTTGGAAAACAAGAAACATGAATCAAGAAGCTGCGAGTAATCTTGAACTTGATCTGAAATTAAACATTTCACCATCGTTGGATTCTTCTTTGCTGACTGAGAGCTCATCATCATCGTTATGCTCGGAGGAAGCTGAGGGTGGAGGAGGAGAGGCTAAATCAATGGTGGTCGTTGGTTGCCCTAATTGCATCATGTACATCATCATCTCTTTAGAAAGTGATCCTAGATGCCCTAGATGCAACAACCATGTTTTGCTTGATTTTCTCACCGGAAACCATAGCAAGAAGAGCACTAATTAAGAAAATATATATCAAATTAAGAATGTTATATTTTTGTTCTTCTTCTTAATTTCTTGCCACATTTATTGATAGTTTGAATTAATCTATGATGAACGGCTATGTTCATGGAATCCAAATTTACAAATTTATTCTGTAAAATATATCATTAGTATTAAATATTAATACTGACCATTTAGCGATGAATATAACTTCTCATAGAAAAATAAGCAATGAATATTGATTTTTGCAACGGGACTAAAACTAATGATGTTTTACAATCCATCATAATACTGTTTTAGCGGTTGATTAATGGCTAGTAATGATGATGGATGTGTCCTCATCAAAAAAATTATAGTATTCCGTTTAGGATGCTCTATATTTTTTCTTGACTATTGTGATATTTAACTTTATAAATGGAAAATGGTTGTTGTTGACTTGTAGTAAGTTCAATGTACATGTACATGACATACTTAGTTATGTTTTTAATATGAAAAATGTGGAACGTAACAATGACTTTTTTTCTTTTCCCTTTTTTGCACTAAGTAATTTTAGCGTTAAATGCGAAGTATATACATATATATACACATCATACATCAAACAATAAATATGTTTGGTTTACTTGTTACCAAAGTTGTTGAACTAACAAATTAAATGTTTATAAAATCATGAAAAAGAGTTGTGCTTATTAGGAATATGAAAATCTTCAACTAGAGACTTACTAATAAAAAAATGTATGTTGGTTTTCACATTAATGTCGGGTTCAACATTACGTGTGCGTTGTTCCTTTCCCAACTATCAAAAGAAACAACACGTCTCCTTTTAAGTAGATTTCTCACATTTTTATCATCATATGTACCACTACTGGCAAATTCAATTGAACTTACAAAATATTTGAAACTAAAGATATATAATCTTACTAAACAAGAGGTCTAATCTAATTGTGGTTCCAATTTACTTCTTGTGTACATTTTCTTATTGTCTTTCATTGAGAAAGCTCGACCAAAAGAAAATGAAAACATTGTTTTGACACCTCCTAAGTTTCTATCTCATTTGAGTTTGTAGTGATCCCAAATTATATTGTATTATACGTTGAGTGACTTTTGTTGTATAATGCTTCCAAAGTTTTAGTAGGAGTCAAGGAGTGCCGAAGATAATTTTATCGGTGTAAAAAATTTAAAACGTTTAGTATTTAAATGTTTTTTGTTGAATAAGTAAGACCTATCTATCAGTGATATATTGAGATATATATAACCAACAACTATAAAACGGAATAAAGACCCAAACAAGATAAGACGTGTCGTTAATTCATATCGTTGGTCGTTGTTACTAAGAAATGTGAAATAAAAATGATACAAATTATCAACAAATTATTCACTCTACTTTATCTACCATCTTTCATGCTATCAGTGGCTACCAAAGTTTAATTATTATGTGGGTTTGAACTTTCAAATCATCAACACTATCACAAATCCATAATTCGAATTATGAGATTGAAAAAATTGTCCAACCACGTACGCTAACACCAACATCACACGTGTCTGTATATACATATAAATAGATAGGTGCAGGTAGCTCATGACAGAAATTGACGGAACACAGAGTTAATCTGATTCTTTAAAAATGTGAGAAGCTCAAATGCATGTCTTCATTATTTTATTATTTTCTCTTCTCATGTTCTCAAGTCACGTGACATTCCTCCTCACCTCTCGATCTTTTTGCATGCCATTGCCACATATTGTACACAAATGATACATATGTGTATAAACATATATAAAATTATAAATCCTTTGAATATACTAGCTAGTAGTACTTTTTGAAATGAAATACATTTGGGAATCAGTGGGGATTTCGAATGTTTTCCATTAACTATTACGAATAAGAAAGAAAAGTTGTTAATGTTACAAGTCATGCACATATCAAGACCTAACATCCAATCCAATAGTAACAATTGTTAAATCAGAATTTAATTACCCTTTCTCTTTCTCTCACTCACTTTTCCTTTTCACCACAAAGCACTAATTGTGTGATCATCATCTTAATGACTACTATATCTCTAAACCCTTCACACACTTCCTCAACACTTCTCGGGCAATTCTTATAACAAACCCCATAAGATATATATAATCCAAATCGATCATTCCCCTCTTGTCAGCATCAAATCACAGTTCTGATTCCATGGCGAATCTGATCCGAACAGATCATCAGCATCTTCCTAAGAAGAGGAAGAGAGGGGAAAGTAGGGTTTTTAGGCTGAAGACGTTCGGGGAGACAGGGCATCCAGCTGAGATGAATGAGTTGTCTTTTCGAGACAACCTCGGGAAGCTACTTGAGTTTGGTCACTTTGAGAGTTCTGGTCTCATGGGAAGTTGGTCCTTTCAGCTTGAGGTTAATCGCAACCCAAATCCTCTCTATGTGCTTCTCTTTGTCGTCGAAGAGCCCATCGAAGCCTCTCTCAACCTCCGCTGCAACCATTGCCAATATGTTGGTGACGTCCTCTCTCTCTTTTCCCTTCTCTCTTTGTATGACTGTGTAGACAATTTTTTTTCATACCTATCTATCTAGTA
This sequence comes from Camelina hispida, assembly GCA_023657505.1. NCBI lineage: Eukaryota > Viridiplantae > Streptophyta > Magnoliopsida > Brassicales > Brassicaceae > Camelina > Camelina hispida. Next base: position 14,433,592 of record CP094637.1, on the reverse strand, counting down.
TCTAGGCTCGACCTAGCTCAGCATGTAAGCATTTTTCTTTGCATACCTATGCATGCTGGCACGTACATAGGAACAAAAATAGCAATAATAATAATTTGATATGGTAATAGCTAGAGATATGCTGTTCATCGCTGCATGATGTTATAGGTCGATCCTCACTTGGTAAATATACGTTTTTGATTTTGTTACTCCATGTTCTAGGAAAATGTAATATGTTTCATACCAAAAAAAGAAAGTAACATGGTGCCTCTATTTACATATGCTAACACCTAGCCCAACAGAGGAAAAAACAGAAAAAGTGATGCATCTATATATGTAAATATCAAAAATAATATATATTATACAGTGATTTGTATTGAACGTTGCAGGTTGGGGAAACCAAATGATATGCAACAAGAAGTACCATTTCGTGATCCCTTCAAAGGAAACAATGGCAGCCTTTCTAAAACTGGAAGGTGGAAGCTACGCTTTTCCCGAAAAGGAAAGTTTATTGCATCTCGTGGAGCTTCAAGGCCATGTCCTTCACGGCTTCTTTCACTCCAACGGATTTGGTCACTTGCTCTCTCTCAACGGCATTGAAACCGGCTCCGACTTAACAGGTCATCAAGTCATGGATTTGTGGGATCGGCTCTGCACCGGTTTAAAGGCTAGGTATGTATAATAAGACTTTATATTTTTGTATATAATATATGGTCGTAAAAACCATTCAATTAGTTTTTCATATCATAATGGATTCTTCCTAGCTATTAATCATTTTTATTTCCGCTTTACATGTATAGGAAAATAGGGTTGAACGATACATCGCACAAAAAAGGAATGGAGCTGAGGCTGCTGCATGGGGTAGCAAAAGGAGAGCCATGGTTCGGTCGTTGGGGTTACCGGTTCGGGACAGGGACATACGGAGTGACTCAAAAGATTTACGAGAAGGCAATTGAATCTGTCCGCAACATACCCTTGTGCTTGCTTAACCATCACCTAACCAGCCTGAACCGAGAAATTCCAATCCTCTTGTCAAAGTACCAAAGTTTATCCACCGAGCCATTGATCACTCTTAGTGACCTCTTCAGGTTCATGCTTCATCTCCATTCACGTCTTCCAAGAGATAACTACATGAATAACAGCCGAAACCAAATCATCTCCATTGATAGTGCCAACTGCAGATGGTCTCAAAAACGGATCCAAATGGCTATCAAAGTGGTCATAGAGTCATTGAAAAGAGTCGAATACCGATGGATATCGAGACAAGAAGTGAGGGATGCAGCAAGAAATTACATAGGGGACACTGGTTTGCTTGATTTCGTGTTGAAGTCGCTTGGGAACCAAGTGGTCGGGAACTATTTGGTCCGACGTAGTCTAAATCCGGTGAAGAAAGTGCTAGAGTATTGCTTGGAGGACATATCAAATTTGTTACCGAGTAGTAACAATGAACTCGTACCACTTCAAAATCAAAACTCAACGGGGAAGATGACGACCAACGGTCACAACAAGATCACAAGAGGTCAAGTGGTGAAAGACATGTTTTATTTTTACAAGCACATTCTCATGGACTACAAGGGAGTGTTAAGCCCCACTGGAGGCATATTAAACCAAATTGGAATGGCTTCAAGGGCAATTCTAGATGCTAAGTACTTCATCAAAGAATATCACTACATTAGAGATACATCGGCGAAAACATTACACTTAAATGGAGGGGACAAATTAGGAATATTCTGCACAATCGCGCCGAAATATCATCATAATGACAACGAGATAGCAATGCCTCCACAAGAATGCATAGTGGTGAACAAAGATGCAACATTGAGTGAAGTGTACGGAGAGGCAGAGAGAGTCTTCAGAGATATCTATTGGGAACTAAGAGACGTCGTGGTGGAGTCAGTGGCGGATGGTCAAAAGGAGATCATCACAAGGGTCGATGAAATGGCAACATTAATGAATGGGACTAAAGGATTGGTGTTAGAAGGGAATGTAGGAATGATGATGAACGTTGAAGTGATGAAATGTTACGAAGATGATAACAAGAAGAAGGATAAGCGGATTGAGTGTGAGTGTGGAGCAAAGGGAGAAGACGGAGAGAGGATGGTGTGTTGTGATATTTGTGAAGTATGGCAGCATACAAGGTGTGTTGGTGTTCAACACAATGAGGAAGTTCCTCGTATTTTTCTTTGTCAAAGTTGTGACCAACATCTTATCCCTCTCTCTTTTTTACCCTAATCAAGTCATTCACTATGAGTCTTAAGATCTTTAGTTTGCAAAATAACAACTAATTATTATTTAGAACCTACCAAATCCATGTGTTTCTACTGATCATCATCCTTTTGTGATAGATATATTTGTTTCCACAAGGATTCAAGCCATAGGGAGTCTTTAGAACGACAAACAAAAATCATACGACCTCGAAGAGGATGCAAATATATCTACCACAAATCTTGACATTTTTGGCAAGTACGTTTACTTGATGTTTCTTTCTTGACTGAACTAAACAAGCTTAATGTATGGATAATTGTAGAGTGGGCCAAAGAAGCCCATTATTTAACAGCAAAAACAAGTTTATACGTCCACTCTATGGATAATTGTCGTTGTCCTCTGTTTCTCGAATTTTTCATGGAGAAGAAACATAACCCTAGTTCTCGTACGTCCCATTCCTGGTCGGAGCTTCCTCTAGATCTCTTGATTTCGGTGTTTGAACGCCTCAGCTTCGCTAATTTCCAACGATCAAAATCGGTTTGTTCGTCTTGGTACTCTGCTTCGAGACACTCCGTGCCCAAAAACCAGATCCATTGGTTGATTCTCTTCCCTGAAGACGACAACGACAACAACAACAATGACAATGACAACCACTATTCATGCACGTTGTACAATCCCGATGAAAAAGACAAGCTTTACAAAACGCAAGATCTTGGTGTTGAGTTTGCAAAAAGCGTTTGTAAGGCAACCTATGGAAGCTGGCTCCTAATGAAAGATCCTCTGAATAAGCTCTACATTGTGAACCTCTTTACCAATGAGAGGATCAATCTACCTCCCGTGGAGTTATTATGGAAAGATTATGAGTTAAACACTACAAGTCGCCAAAAAAGAAAATACAGAGGTAGGATTAAGACTGTACGATCCCCTGTGTTTTGGATTGACGAGAAAACCAAAGATTACCTAGTTATATGGGGATTTGGAATGTGGTGTCTGGTTTATTCCAAGAAAGGAGATACCTCGTGGAATAAGATCCCGGAAACTTCAGGTTCAAGTTGTTTCAACATGGTTTACAGGGATCATAAGCTTTACTTCCTAAACTACAATGATGAATTCAAAATCTTCGATTTGTCTGGAGTGTTTCCACAACAAACCTTTGAGTGCATGGTTTATGTGGACAAATGGCGTCATTGGCAGCTTCTTCCTCCACCGGATAACAATTGGCACAGTAATGTCACAACACTTGTAGTCACATTGACAGGAAAAGTCCTCAAGGTTGAACGAAAGTGGGTTGAGAGTTCTAGAACCTGGTCCCTCAGGGTTTTTGAGGTTTATTCATCAGACCTCCAGAAGAAAAAGCAACGGCAGATCCATTCTCTGGGAAATGAGTCGATTCTTTTGGATCAAGGCATCACTGTGCTTGCCAATAACACTGATGGATTCGTTAGGGATACAATCTATTTCAGTGATGCATCCTACTTCAGAAATCATATGTTTACCTTCAATCTTGAGACACAGAAGACGGAGCTGATGCACACATTTGATATTTCTTCCTTTCAATTCTCTAGAGCTCAATGGTTTGTACCTCGTTTCACGCTTACATGATGTTGTTCTCAACTATGTTCTCAAATGCTATATGTATAACCTTCACTATGAGTCTATGACACTATCTATATCACATCATAATACATAAGTTGTATACCCCGACGTGTATTTATTTGTTGGGAAATACCAAGAAAAAAAAAACTTATTATCCCAAATCCTACTAAAAATAACTTTACAGAAACAACTTCCCCGGTGACTCGTGTGTCGTGGCCATCAAGTTTTATGGAGGTAGGATGTGTTTCTGTAGCCCTGGTGACTCAGCCTGGACCAAAACGTAAACTTCTTCAAAAATTCTGGATTGCTCCAGCAGTCCAGGGTCCTATACTCCAACCATGATTCCAAGTTTTACTTGAAAAACCTTAAGGCTTGTCTCCAAGCTTCCCTTCACTGCCATAAAATATGACGCTAGCATAGCACGTGCAAGATGAGGTCACCAAGATTTCCCTCAAGTGACTTATTACCAGAAATTTGACCGTCTCAAGTTACCTGACTTAGTGGAGTCTCCCACCGGCGAAGTTTCTCTTTTTCTTTCTTTCTTATATGAGGTAAAAAAAAAGTGTATGACTTGGTTTTGCTTTGAATCCACGAAAGCAGTTATAAGCCGAGAAAAGCAATTAACCAACCAAAAGCATCTCTCTTGGACAATTAAGAAAACATGTGGTGTGCACAAATTGGGAAGCAGAATCAAAGACACACCTGGACAAAGACAACGCCACGTTCATGAGCATGCCGATTGATAAGCCGCCTAGTTTTGATTGATACCTCTACTGAATCATTCGTATAAATAGGCCACAGGAACATGAGGAGGATCATTCAGGAAATGCAGCATCATAAAACTTGTCTGGAACATTTGCAGGTTTAGGTGCCAAGAAGAACTTCCAGTAACCAGATAAAGACTTAACAAAGGGCAACCCGTCGACCCAAAAAGCAGCACTATCGAGAGCAGCTTGAACAGCATCATCATTCCAAACAGCAGATTTTGATACGGTGAGATCCACGTTATTCCGCTGATACCAGTACCTCAAAGAACCTATAACAATCATACCAAATTTTGAATTCCCTTTTTCACTCTCCACTGAGTTACTACTTAATAACAAGTTAAAACCACACTGAATGATGTGTGAGAGATGAAATTGCAGCTATACAGAATCTATCACTCAAGGCATGAAAGAAACAGAACAAAAAACATGAAACAGAACAAAATAAGTCATAGAAGAATCTTCTCCTCTTAACATATAAATATCTCCCAACACAACAATCAAGGCAGGCATCAGATATATTCTCATCACACAAACAAGAACTCTCAAGAATATGGTAATTAAACTGGCAACAGCAACACATACCCACCCCTTAGATGTAAAGATTGCAGTCAAATTTGAAACACAGCAAAAGCGGAGAAAGAGATGATCTCACTGACCGTCGGTCAACATTTACTCTGCAAAAGATCTTAGTGACCGACATGATCATCCTAATCTACGATAATTAAATCCTAACAATGTCATATAATATTCAAGGAAGGATAAATAAAAAAGAAGGCGAGAGAGATGAAGAAGAACCAAACCGTCTTCGTCGATCAATACTGCCATCGTCTCCAGTGACCATCAACCCTCCAGATTTAGCTTGAAAATTTCACGGATTCGATGTGAATCGGTTGAATTTCCAGATTTTTGGACGAATCGTCTCTTCCATCGCCTTTCGGAACAGAGAGAAGAGAGAGAGAGTCGGGGGAAGAACGAAAGAGAAATGAAAAGAAAAAGAAAAAACTTTTATATTTATCAACGTACCAATAGAGAGCCGCCACGCTGCGTTACTCAAGGAGTTGCTTCATTCCTTCCCAAAGCACCGATGCTCTCATTTTTGGACTCAGAAATGAGTTTTAAAATGGGGCTTTGGGGTCCAACACTGAGAGTACCCTTAAGAGTACTCCCCAGTAAAGATGGTCTAATGGTGGCTATTAGATTCATCAAGTCAAAAGCGATATGATTCATCTAATACGTTAATAATAATATTATTCAATGTTTTATTGGCAATATAGCAAATATTCGTGGTAAGTTCACTGGTCGTAACGATTTTAGTTAAATTAATACAACGAGTTGATCAGTGTGCAATAATTGGAGTCACAAGGAGAAGCCAACTTGGACCGAGTCAAGAACACAGTGAGTCATAAACGTGCGCGTTTCTCACACTTGTCCTCTCTTCTTCCTCCTCCTCGTAACCCTTCACTCCACTATACATACACCATTATCAAACCTTCAGAATTAACAACAACAAAAGCAGAGACTTTTAAAGACGACGACGACCAAAAAGATCCAAGACTTTAGAAATTTTTTAGAAACTATGATCAACTCAGATCTCTCTGTTGTGATCCGTGACGTCTGGGCACATAATCTCGAATCAGAGTTCGAACTAATCAGCGGGATCGTCGAAGACTACCCATTCATCTCCATGGACACAGAGTTCCCCGGCGTCATCTTCAAAGCTGATCTCGCCGTACTCCGCCGTGGAAACCCTAATTACCTCTACAACTTTCTCAAATCCAACGTCGACGCTCTAAACCTAATCCAAGTCGGTCTCACCCTCTCCGACGCCGACGGAAACCTCCCTCATCTCGGATCTCAAAACAACCGCCGCTTCATCTGGGAATTCAATTTCCGTGACTTCGACGTGGAGCGTGATCCCCACGCGGCGGATTCTATCGAGCTGCTCCGTCGTCACGGGATCGATTTCGAGCGTAACCGTCGCGAAGGAGTCGGATCGGAGAGGTTCGCTGAGCTGATGATGTCGTCGGGGCTGATCTGTAACGAGTCCGTGAGCTGGGTGACGTTTCACAGCGCGTACGATTTCGGTTACCTGGTGAAGATACTCACGCGCCGGGAGCTCCCCGGCGCGTTACGAGAGTTCTTGGGGTTGCTCAGAGCTTTCTTTGGTGAGAGGGTTTACGATGTGAAACATATCATGAGGTTTTGTGAGCAGAGGAGATTGTACGGTGGTTTGGACCGGGTTGCTCGGTCTCTTGAGGTTAACCGGGCGGTTGGGAAATGTCATCAAGCCGGTTCGGATAGTTTGCTGACGTGGCAGGCGTTTCAGAGGATGAGGGATTTGTATTTTCTCGAGGATGGCGCTGAGAAACATGCCGGAGTTTTGTATGGTTTAGAGGCTTTTTGATTTCATTAAATTAATTAACTCAATTAATCATTGTTCTTAATCATTTCTTTTATACAGTTATAAATCGAAAATTATTTTATTCATCCGTCTCGTTTCACCAAATCAAATTATATAAACGACCAATTTTAACATCAAATGTGAATGGTTACTTATATCCTTACCCAATTTACACTTCAAACTTTTATGTTGAGTAGAGCTTAACCTTTGAAGTATATAATAACATTTTATATTGTAATCATAAGGAAAAATGAATCGAAAAAGAAATTTGTTTAACCTATACTTCACTTTATCCAATATTGGAAAACATAATGTACATTTTTTTTTGGAACTTTGTTGTTGTTGTTGTTTAAGGGGTTCACATATAGCCTTGCATGGATACATAAAATCGAATTATTCACAATATTTGTAACATGTATAGAAAGACATATGCATGAAGAGGATCAGTTCCTCATTTGGTGTAAGTCGTCGTCCTCATCATTATTCTTATCAAGAGGATTATTAACATATAAGCGAAGCAAGTTCCCAAGGGACTTCCCACGGCGGTCGTGTGGTGGCCTGAGATGTGAACAGACGTCAACAAAAGCCCGGACGATGAGATTGTGTTGAGGAGAAGGGTTTATGTCCAAGAAACACCTTAGAAGCTCCTTAAGATCGTCTTCCGTCTCGATATATCTCTCTTCGATCATTTGTTTCATCGACTTCTTGTAATCTTCGAAGGGGTTGTTTGATTCCTTAGCCATCGCGACGCTCTCGTCGATCTTAGGACATGGACTGCGTAAAACCGTGGGAGAAACCGGTAGCCCCGGGGTGTAATGGCTGTGAGAGGAAGGCCGGACGGTAGAGCCGCAACCGCTACGGCAGGCCATGAAGATGGTATTGAATATGGTTTTGAGTATATACTTCATCTTCCTTTTGAAATGCATGTTTATGTTTTTACAAAGAGGGAAGAAAAAACAAGTTGAGATTATTGAGTGAGGATGTTGGTGTGGGAAAGTTTGTTAAAAGAGGAACCTTTTTTTCCCTAACTTAGCTTGGAGATTCAGCATTGCTCATTGCTTTGGAGGTGCACAATTTTGAATGTTGATGATGGATTACTCTTTTTTTAAAGAAAAATAATTCGATCTTGAGGTGAATTCAAAGTTATATTGTGCGACATGCTATCATTTGTAGGGAACTACCTCTAGTGTTGTTATCGTGTATCCTTTACTTTCATAATTAGTGATTGGACATAGAAACCAATTCCAACCAAAATGAAAGCACCAAACCTTGAATTGAATCTATAAATCTAAACCGAAATATAATTCTGGTTTCATTTGAGTAACCTTGAAAGCTTATTTACGCTCCCGACTAAAAGAAACTCTATATTAAGACCAATCTTAAGAAATCAATGGGTTAAGGCTATTCTATATAAGCCAAGATGCTAAAAAATAGAAAATGCATGATACAGCGAAGGGTTGGTTTCTCTACTTTTATTTTGCAATGTCTACTTCTATGATAACGCAATGCAGCTAGCTACTGTACAAGTACAACATAACTCTGGATTTCACCCAAATCAGATTCTATATACAGATATATGGTGGTGCTTTTCCTGTGGTATGGTAACTTCAGCTACCTGTTGATCTCGTACCAGTGGAATCTTCTGGCGTTGGGCTCGATGGAGTTTGTGGCTGCTCCAAGGTTGTGTTGCTCGGTCCAGCATGGTTTTGATCAAATGAACCCATATGGTTCCAGTCCGGTCCAGCTAATGAAGATAAGTCAAGGAGCTCTTAACAGATTTAAATATTTGGGGAGGAAAAACTCAAGAAGCTTAAAGAGAAATTAGATAAAACGCAGTGACAGAAGTTGAAGGATACATTCATCTGGCCACAAGTCTGTGATGCTGACTTCACCTACCTCTGATCGAAGCCAGTAATCTACACCCATCTGTGTAACATACAGACAAATAATGAATCAAGCCGACCATATTTTTCTAGATATGATCTTTGTTGATTACTTTTCCTGGCTATATGAAGTTTCTGAACTGTGATTATGTATGTGGTGAAATATTTTAAAGCTGAGTAAGTAGTTGGGACTTACATCCAAATCTGGAGGAACAATCTTCATGATACCATCAACAAAGTCATGAGATTCGATGTCAGAGTAAACTCTTTGAGTATCATCAAGTTCCTGTATTTCCATCTTTCTTCCGGTGCTGTCCTCTTCCATTGGCATGGCTACATCATGGTTCTCAGGGAGACCAGACGTTGATGGAAGATTTGAGGGTTCATCAGGAACACTTGAAGGCTCAGCAGGAGCATTGGAAGGTTCATCAGCGTGAGGAATGTCCTCAAAACTCTCTTCGAATTGACTGAAAAACCACAATATCACTGTCAGTCTCACAACTTTCATTGAACAGGTTTATCAATGGCAAGCAAAACTTTAGAGGACAGGAATTACCTGACTAGGTACACGTCTATTGGTCCCATTGTGCTTCTCAGAATTATTCTATATCTCCTCTGAGAATAACCACCAGCCTGATTTATGGCAGGATAAGAGGTGGAAATAGTTAGGGACTGTTCGTTGCTCATTTGGTTTTGTGTGCTATTAAGCTTACCTCATCAGGATCTGGCACCTCAAGAGTTGTTCCATGTGGTGCCTTCACAGCTATCAGCGTCTTATTCTACAATACGCGTGAGAAACGCCACAAAACATGTTTCCAATTGAGCAGAATGCAAAGCAAAAATATACAATTAATTCCTAGAAGAAGACCATACCTGGAAGCATGGTAGGTTTTTAATGTCGTCTTCGGTGACAAACAGTAACCTAAAATGTAGAGAGTCAGAACAAACAAATATGTTGTATTGTATCATACCTTTCGCCAGAAAAACAGCAGGAGAACCTTACCTTTTGTTGTTTTCATCCTCACTCAAGCTTGTTAGTCTGTCTTGTGATTCTCTGCAAACAGGTCGACTGTCAACAAGACACAAAAACAGCAAAATAAGAAAAAGAATGGAAAATGATCTATGAGAATACCTGATTTGGTCATCTAGTTTTGCCTCCTCAACTGTGAGATTACGTACTTCATCCTGAACGAGGATCGAGGGTAACAATATGTCAAACAAAACTGGTAATGGGAATTCGTATAGACGGAATAATTTTTCAAACAGAGAACCAAAAATAAATAAATCCAAATGAATGAGATCGAAAACAGTAACCAATTAATCACTTTATCAACATCTGTGTAATGAACAGAAGCACATCATTCAAATTTCAAAATGTGCCAGTAGAGGGATACTGGATAGAAGACAGAGCTTGTGGTTACAGGTTTTCAATTTATGTGTTTGTGATATATTTTCTTGTATCCTAGTTACTAGGAGTCTCAGGAAAAAGGCAAAACAAGAACTATACGAATGTTCATAAGATGTTCAAGAAGACAATCTAAACTAACATATACCCTCAACGTAAACATAATAAACTGGTGACAATACTGAGCACACGAGTAACTAAAAGGTAAATGAATACATAGGCCTGTACTGTACCTGTAGGTTAGCTATGTTTTCAATTGTTTCTCCTGGTTTTGAGACATCGAGACCCCTAATACAAACAACAACAAAAATCAGAGTATCAACACACATGAGGCACCAAATGGAAGGAATCCAGGATTTGACAGTCGGAAGACATGCTTACTTCCACTGAATCCTGTTCTTGAGCGTCTTCTCTATCAAACCTATTCCTTCTAACACATTGGTTATATCGTATATCCGTCTCTTTTGTACCTGCATCAACAGGAGCACGCAGTTAAGATTTGACAGAAAGTAATACATCAAGAAGGCAGTTTAGAGTTTGAATATGCCACCTCTAAAGTATCAGCTGCTTTATTTAGATCAAGAATACCATCCTCTGCTTGTTTGATCAAATTGATAAATTTCTTTGTCAAAAGACCTGAAGCAAATTAGATCACAAAAAAAAAAAAGAAGCTTATTATTAAAAAGACCTGGAGTATAATAGATCATAAAAAAAACTTAGGTTTGTGAAAATAAGTTATTACCGAGTGAACTATCATAACGACAAGTACCGGCCTGTGTAAAGTTATTTCCAGGAGATCCTGCCAACACAAAAGATCATTGTCACTACATTGCAATGATATCACTCTTTCTTTCATCGCAACTAAAGCAAAAAAAATAGAAGGTCTAGCTCAGATGAGCACATAAGCAATATATATCTATCATTGGCCTACTAACACTCACCCGTGTAGATAGATAAAAAAGGAAAGAGAGCATTCGGGCGAAACTCACCTGCATTAGAACCAGAAGCTAGCGTTCCAGATTTATTAGACTTGGCAGACCTAGAAGTCTTTTTGGCCTTGCCTCCTTTCCCTGATACAGGAGTTTGGAGAACACAGGTACTCAATTCATTGGGCTCAGCTATTTGGTTTGCCGCATCTGTCTTACGCTTCAGCTGCCAATAAAAATTGTACAGTTAAAAGTTGAAGAAATGGATAACAGAAGCTGACACCACTAATGCTCAATTGCTATAATCTTATCATATCCGCATCATACTGTGACTTCGCTAAAATGTAAAAACATACAGTCAGACCTTTACATTCTAAGACCAACATAGCATAATTCACTCAACAGAAGCATAAAAAATGCATAAATCAGCTCTAAAATAGCAAGAACAGTAACACCAAATAAACCCTAGTTCAACAACAAAACTACTCAAAAAGACTATAATAACTCGCAATGCTAATTCCATATACTACACCAAACGCAATTTCACAGCCAGGGACAGATCACAACACAATTCTAAGGCTACGATATCATCATCACAAATTTAATCAAACCTCAGAATCGACAACACAGGGGGAATTTTATAAACCCCAAAATTGACACTAGGGGATTGAAGGGGGACTCACAGTAGATTTAATAACAATCGAGTCAGAGACGACGTGATCAGCAGGAGGAGCAGCTCCACCTCCAGCTAGACGAGTCTCCGCCGAATCAAAGCGGTGATACTCGCCGGGAGCAACTAACGGAGGCTTCATAGAAGACAGAGAAGGATGATGCTGCCGCTTCGAAGGTGGAAATTGCTGAGCTTCCTCCGACATGAGGAACGAATCTCGATAATAGAAATTAAAAAAAAAAAAAAAAAAAATCCCCAAAAAAGAAACCGAAAATTCAATCTCCGGAAAAACGGATCTCCGGTAAGCAGAGATCCAATTAGGTATACGGAAGCAGATCTACGGAGAGAATTACGGAGATTCCGGGATGAGAATGTGAAGAGATCGACGAATCGAAAAAAAAAAAAGCGGGAGAGAAGAAGAGGAAGAAGAAGAAGAGGAGGAGAAGGGATTAAAGAAAAAAAAAAAAAAAAAGAGACGGTGGAAGAGAAAAGAGAGAAAACGAGGGAATGAGTTGCGTTTGGTTTAGATTACTGATGTGGAGGGAAGCTGCGCTACTTGTAACAACACTACTGATATATCTTAATTTTCTCTCTTTAACCAATATCTCAACCAAAATTAATCCTCTTTTTTTTTTAATTAATTAGATATACTATTTTATTTTTAATTTTATTTTGTCAACGATGTTAATAATAAAGCTACAGTAGGAAATTTGGGATACAGTTATATTTCCTTGAAATTGAGAAGAAAACAAAAAGTATTAATTTGGATTTATTCATGTTAAGAATTGGAAGCATAAATATTCCAACAAACTGTTGCATCTGTTACACGCGTTAAGCGTGAGCAATTATCGTCAATATCTGTCGAACATATATACGTTTATATATATATAAATATTTGTAGAAGATGCAAAAAAAAAAAAAAAAAAAAAAAAAAAGATTGACAAAAGAAAAGAAAAGAAAATTTGGATTTATACGAAATTTGGTTTGGTTTGCAAACCCCTTAAGCTTATATCTGTCAAGTGGTACATAAGTGACTATTGCCCAAAAAACCATCATTAAAACTGTAAAACCTATAACTTTACTGGTTAATATCAGATTTGGAGTTGGTTTTGTTGGAATTTGGTGGTAAGGATTAATGAAGAGAATTGTAACGCTCATGAGTGTCTCATCAATTAACTATTTTTTTTTTGTTGAACCTCGAAAACCTAGGGATTCCAAATCATAGGACCAAGACAATAGAAACATGTGTCATCTGAATGCAGACACTCGGATCTCATCTGAATGCTATGCTGTTAGATACAAAAAGCTTCTCTGTATGGAGTGGAGTAATCAAAAAGGTAGAGATACAAAGACTTTGAAAGCTTCATTACATAACAAACACAGACACCAAACGAAACCTTTTTTTTTTTTTTTTTTTACTTGAACAAATGGGCGAGTGCAGGGTCATCTAAATCCACATCAAGGGATCCATTTAACCGCATAAACTCAATGTAGCTATCCGGAGGAGTGATGGCACGAGTGTTGTTACTCGGTTTGAATCCGTGAACTCTCTGGAGATCTCTCGCAAGCCAACGTAGAAAAACTTTGTCCAACGGAGGTACAACCTTCAGGTGGATCACTTCCCGTTCTTCTTTCACAGTCCTAGCTTTGTTACCCATCTTGAAAACTCGATAACACCTGCATTATAGCGTATTGAAATATTGAATATCATATTGTCCAAAACTCGCAAAGACAATACTAATAAAGTCATATATAGTTCAGCAAAAGATAACTTTGCCACAATGTATAAGCATTTTCCGGGTTTAACAAAAACAATAAACGCTGTATAAGCAATCACAGAAATACTGCAAGTAAGTATTTTTAATACAAACGCTAGCATTATACATGAGAAGCTTCTAAAGTAGCTGCTGGCTGCTGCTATATAAGTACTTACTTAGCTGTTAAGACCATCAAAACCTTTTTATTAACAGACCAAACTCTATACATAATTATATATCAGAATCCATTTTACAATGAACCTCAAGCAAATGAAATGTACAACATGAGACATCTATGAACCACCACCAATACAAGTCAAATCTTCATCAGGATGATAATATCTAGTAACTAAGGATACAGGATGATCAAAAAAGTTTTCGCTTTAGTGAAATTCCCTATCTTCTGAAATCACATATATGGAAACTAGACTAATTTTGTTTCAAAACTTCCGAACAATTGAGGAAATCGGAGATTTTACTTCAATTTCTATCACTAAAAAACCTAGCCAGAAAAGAAAAAAAAAATGAAAATGCGTAGCTTGATCATCATCAAAAACAAATAGCTTGGGTACGAAACTGAAGATTTTACCTTTCAATCAGAGAGACAAAACATCAGAAATCGAGATTGTGAGTTGAATAATTTCTGACCAGACACTAACTATCAGAAGCGAGAACTCTCCTCCAGTTCAAGGTTAAACCGACGTCGTATGTTTGGGCTCAGATGTACGGGCTTTTACACAAAATTCTAGTCATTTTATGGGTTAAGCCCAGTGACATAAAAGCCCAGCAGTTTTCAGGTTTTTTTTTTTTGGTTTCTTGTTCCTAACAAAATCACAATTTCTTGTTCCTAACAAAATCACAATATTGTATTTGTCACTTTTTTGTGGAACCTCGAAAACTTAGGGATGCCAAATCATAGGACCAAGGCAATAAGAACATTTGTTATCTGAATGCAGACAATCGGATCTAATTTGAATGATTAGACAATGTAATAGTAGATGAAGTACTTAGCTTTAGGACCATTAAAACCTTTTAACATACCAAACTAGATTTACATCAATCAATTAATCAACATATACTCCTTCCGTAATATAGGATGTTTTAGATGAGATACTTGTTTTATAATATAGAATGTTTACAAGTTTATATACAATTTTTAAATTATTTTAAAATTTTATGATTGGTTGAATTTTAAGAAGTAAACAGTTTTTAGTGTGCGTATAATTAGTTAAAACATTCTATATTTGAAGAAAGTATATAGTAAAGTGTGCAAACTTTACAATTTTCGGATACAAAAGCATGAGTTATATATTATTATTATGATCAATAACACGTCTACAAGAAATGACTTAGAAGTTCTACAGAAGTCAGAAGCTATAGGACCACTAAAGAAGAGATCAGCATCATTAGCTAATTTTGTTCATTTATGTTGATCATAAGAAACCTTAGCTTTCAGGTCCAGACGTTATAATTTAAACGTGGGAAACATATATAGCAACTGGATGCTCAAAGAAAGTTACCTACCTGACACTCTCTCTACTACAAGACTACAAGTGTGGGTTTAGGTTGCAACGTCATTGCACGCGGCAGGCAAGTAACAAAGTTTGTTGACGAATATTCGCTAAAGTATTTATCAATTTTTCTTTTCTATTATTATTATTTTTTTTTTTTTTTTTTTTTTTTTTTGCTTTAAGAATCTGTAAACGAAACTTTTTAAAAAAATCACAAAAGTTACAAAGTTCATAAAAGTAGTTTTTTTATTCTTTTCTCTCAAGTTATCAAGTTTCTAAAAAACGAAGTCACCAAACATGAAGATATACAATATCTCAGATTATTGTGCTTCACGCTACATAACACCGTAAGGCGTGCAAATGTCACCAACATGACGATGATTTCACAACTCACATGCATTAGACTAAGTCATCTTATAACTACGAATCATCTACACTTTATTTCATGGGATTTCTTTGGAGTTTTTTCGAGTGTCCATATCATATATCATATAGTATGTAACTTCTTCTTGTTTTGATTCAGAATACTGCTAGTCCTCGTACAAATCACACCAAACATGAGTTTGCAGCCAACTAACTTCGAAATTTTATAATATAATATCTTTATTCTAATTAGCTAGATTTTTTTAAAAAAGAAGCTAATTTCTGAAATAATAACTAATGAGACCATTTTTTGAGCTGTTTGGAGTTTCTAAAATGTCATAATCGATTTTGATTAGTTTCTAAAGTTATTTGAAGTCTTTAAAGTTCTAACCAATCAGCTTTTTATATAGCTCATGCCATAGATAAGAAGTAGAAAACTAACCAGCCAAATTAATAATGTCTACAAATTAGAATAGAAACTAGGATAACCATATTTAAAGCTGAACCTACAAGAAGACAATTTGGGTGTAAGGAAATAAATTTACTTGGTAAGTCCGCATTCAAGTACTTTCACGACAAAAAGTCTTTGAAAACTAAAATTCAGTGCCCAACAAACCATCAAAAGGAACTGATAGTACAAAGTGAACTGTGTACACACATATGATTTTGTTATGCCCCCGTGAAACATAATCTAAAACTATATTTTTCTACAATTTGTACATGTTAAAAATATTTGTACATGGTGTCGGATTGTAATTTTTTTTTAAAAAGGTCGAATTGCAAAAAAGTTTAACAATTAATAAATATAGCAAGTTTTTTTTATATGGTAGTGATAGAGCAAGTGCTTCTCAGTTCTCATTATTAGATTGCTAATTTTAAAATATATTTTTGCTACATAGTCGTTGTCATGTGACTCATATCCAACTAGAAAATAAACCCACCCTTGTAAGTTTTCCCTAATTCTGGCAATTTCGTGTGCAGACGGCAGAGTACTAAAAACGTCAAGTGTCAACTTGTTAATTACACTCATGGATTAAATTTATCTTACGTTAGTCTAATTTTAAAGTATGCATTCTCAATTCGAACATTATACTAGCTATATTGAAAAATGAAATTTGATTAAAAGGAACACACGTCGATTTATGTTGTAGTACTTTAGTACTTTGACATTGGTGAAAAGCAAAAAAAAGTTTAATCAGCGTTTTGTTCTTTTAACACCTTTTAGAAAAATTAATTAACAAGCCACAAATCGACAACAAAATGCTCTAATTTAACCTTTTACCTTATAAATTTATTCCCCTGGAAAATATATATTCTTTGCTTTTGTAATTCATACGTCAACAGCACATCGCTGAACAAGCTGGTACTTCATCGCCGGACCAACGCCGACGACTAACTGGCGGGGCACGTTAATGTACGCCGGACAATTAACGTGGAGGCGATAACTGCCGGATACCCACGAGCCCACTTTCCACCTAACCCATCCGTCTATCTTGATGTTGAGGAGCACCAACCCGGCCATGAAGTCTTCGTCCAATGCCGGAGACAAGTAAGGAGCCACCGAAACGGCGGTGCCAATCAGAACCGGTGACCACACCGTAACTTCCAGATGTCCTTGATACGTCGTCGGCAAAAGCCTCGCAATCGTCACCTAATTAATACGGAAAAAATAACATTATAATTAAATAATACATTAATACGTAAACGCTTAGAAGACAAATAACAAAAAAACAAAAACAAAAAAACCTTATAAATGTGATTTATAGGTCATTTTTGTTTCTTCTTGTATTTTTAATTTTCTACCAAAAATATATATCCCTTAACAGTAAGTGTTAGCTCTAGAGCATTCTATTCTTGTTAATATATTATAACTCTTCCAGAAAGAAAAAAGAAAAAAAAATGATTAATTCTGAATTGGTAGACAAATATGTATATGGTGGTATTGGTTTTTCAACATTGCAGGTTTATTATTATGAACCCAAAATGATGATAAATATAAATTTTTTTAAAAAAAAAAAACATTTGTGAAATCAAATTGATGATATTTAAATATTCTTAAGACATACGTTAAGATGGATCATGTTATGTGGTTTTAACGTTATAACATACTAAAACTTGCTGATTCATACAAATTGCACCAAACAAATCAACAAGAAAATAGCAGTAAAACGCAAAACGCTACCTCTTGGTTCCGGTATGAGGCATAGATGTCGAGACGGTCATAGAAAATTCCGATCTTATCGTTTGGGTTGCGAGAAGAGAGAGTAACCTGAAGATTCGAAGTGAGGTAATTTGGTTGGGAGACGTTGAAGTCGTTAATAGTTACGTCTTGGAGGACGAAACGCGGTCCGTGCGGGTGAAGGATAGCCCAGACCAAGAAAACGACAAACGCAGCCACAACGATTAAGCCTAGCAACGCCCATATTACGCGTCTCCTCTTCCTTTCGTCATGGTGGTCGCACTCTTTCTCCGTCATTGTACCGGGTAGTGGCGTTTAGTGTTTTGGCTTGCAGAGAGAGATTTGTTTGTTGGTTTGTTTTGTTTGGTGGGTGAAAGATATTGGAAGGTTAGTAGTGGAGTTTTGAGGGATATTTATGTAAGTGGAGCTTGGTGGTTACATGTATCGTAATTATGAATTTATTTCTATTTGTAACCATGTTGCTAAGCTATCGCACAGCCATAGTCTTGACTCTTGACACTTTTTTTGTTTTTTACCAATGGGCTTCTTTTTAACTTTATGCGAAATTCGGGAAAAAGCTGTTTCTAGTCTTTATCAACTCAGAACAAAATAAATGTTTTTTTCTTCCACAGTTCTTTGGTGATAATTACCACGAAAAGCACTTTTGGATGAGAGACGACGAATCTTCTTTATACTACAATTCTTTAAGTAAGAAATCAAGAAAAACATAAATTTGAGTATCACATTATGATATATGGGCCGGTCAATTGGAAATGACGGTCTGAAAAAATATGTGGCCCTTCCGATAGTATTTTTACTTTTCTTGATAGATGTTAAATTGTATTGAAAATATATAACTTGAAAAAAAAAAGTTTTAATTAGTTCCTAAAAAAAAGATTAGATGGCTTTTCAAGTGATACAAGATATTGGTGATTAAAGTCTAATTATCCTAACTTATTTTGATAAACGAATAAAACACAATTCACTAAACCTAAAGTACCGTAAGACTCGTAAAAGTCAAATCTAAAAAGATGCGAGTGGGAACTCCTGCTGGAATTTATACTCACACGGCCTCATATATCCGAGCAACGATCCCTTCACATTTCCGTCCGGATCTGCCGTGAAATTCACCGGTATATTGCCGCAAGTCAAGATCAAGAAACCATGTTCATAACGGGATCCACCGTCTATCTTAACGCTAGTTACAACTTCCACTCGGATATCCAAAACCAAGCCGTCGCGGGGCGTTGCAACCGTTTTGAAAACAGCATAAGGAAGCGGTACATCGTTGATTTTTTCCCTTACGAGTAAACCGAAGTAATCAGGAGTGGCTGACTCGGAGATTAGCTTGCCTCCGCGGATGAGACGCGATTTCATTGTATGGAGATAGACTTTACAAGTGTTACCTGGGCTCATTGTTGTAAACCCGACGTTCCAATCAGCGCTTGTATTTGAGATTGAAGGGTTTGAAACTGAGAATGACTCAGCAAAGACATCCACGTAGCATCTTGGATTTAAAATGAAAAAGTTTATTGGCACAGATAAGATGAAGTAGAGGCCTGCAAATGCGAGAGCGTACATGAGGTATACAACGCAGAAGGAAGCTGGTGTAAGTTTAAACGCAGTTTCTTCATTGTCACTGTTTGCACCCTCACTGCTTGCATCGTCACTGTCACTGTCACTGTCTGTGTTTGAAGCTTGCTGAAGGCATTGGCAGTGTCTACTCCTGAGACCACACGCAGTACAAAGAGACCTTGTCATGAGAAGATACTTAGTTAATGCAATGTAACATTAACTAAGCTAAAACTTTGTGATGAATAAACCAAAGGAGGTTTTGGCAACGAGACATTCACGTATCCTAACAATTTGTAGTCGTAATTACCAAGTCTTTTTTTCTATTTTTTCAACTATTTTTACCTATTCAACTCTAACAAACTTTCATATCCACTCACAACAACTTAAAAAATCAATTAGAAAGAGAGAAAATAAGATTTCTAACAAAATCAATCGAAAATATTGCTAACGATAATTTAATCATTAAAGTTTTAATTTACAAAAACAAAATCATTATCTTCATTCCATACCAACAAAAGCAAAAAAAAAATGGCTTACAGTTACAGGCCGCTGGATATAGTGACCGGATTGCCAACGTCACCGTCGTCCTCCTCCTCTAATTTAACAACACCTCCTCCTTCACGGTGGTGGACACAGTTACAATCATTATTCCGTCGTCGTAAAGAACTCACTAAAAATGAGGAATTAGCTATACAAAAACCCATGTGGTACTCCACGTTCACAATCTTACTCGTCGCTGTCATTACCACCATCGTCCTCAAAAACTCTCACTGCCACGTCAACTTCTCCGTGGAATCCATCTCCGTTACTCCCTCCGCTTCATCCACGTGGTGGCACGTCGTATTCCTCGTGGAAAACCCCAGCTCATTATCGAGATGTCTTGTCGACTACAACGGCCATAACGTGCAAGCCAAGCTTGGTTCCTTCAACGCCGCCGTTTTGAACACCTCTCGCAGGGATGATGATCCGAGTGGCCGCCACACGAGTTTCTCGGTAAAATTAGCTACGGCAGGTAATCAAAGCCACGTCGTTGCAGCTTCTTCTCCTAGAGGTTTCGCATTGGAATTGAAACTTCGTGCGACGAAGGATTATGATCTCATTGGACATTATGATATCAGGTGTCAGAATCTCAATATCGGTTATGACAAGATTAAGTGTCACTCATCGTCTTTCGAACTATTCAAGCAATCTTTCTAACAAGTTCATGAATTAGGCACTCTTCTTAGATTTCTTTTTATTTTCTTTTCGATTAAACAATTTTGATTTTTTTCTTTTCTTTTACTGTTAAATTTATATATACATTTTTTGAGACATTTATGAAATAAATTCTGAAGTTTAAATTTATTTACAGACATGTCATTAGCATTAAATATTTTTAATTTTAATTTATAAAATAAAATTTCAAACCAAGATTTTGTGCAGAACAAAAATTCCTAAAATATCACCTTAATTAATCAATCAACAACTAATTAGAATATCTCATTAAATATTTGTTTTGCAAAATTCTTAAATATTTCCTAAAATATCTCCTTAATTCATTATAATATTTAATGCTAACAATAAAAATGTATGTGCAAATCCCAAATTAATCTTTACATCAATACATATTTGTCTGTATTATCTGTAAAAAGAAAAAAAAAATTATCATATTTCATAACTTATTTCTGAATCATATGTAAACAATTCTAAAATTAAGATATTTTGAAGATAATGTATACTTGATTAGCAAGATTTTTGGTACTATATTTTTCTGCATTTTTCATTATTTGGATTTTGAAAAACGTGCATGTTGTACTTAAGCAAAGAAAAAAAATTGAGTTTGGATATTAATATAAATTGAAATTTATTTTCATTGACTGTTAGTAAATCACCAGTTCATTATTTTGTTAATACATCCACATTTTAATATTAGGCATATCTAATTTAGTTTATTAAATTATGATTATATAAAATAAACAAACAATACTATGGTATATCACATATTATATTATGAATTTAACAATTTAAACCGGTAAACCTAAAAATTTTAAACCGGTAAACGTAAATAATATATAGATATAAAGGATACTAGGTTCGGACTCGCACGTACGTGCGGGGTTGTTTTCAAAAACTAAGTTTGCGATCTAGTTTGCAATGTATTATGTTGTAAGCGTATTTTTGTGAATATTATTAACATTCATAATCCAAACTCGTCGATTTATTTCTAATTCGGTATAGAGAAAAAAAATGATCTGATTGTTTTTATTATTATTAGTGGCACATTAAAAAATTAGTAAGAGAAAGGTGATATGTTTAAAGTTTAAACCGTCTCTTCCCTTCCTGTGGACTATCAAAACGTCTCGTCCCAAACCGGAACTAACCAAAAACCCATCCCAGACCAAAACTAACAGAAAACCTGTCCGAGACCGGAACTAACAAAAAACCTGTGCGAGACCGGAATTAACAAAAAACCCGTCCCGTGAACTATCACACCAGATAAAAGCCGCCAAAATGATTAATTAAAACTTATCAAATCGGATGACTTAAATGTGTGGCCCTACAAATCTATCTCGTTAGGCCTGCTTTATAATAGTTTTGATATTTTTTACCGTAGAATACCCTTCCCGCGAAACTCATAAGAGAAGTGTGTCTCTTTTTTTTTTAAAGAACAAATCAATTATATTATATCATAAAAAATGGTACATGATTCATACAACCATTCATACAACTCATAAGAAGTGTGTCTCATTCTGTCTTTATTGCTTTGATAAATAAGTAAATATATATATATATATATATAAATATATATCATTTTGAATTTTTGAAAATAAGATATGTATCTTAATATATCGTAGACACTTTAGGTTATGAAAATATATGAAAAATTATAAAATACATAAAAGTTATATATAAAAGTTTAATAGTAAAAATGGAATGGATTAATTACTCAATAATTGTTTGAACCTTAACTTAAATCACAAATTACGAAACTTATTTATGTTGGCCTGTTTTGCATATTGGCCCAAAAGCGTTTTTCGTGTTAAGTGACTAAACGTCACGTCACGTTTCCTTCTACTAATATTTTCTTCTTCGTTAATCACGGAGTCACGATGGTCAATTCTCACTCTCTTCACCATCTCAATTCTCATCGACTTCTCCTCTGTCAAACCTCTCGGCGGCTCACCTTCTCTGTCCTCAACGACCGCATCCTCTACTCCTCACCATTATAAATCCACCACGACACATACCATTATTGTCGCCGCCATCTCAGGAATCTCCTCCGTCACCGATTCGAGATCCGATGCATTCATGGTGGGAATCAGTCCCCAAGAAACAATCTCGTATGGTCTCTCCTCTCCGGCGACTTCACTTCGGAAGACGGCCAAGTTACCCTTGCCTCATCTCTAGAGAATTTAAATCGACATGCACTATACTTAGCTTCTTCTCCCGCTGCTTACTCCTTTAAGCCGATTTCTCTTTGCAATCCAGCTTCAGGTTCTTGATCTGATCCGCTTTGTCGATGGCTATACGAAACTGACCTCTCTTTTGATCCACCGCTTCATCTTGTCGTCCTCTAGCATGTGTACAATATTTGGAGGCCTCTGATCCTTCAATTACAAAAAAAATAAAGCAAGGTCAATTGTCTTTCAGTTTTTCTACTCCGAAACATTGATGTGTTTCTATATAATTAATTGAACACATGTCCAATCCCCAATAGTTATATCGTTAATTGCCTTGAGTTTTAATGGAATTGATAGAGTGCAAAATGACATAATAATGTTAGACACTTCGAATTGACTTCATTTTTAAAATTTTAAAAGTTTTCATAAGTTCTTATTGTAATGGTTGTTATTAGTTAAAATAGCTCTGACTTAAGTAATAATATTCGGATTGTTGTTTTGTCTACATGTTGTATAAAAGATTTTACATTGAAGCTACACCTGATAATCGACTTGATATTAGTTCTAATGCATGATTAGATGACTATTGACTCACAATAATGTATAGATAGTATTCAGCAGTTACTCAATATCTATTCAAAACTTTTTACCTTGCTTGCTATTAATAGATGGAGGACTAAATTGTGTAGAGATTCCATGAGTTTGTCTTTGTTTAGTCGGATTACTGGATGAGCAAGCACGAAGCTAACATCACTTGATTCTTGTAAAGATGTTAAGCTGGATTTACAGCATATCCTGCTTCATTATATCAACAAATGTGTGTTACTTTGATGATTACAATATAGATCTAATAACTTGGTAATGCCATAACTAACTATCACCTTATTTGTTGTTTAAGGAAGATCACATTGTTTTCAGTTCCTTGTAATCGCTTTCTCTTGATCGATGATGCAAGATCAGGTATGTTTGTAACATCCTTCAAAACCGTTCTTTTTGGCAAGTTTGATTCCATTGTAGATCATATAAGATACAAACAAATAAGAAAACAATAATTTAGTCCCTCCCATCTATGTTGTACCTTGTACACTATCAACGATTTCACCTTACCGTTTTGAAAGGCTTGATGTTAGCGAGCTTTCTTCACCCACGATTAGCAGCCTTGATGACAAAGTTAGCTGACAGATCTAAAATATTGAGTATTAAGTTTGTTCATCGGTTTGTATTTATATGACTAATAGAGACGTTGTCAGGAAATGATAAATTCTAGAATATGTTTATTAGATATTAGTGATAAGATACGTTAGTTATTTTCTTTACTAAAGATCCGGGATAGTTGCTAAAAGTTAAAAAATACGAATATTTAGTTGTGATTTTAGAAGGTTAATATAATTTAGTAATAATATATCAAAGATTTTCAGTTAATGTTTTGACTTTATTTTCGGTTTGATCTGATATGAGAGAGGATGATCAGGTACTGCATTAAAATAGTTTCCGATTTTATTATGGTAAGGTGTAGAAATCGGTATTGTTAAGATTGGCTGATCTTTATTATATTAAATGACGAACAAAAATGGTAATTATTTAAAATGCTGCCGTTTATTACGTATGGTAAGTTGTCTATAACTGTTTTGTATATAATCGCTGATTAATTAGTAACAGAGCTTATATGGTAGGTATTGAATATTTTGCCGTTTGGATTTTGATTTCTCCTACAGGTTTAAGAAGAAGAGAGTGTTTGGATACATCTAATATATCTAAGATCTGAATAAGGTTATGGCCAAACAGTTAGGATCCGCTTCCCATCTACACATTCGATTACCTATTTGCCCTTAATTTGTTTTTTTTTGTTCTTCCTTTCTTTGGGCGTAAGGGTAATATATGGAATTTTTTTGTAATTTTTTTTTCTGCTTTTGTACTCCCCAACTAATAGTATAGATTAGTAGTATAGATATATTTAAAATTTAAAAAACTTTAGAAAAATATGGTCCCGCGGTATACCGCGGATTAAAATCTAGTTAGTGTTATTTCTCATACAGTAATCCTACAACTAGTCTAATAAAAACCACATATTAATTTTTTTTTATTTATAAGAAACTTCCGTTATATCCAAGCAATAAAACAAAGATAATGCAAGAAATACAAGAAATAGACTTCATCATGATCAGATTGAATCAAGCCAACTTATGCTGGAAAATATAATCACACCGTCTTATATTTCCTAGCAACGATCCTATCACATTCCCCGTGGTCGCATCCGTCGTGAACTTCACCGAGATATCAGGACAAGTCGCCATCAAAAAGCCGTTCCCATGATTAACATCAATGCTCACTGCTGACAAAATCTCAACCCGAAAATCCCAAATCACGTCGCCAGTAACTTCCGGCATCACCACCTTCTCGAAAACGACGTTTACTTTGTTTCCGTTGACAGACTCTCCGAAAAACTCCGACGAAGAAGATGACGAGTTGGAGATAACTTGATCGCCACGGAGTAAACGCGACTTGAGTGTATGTAGAGAGATTTTACGGTGGATGACTGGACTCGTCGCAACAACACCGATCCTCCAATCAGCGGCTGAAACATTTGCATTTGAGACGGAGACGGAATCGGCAAAAAGCTCTATGTAACAAAGTTGTTGTTTGTCGGCAAGATTGTAAACAACTAGAACGAAGAGAAGAAAAAGGAACAATACACCAATGATCGTAAAATACATAACGCAGCAAATAGCTGGAGTAAAGTCATTCCGGGGAAGGTCATAACGGCATTGACCACGTTGGTGAATGACGCCACAAGCGGTACATTGAGGATTCGCCATCTTGCAAGTTTTCCAAGTTCTTAACACACGTCCTGATGAAAAATATCAACTTAAGCTAAAAAAAAAAGTGTTATTGTTATTTTATTTTAACACTAAAAATCGGAACTACTTAGGATTATAGGAAATCCCATATTTCGTTAAAAGCGGTAACTAAGTACGTTCTCACTATTTTCTTTTGTTTTTTCCATAATTAAGTTCTCATCATTTATCGAAACTAATCGAGGATATGAATGTGGAGTTGTCTTGTTTTTCTTTTTTTTTTTTGTTTTTCCTTTTTCTTATCGCTTAGAGAGTCGCTCATAAAGAAATAAAATAGTTTCACAATTTTTATGGAAAAAAAGTCTTAATATAGATAGGAGTGATCATCTTATTATTTCCCCCCTTTTTCTTATCGCTTAGCTAGAGCCGCTTATAAAGCAATAAAATAGTTTCACAATTATTTGTATGGAAAAAAAAGTCTTAATGATCATAACAAAGAAATAACAAGATGATGGAAAAGTAGATTGCCTAATCAATTTATAACTTCGGTCAATGGTGTGAATGAAGAATAGCATTGAGCCTTCTCCACGTTCTCATGGTTTCGGGTTAGATTATAACACCTTATATCAATATGTCCAGGTTCAGGATAACCAACGTAAACCTTATGATTCGCCTTAAATTTGATATCTAACTGTTCGAAAACGACGTCCGTTGAATTGCCCTCGGCAGCGAAGTCGACTGAGAAAGCTGTGTGGCTTGGAGACTTACGTGCGTGAGAAGTATTTAAAACGGCAGCGTGTAAGGGGCCGAGCCTCACGGTAGTTTCATCGCCTCCGTATAAAATAGAATAGCTACAGTATGACAATAGACAGACTAATATATATATGACAAAAATGTTTTGGGAAAAAATACATACATATATAGATGAAACTAGGGTATATATATGCAGATGAAATAGGGTTTATATATAGATGAAACTATATATGATACCTGGAGCTAGGGTTTTTGACGAGGAAATCGACGTGCCACGTGGGGGAGGAGGGAGAGACGGCGATGGATTGGATTGAGAATTTGGCGTCGCAGTGACCTTTGTCGAGGAGGTAAGAGAGAAATACCATTACGGCAATGAAGGTGAAGATACCGCCGCAACATGGTGTAAGGCAAACCGTAGTTTCCTTGCAAGTACAATTACGATCACCAGACGTTGCCGGCAAAGTCACTATTGGTCGTGACCACCATCCACGACGACGAGCAGAGGCGGAGGTCGGTGGCATTGGTTATCCCTTTTCTATTTCTGGCACAGACCGTGTGTGTGTGTGTGAGTGTGTTGGTTTGGAGAAAAAGAAAGTTTTATCTCTTTTTTTTTTAGTTCTTCAAAATTTTGTGTTGATAAAGATTGTTATGATATTTCCGGATATTGTTTATATATATATATATATATATATATTTATTTTATTTTAACATACCATTTTATAATCAAGACCGGCCGGATTTTATATACCTTTCGGAGTCAACATAATGAAGGATAAATATTATCTTATAAAATGGTATCTTTAAAAAAAAACATAATGAAGGATATATATGATAATATAGTTCATACATCTTCAAAGATCTGAAACTAACTTAGTGCGAAGAAGAGGAAATTATGTTAGGAGAGGAATATGGACGATTTGATATCATGCACGTTCGTGTCAGAATCTGAATCTCATTTATTAGAAGATTATATGTGTTATTTGTCTTTCAAAAACATTGGAACAACTATAAGTTATTGAATTATTCCTCTTCTTGCTTTCTGCTAATTACTGTTTTTATAACTTTTACAAAAAATGGTTTGGATTTCTCTATTTTCTTTACCATCAAATATGAAAACAGTGTAACCACATGGTCCACATGATTATAACTTTGGGAGGAAAAAAAAAAATTGGTTATAGATTCTGTCTGTGCATATGATTATAACAGTGTAACCAATACGCTTAATCAAGAACATCCCATTTCGAACTAATAAAATAAAACAAAAATGAAATAGCAAGATCGGAGAGAATTAAGCCAAGTTTTTCTGATATATATAATCACACCGTCTCATATTTCCAAGCAACGATCCCATCACCTCCCCCGCCTGATCCGTCGTGATTTTCACCGGAATAGTTGGACAAGCCGCCAACAAAAAACCGTTCAAGTTGTTAGCATTTGTATTCACCGCAAACATAATCTCAACCTGAGAATCCCAAACCACGTCGCCGATACCTCCCGACATAACCACCTTCTCGAAAACGACTTCCGCTTTGTCTCCGGTGACGAAATAACCCAACGAGGGAGATGATGATTTGGAGACAACTTCGCCGCGTCGGAGCAAACGCGAGTTGAGTGTTTGGATAGAGACTTTACAGCCGGTGGCTGGACTCCTCGCGACGAAACCGATCGTCCAATCAGCGGCTGTAACGTTTGGGTCTGCGTTTGAGACGGAAACGGAACTGGCAAAAAGCTCTACGTAACAACTTTTTCTTATGGAAATCAGTGAAAGAAGAAAACAAAAGAGATAAAGAAAGATGAAGAAACCAATCACAGAAAAGTAACAAGTGCAACAACAAAGTGGAGTAATGTCCGACGAGGAAACGTCTGCTGGTGTGGCTAAAGTCTGGGGATCACATTGGCCAGGTTGGTGAATGAGGCCACAAGATGTACATTGAGGTCTTGCCATTATGGAGGTTTTAACACGCTTTAATGAAAGAAAATAACAAGTTTTATATAAACGTACACTGGAATTATAGTTTTTATCACCTTTTGTTTTATAGTATTGAACCTTTATTTTTTTCTTCAATATATATACTCCATTTACCAATTTCTTAATTTTATTGAAGTTTACAGTTATACTACTAAAATTTTTATCCCACTTAGTACTTTACGTTATTCTAAATAAAACTTAAAACAATTTAAAATAAAAATAAGAACTTACAAAAAAAAATTAAAAGGGAGTTTAACAAATGTTTGACTAAGCATTCCGATTGTTTATAGATCTATAACAAATATTTTTGAAAAAATATATATAGATATATATATTTCTTATATAGGAGAAACAAACAAACCACAGTTGCGAGAAACGATCCAAAATTATAGGCAAGCTTTACTCGCAATACCTACACAATCAGTTAAGGCTACACATCGGTGAAAAAAGTCATCGCCGCAGGATAGGAACTCTATTAGGAGAGAAAATACACAAATCATCTATATTCCTGGAATTAACTGTTGAATCGCCCTTCTCTTAAATGGATAATTTTTCTAGCAAGATTGGATACTGTATATTTAATAGAATAATGTAAACAGTAGTATAATTCAATAATTTTTGTTTTGGTTAAATGCGATTATTAAATTATCAAAATAATTATCCAACAGCTTGTTCTAATACACACTTCTCTCTGATGACTATGCAATTAATTGGTATTCAGTATTCTTAAATGAAATCAATTAACATGATTTTAAGTATTTTATTTGGGTGAAAATGTAAAGATAAAAAAGCTCAGAAGCAAAAAAGGCCTAATTATTAAAATGATTTCCATACAAAATCTTCAATTTCGTGAAAGAAGACTGACAATGAATCTTCTCAACGTTCTTATGGCTTCGGGTTAGATTATGACACATTATATCAACATAACCAGCGTTATCATAGTCGTCTCCGAAACTCTTATGCTTAGCCCTTAATTTGATATCTAGCTGTTCGGAAACCACGTCGTTTGGGTTACCCTCCGCAATGAAATCCACTGAGAAAGCCGTGTGACTTGGTGACTTACGTTCGTGATAAGTATTTAGAACGGCAGCGGTTAACGAACCGAGACTCACGGCAGTTTCATCGCCTTCGTAGTAGATAGAAAACCTGCAAGACCATGGACAGAAGAAGCCATTGCTTCGAGCATCAGATTCATATGTATGAAAAAAAAAAGTATGGGAAAAAAATTAAATATATAAAAATATTTGTTGGACACGGTGTGAGAATACCTAGAGCTAGGGTTCTTAATTTTTTCTTTTCTTTCACATCAACTACATCCTCTCTTTTTCAGCTCTCTCTCTTTTTTTTTTTTTTTTCTTTTCTTTCACATCAACTACATCCTCTCTTTTTCCAACAACCTTTTTACATAAAATGATTTCTTAACTAAATTTTAAACAATTAAAAGAAACTGAAAAGAGATATGATATAATTATTAAAAGACTAACGAGATCTAGCTAAATCGAATCGAGATTACTGATAATTTATTTAAATTTATTCATGGAAAGGTGGCAGACGATATTTGATTATTACTAGTTCAAAAATTACTTTTATTTCTGAATATATTTTTTCAATATGTAGTTATCTTAACAAATTCAATATGTAGTTATCTTAGTTTATTGTAATATAGGTTGCTTCCATTTCTTTTTAAAGTATCTTGTAAGAGCAATGTCAATGGGGGTTCATATTTTGAGGATCTTAGACCTTCTTTATCGGTGGGTTCAACCCCAGTCTCTTAGTGTTTTAGTGCCAAAAAATAAATGAGAACAAAAGAGAAAAATGTAAGGGGAATTGTTATATAGTATACCCATTATTGCTCTAAGAGACGCTATGTGTCAGTGTGGTATTGGGTGGACGAAAAAATAGAAAACGTGAAAAATTTTCTTTTTTGCTTCTCATTTCTTTCGTTTTCTTTCTCTCTCTCTCTCTCTCTCTCTCTCTCTCTCTCTCTCTCTCTCTTTCTCTCGCGATTGAGAGAAAATGAAGAATTGTTTTTGGAATCGTCTGGGTGTGGAGGAAGAGGAGATTGCTGTCGGAGTAGATGCTCATCATCCTGAATTGATGAGTCAGCCGTGTCCCATTGCGATATTGTGATTGAATCGTGAATCGGCTCTGATTGCATGTAGGAGAGGCGATTTGGAAATTAGGGTTTCGTGAATTGGAAGTCCACTCAATCGGAAGAGATTGAATCAATTGGAAGCAGAGGGTAAGATTCTCAATTCAATTACTGATTGAATCAATCTCGATTAGTGTTTTTTGATTTTGGATCGAAAATTAGGATTTTTTGATGTTTCTTAGAAAATTAGGATTCTTGGTGTTCATTTGTTCCGTTTTGATCCTTACTTTAGCAGATGAGTACTTTTTAACTCCGGTTATGATGAATTTGAAAAGATTTAGCCATGAATGTATTGCAATATGCTGAATAAAGTTACTAACTTGATTCAACATAAGCTATTTGTTGTTTTTGGTGTTGTTACTTGTGTTAGCTAATGATGATCCGTTTTGGTTAAGTTTAGATAATGTGTGGAGATGGATATGTAATATTTCCGGTTCTTGACACATGATTGTTTTTTGTGTTGTTATCAGTTGTTTTTGATGTTGTTATTTGTGGTAGCTAATGATGATTTAGTAAATGTTTCTGTTCTTGACACATGATTGTATAATTTTAGATTACATTGTTCTTGTTCGATTTAGCTTGTTCATGAATGATTAATTTTATTTTGAATTTGGGCTTCATTAACCGCGGATCTGTCTTTTGTTTTGAGGTTAAATGGACAAACATGGATTGATGCATTGATGAGTATAGACTGTGAAAGATCTCTTGAGTGTGGACAAACATGGATCTCTTCGGCCATGAAGGAAGGTAATCATCATCCTCAACTTTTTTGCATTTATTTGGTGTTAGTTGAAGCTTTTGTTTGTTGGTTGTGATAAATAGAATTAGTACTTGCTAGTGTAGGTATTAGTGTAGTCTTTGATGTTATAGCTTTTATTTGTTGATTGTGATAAATAGGTTTAGTAATTGCTATTGTTGGTATTAGTCTAGTCAGTCATTGATGTGTTAGTTGGTTGTGAAGATTTTTAATGTGTGGTTGTTGTAGTTTAGGAAAACACTTAATTTCAAAATTTAAACCAACATAAATATATATATAATAAACCTTATAAATTCAAACACAAACAAAACACAAGTCCTTCTTGCTTTAGCAATCTCTTGTTTATCGATAAACACAAACAAACACATCTCCTTCTCCCTTTAGCAATATGGATCCAAACACAACCCCTTCTTGCTTTAGGAATCTCTTGTTTCTCATTTAACAAAACACAAGTCCTTCTTGTTATAGCAATCTCTTGCTTTTCGATTAACACAAGTCCTTCTTGTGTTAGCAATCTTTTGCTTTTCGATTAACACAAATCTGATTGCTTTAGCAATCTCTTGTTTTTTGATTAACACAAACAAACACATCTCCTTCTCCCTTTGGCAATATGGATCCAAACGATTACATGAATCCATATAGTCCCACCTCTAGCTATTTGAATCTGTTACAAAGTCAACTTGATACCCAAAACCTCGATTACTCTCCTTCTCTAAGTCCATGTTCTGAAGCTCCATCTTCACCTGCATCCCACAAGAAAACGGCAAGTCAAGGCAAGCATGGTTACCAACAGATGATACCATGTTGGTCAGCGCTTGGCTCAACACTAGCAAGGATCCGATTACTTCCAACCAGCAAAGACTTGCATCCTTTTGGGGGAGTGTTGCGAAATACTTTGCATCCTGTCCGAATGCTGTTGGTCGGCCAAAGAGAGAGGCGAGTCACTGTAAGCAGAGGTGGGGGAGGATAAACGACTTGGTGTGCAAGTTCGCTGGATGTTATGAGGCTGCGATTAGGGAGAAGTCTAGTGGACAGAGTGAAGATGATGTGATGAAGTTAGCACATGAGATATACTTTAATGATCATGGACATAGGTTTACATTGGAGCATGCATGGCTTGTCTTAAGATACGATAAAAAATGGTGTGCCTCCACATCTATTAAAGCTAATGGAGTGAAAAGGGGAAGAGCGAGTATTAATGGGTCTGAACAGGATGCACACCATCCGATTGATGTGGATGAACCATTGCCCCGTCCAAAAGGTGTTAAGGCTGCCAAGGGGAAGTCCAAAAAAAGCTCTAACACCCAACCGATTGATGTGGAGGAAGATGGGAAAGCTTACTTGGAGTTTCAGTTGGATCGAGTTTCGAAGATGTATGAGATGAAGCAGAAGGACTTTGAATTGAAAGAGAAGGAGTTCGCTATGAAGAAGGAGCATATCAAGCATGTGATGCTTGAAAATCTGATTGCTAAAAAGGATTCACTCACTGAATCAGAAAAAGCTCTTAAGGAGAAGCTAATTGATGACATGATGTCATCTGGTTGAACTTTAGAAGTTTGCATATGTTGTATGAGTTTTGTTCGAATCAAAAATGTTTAAGTTTGCTTCCTTGTGTTTTTTGTAATCGAATGAACTATGTTTAAGTTTGCTTCCTTGTGTTTTTCTGAATCGAATGAACTATGTTTAAGTTTGCTTCCTTCTTTGTGTTTGTGTTTATGTATTTGGATGTATTATTAATCGGTTGGTTTATTAATCGAATGAACTATGTTTAAGTTTGCTTCCTTATTGGGATGCTTTATTAATCGGTTGGTCATTGTTATTAATCAGTTGGTTTTGTCATTGTATTGTTATTAATCAGTTGGTTTTGGTTGGTCATTGTAATGCAGGTCGACAAGAGGCAAATCACTCTTACCCGTGACACAAAGAAGCCGTGTTTGTACAAGTACACGACAAGTCACTCTTACCCGTGACACAAAAACGTGTTTGTACTATAATTTTGTATTTTTTGAATTCTACCACATGTTTGTCTATCATTTTAGACCACATATTGTATCCAATGTTTGTGTACCACAAAATTATAGTTTTCCTTTGACCATAAAATTCTCTATATAATGTCCAAAGCAAGCACATAAAATATTCACACCAAACCGATTACCAACACTACTCCTTCTCAAAATTTTAAACACCAAAGCACCTTTCCTTGATTATCCTTCTCTAAAAATGGCTTAGTCTTCCCAAAATGATGTTGATGACATACTTGATGAATGTTTTAATCAAACACGAGATCAAATCACCAATCATGTTTGGCAAAATCTTCTTACTCCACCAATCCAAACTCAACCACCACCTAAACCAAGAAAAAAGCGAATTCACATTGAAAGAAATTGAGAAGTCGGTCATGACCACTTGTGGAATGATTATTTTTGTGAAGATCCACTTACCCACCCAACATTTTCCGTCGTCATTTTAGAATGAACAAGCCATTATTCATTCGTATTGCGGATAAGCTCGCAAATGAAGTTCCCTATTTTCAACAAAGAAGAGATGCTACCGGAAGGTTGGGTCTATCTACATTGCAAAAGTGTACAGCAGCAATTCGTATGATGGCATATGGTTGTGCAGCTGATGCGTTTGACGAATACCTCCGACTTTCTGAATGCGTGGCGCTATCATGCTTGGACAATTTTACAGATTCAGTCGTAAATTTATTTGGAGATGAGTACTTGAGAAGACCCACATCAGCAGATCTTCAAAGACTACTCGACATTGGCGAGTTTCACGGATTTCCCGGCATGATAGGAAGCATCGATTGTATGCATTGAGAGTGGAAAAATTGTCCCACCGCATGGAAAGGTCAATACACCCGCGGAACTGGAAAGCCCACAATCGTTTTAGAGGCGGTGGCTTCATATGATCTCTGAATCTGGCATGTTTTCTTTGGACTACCAGGTACATTAAACGATAACAATATTTTTGACTGATCTCCAGTCTTTGATGATATTTTGCATGGTCGAGCTCCTAAAGTTAAATACAATGTCAACGGACATGAGTATAAATTGGCTTACTATATGACGGATGGTATTTATCCAAAATGGTGTACTTTTATCCAATCTATTCCACTGCCACAAACTCCAAAAGACTATTTATTTGCAAGACAACAAGAAGCTGTGCGTAAAGATGTAGAACATGCTTTTGGAGTTTTGCAGGCTCGATTTGCCATAGTCAAAAACCCGGCTCTTATTTGGGATAAGGTAAAAATTGGGAAAATAATGAGAGCGTGTATCATATTGCACAATATGATAGTAGAGGACGAACGAGATAGGTACACTCAGTTTGATGAAACCGAATTCACACAAATGGAGTCAAGTAGAGCTTCAGAAGTTGACTACACGCTTCTAACACCCAGGCCTTCATGTGTCGCTACTATGCTCAAGAATCGAAAGGATGTTCGTGATCGAGAAAAAAATAAATGCTTGCAAGATTTGGTTGAGAATATTTGGGCAAAATTTGGAGCAAATTAGTATTAAAATTAATCATTCTCTCCATTTATAAATTGCATTTCTGTTGTAATATGTATTAATGTTTTTATTATGTTTTGTATGTTTGAAAATTAATTAAAATACAATATTTTCTAATTTTATGAAATCTTAAATGTTTACATATTTATACCACTTCAATTCTTCTATTCTATTTAATTTTTTTTAATAAAAAAAAATAATATTTTCAAAAATAAGAGACCCAAAATAAGGACTTACCAATAAAAGAAAAAATTTATCTAAGAGATCATGGGTTCTTAGATACACAATAACAGTGTTTAACAATCCCTTCCTATGAACCCACCGATATTGTTGCTCTTATATACTGTTTAATTTTTTTATGAATTAATTGTGTATTGTTTTGAATATAAGAACTCATGATCTCTTAGTTAAAATTTTCTCCTCTAATGGTAGGTTTTAATTTTGGGTCTCTTATTTTTGAAAATATTGTTTTTTGAAATTAAAAAATTTTAAATAGAATAGAATTAGTATAAATGTTTAAACATTTAAGATTTTATAAAAATAGGAAAATATTGCATTTAATTAATTTTTAAACATACAAAACATAATAAAAACCTTAATACATATAACAATAGAAGTGCAATTCATAGAGAAAATGATTAATTGATTTGCTCCAAATTTTTATCAAATATTCTCAACCAAATCATCTTGCAAGCGTTTATGTTTTTCTCTATCACGAACATCCATTCGAATCTTGAGTATAGTAGCAACACATAAAGGCCTGGTTTTTGGAAGCGTGAAGTCAACTTCTAAAGCTCTATTTGACTCCAATTGTGCGAATTCAATTTCATCAAACTGAGTGTATCCATCTCATTATTTTCCCAACTTTTACCTTATCCCAAATAAGAGCCAGGTTTTTGACTATGGAAAATCGAGCCTGCAAAAATCCAAAAGCACGCTCCACATCTTTACGTACAGCTTCTTGTTGTCTCGCAAATAAAGAGGCTTTTGAAGTTTGTGGAAGTGGAATAGATTGGATAAAAGTAGCCCATTTTGGATAATACCATCCGTCAGATAGTAAGCCAATTTATACTCATGGCCGTTGACACTTTATTTGACTTTAGGAGCTCGACCGTGCAAAATATCATAAAAAATTGGAGATCGCTCAAGAATATTGATATTGTTTAATGTACCTGGTGGTCCAAAGAAAGCATGCCAGATCCAGAGATCTTGCGAAGCTACCGCCTCTAAAACGATTGTGGACTTACTAGATCCCCAGGTGTATTGACCTTTCCATGCAGTGGGACAATTCTTCCACTCCCAATGCATACAATCGATGCTTCCTATCATGCCGGGAAATCCACGAAACTCGCTAATGTCGAGTAGTCGTTGAAGATCTTCTGGTGTGGGTTTTCTCATGTACTCATCTCCGAATAAATTTATGACTGATTCAACAAAATTTTCCAAGCATGATAGAGCGGTGGTTTCAGAAAGTCGGAGGTATTCGTCAACCGCATCAGCTGCAGAACCATATGTCATCATACGGATTGCTGTTGTACGCTTTTGCAATGTAGACAGATCCAACCTTCCGGTAGCATCTCTTCTTTGTTGAAAAAATGGAACTTCGTTTGCGAGTTTATCCACAATACGAATGAATAATGGCTTGTTCATTCTAAAACGGTGTCAAAAAATGTTGGGAGTGTATGTTGCATCCTCACTGAAATAATCGTTCCACTAGTTGTCATGACCCACTTCTCGATTTATTTCAATGTAAACTCGCCTTTTTCTTGGTTTAGGTGGTCGTTGATGTTGAACCGGTGGAGTAAAAAGATTTTGCCATACTTGATTGGTGATTTGATCACATGTTTAATTAAAACATTCATCAATTATGTCATCAACATCATTTTGGGAAGAAGAAGCCATTTTTAGAGAGTTTGGAAATAAAGAGCTTGAATTTTGGTTTTTAAAATTTAGAAAAGAATTTGTGTTTTTTGGGAAACCTTGATCGGTTTGGTGTGAACATTTCGTGTGTTGGCTTTGGAGATTATATAGAAAATTTTGTGGTATAGAAAAACTTTAAATTTGTGGTACACAAACATTGGAAACAATATGTGGTCTAAAATGATAAGAAAACATGTGTGGTAGAAGTACAAAAATACAAAAGTACTTGTAAAAATATGTGGTCAAAGTACAACATTATATAAAAGTAAATATGTACTTCTACAATTATGTGGTAGAAGTACAATGCTACAATAATGAGATGAATCCATTTGCTTCTAGCTTCTTTTGGTGTCACGGGTCATTTTTTGCTTATTGCTTCTAGCTTCTTTTGGTGCCACGGGTGAGAGATTTGCTTCTTGTTCGACCTGCATGACAATGATAAACCACTAGCCGATTATAAACTGAAACCATCTAATAAAACATCCCACAATTATCATAACATAACAAACTGAAACACCAACCAATTAATAAAGCATCCAAATATGAAACAAAAACACAAACAAACTGAAACAAGAACAAAGTTAACACCAGTTCATTACAAAATTATAGTTAACACCAGTCGATTACACAAACTTAAACAGATTAATAAGAACCCGATTACAAAAAACACAAGAAACCATCCAAATATGTCATCTGAATACATAAAACACTAATGACACAAACATAGTTAATAAAACACTACATTCTTTAACATTCAACCTGATGACATCATGTCATCAATTAGCTTGTCCTTAAGAGCTTTTTTGGATTCAGTTTGTGAATCCTTTTTAGCAATCAGATTTTCAAGCATCACATGCTTCATATGCTCCTTCTTCATAGCGAACTCCTTCTCTTTCAAAGCGAAATCCTTCTCTTTCATCTCATACATCCTCTCAACACGCTCCAACTGAAACTCCAAGAAAGCTTTTCCATCTTTCTCCACATCCGGTTTAGCGTGAGTGCTTTTTTTTTACTTCCCCTTTGCAGCCTTAACACCAGGAGGACGGGGCATTGGTTCATCGACATCAATCACCACCAAGAGGACGGGCATTGGTTCATCGACATCAATCACCGGTGCATCCTGTTTAGACCCATCAACACACACCCTTCCCCTCTTCACTCCATTCCCTTTAGTAGATGTGGATCACACCATTTTTGATCGTATCTTAAGTCTCGCCAAGCATGCTCCAAGGTAAACATCTGTCCATGATCATTGAAGTATATTTGGTGTTCTAACTTCATCACATCATCTTCATTCTGTCCACTAGACTTCTCTCTTGTCGCAGTCTCATAACAACCAACAAAATTGCACACCAAGTCCTTTATCCTCGCCTCCCTCTTTGGCCGACCTGCAGCATTCGGACAGGATGCAAAGTAATCCACAATCCTTCCCCAAAAGGCACCACGTCTTTGCTCATTCGAAGCAATCGGATCCTTCCTCGTGTTGAGCCAAGCGGAGACAAGCATGATATCATCTGTTGGGAACCATGCATGCCTTGACTTGCAGTTTTCTTGAGGGGATGCATGTTCAGATGGAGCTTCAGAACATGGACTCTCAGAAGGAGTGTATCACTACAGGAAAAAAGGGTTTTCTTAGCATCGTAAAAACGCTATTGAACGATACTAGAGCGGTGTAGAAAGCGCTATCTCTGCTCCCGTTATAGTAGGTATGACCCTTTACATAGCGTTTATGTTGAATGCTATTATAAATTTCGTTAATATAGCGTTTTTTTCTATGCAATCATTAGTTTTAAGATAGCGAGTCTTTATTGCTGTAAATATTATTAATTATAGCAGTTTGATTCCTTATTCAATAGCACTTCGAATATGTAATTAATTTAAAGTTTTGATAGCAAAATTAGGTTGCGGACATATAGCGTTTGAGTAAACGTATGGTATAACGTTTTAATTTGTATGATTTTTAGCATGTATTTGTATTCGTAGAAACTTTGAGGTATATGTATTTTGCGTATATTGAATTTATACAATATTGCGTATTTCGTATATTGCGTATATCGTATTTGTAGTTGTATATTGCGTGTTTCATACAATTAAGTATTTATACAGTATTCGTAGTTATATACATCATTGAATTTGGTATTTTGTGTATACATCATTTAATTTGGTACTTTGTGTATAGAGAGGAAGCAATTATACAAAATTTGAATTAAAAGAATATGATGTTTGCTAATATTAAAACTGGGTTTACATGTAATTAACACAATGTGTACATTTCAGCTGAAAATAAATTCAAAGAGAATTAAACTTCTGAATTTTGTCTTGGTTTGAAAAGCTTGACGTTTATGCTGCTGAATATTGGGTCTAAGGTTTGAAGCTTCACGTTTTTCCTACAAGGAACCACAAATTTAAATATACGAACAACAAAGAAAATCGATTGATAATTCAAGAAGACAAGGAACAATACTCATTTAATTTCTCTCTCATTCGTCTTGAACGGTACACCGTGTGCTCATTTAAATGCCAAATGCTGTAAAACGAAGACAAAACAGAAAACATTACTCGCAGATCCGTTTAAAGACAAGGAAAATGCAAGTTTAAAGACATTTATAATGTAAAGAAGACAAGGAACAATGAAAGTTTAAAGTCAATACCGATTCAGAGGTGAACATCGATAAATCTCCGCAGATCCGTTTTAGTATAGAAAAATCGAGATAAGATAGGTGGAAAAGAAGTTTCATAGGTGACCATCGATTCAGAGGTTAGTAAGGAGAAGAGATTCAGAGGTTAGGAAGGAGAAGAGGTGACCATCGATTTAGAGGTTAGGAAGGAGAAGAGAAAGAATATTTTTGCGGCTGAATAGAAATTAAGAAAGGAGTGAATAAATGACCTAAAGAGCAAACACTAAGATTGCGCCAAGTCATCTATCCGAGTCCTATACCATGATTGGTTTGTTTAAGGAATGTGTGGATTTCGCCACGTCAGCAATCCGAATGAACCCTTGTCATTGGCTATTATTTCTGAAGAAATTAAAATGTGTTTTCTATGCTAATTTGGAACTAATAAAAATTACAAAATTATGTGTTAAACATTCTATGAGATTACCTCATGTGCCATAATTTTAAAAATTTTTAAAAATATATTTGAAACATTTTTGTATAGTTTTTGAAGGCATGTTAAGCCATAATGTTACTATGAGAAACATGTAATCTAATGTTCTAATGTGTTAATAATCTGACTCAAAAATTCAATGTTTTTAGAATAAGTTAAGTAATGATTCAAATTGTTTTTTTATTATCCTTTAACATTACAATATATTTACTATTAGCTACTATTTAAAACAAACATAATCCTAAACCCTAGCCTTAAGGGTTGAAACCCTATCTTTACCCTAAACATACCCTAAACATAAGAATGTATATACTGAAAAAGTAAATTTTGTCATTATTGATAGTTATATTTGTCTCATTATATTACCTTATTAATTAGGAAAATTGCAAATTATAAAAATTTTTAAGTGAAAAAAACGAAAATTATTAAATTAAACGTTTATTAACCCATTATATTAATTTCTTTTGTTTTAATATTTAAATTTTTGTTTTTGTGCACATCTAAAATTTTAGGTTATTGTTGTGGTTGCTGATATTTAATTTTGCATTAAGGCGAGATTAGACTGAAAAGAAGATAGTCAATGAAATGCATAGATTCGAAAATACTCATTCAAGTTTTAAGTTCTCAGAAAGTCAAGTGCAACACGATAAACCATTGTCTTATAATTTTCAACACACTACGTACTTAGAAATCTCAGAGAAACACAATCTTGTCATTAGGCCAAGCCACTGTTGTGCCTACTGCATCGACAATGAATTTCACTTCTGAATTTGGTCTCCATACTTTTGCATCTTCAATCTTTGAAACATCAACCCAGACCTTGGAAGCATTTGGACCTAAGGGTTTGAAATGTACTAGATCAGCTGGATCAGTAGAACACACTCGGCCCTCTGCAACAATTTGACTAGAGTTTTTGCAATCCAAAAGGGCGCACTTTTGACTCCTTTAATAGTACCAGAGTTGGTACTTGTACACTAAAACATCATCAAAATGCAATAATCAGAAATTCATCACCACCACATCGACGACAAAATTGATACACATCATAACAACATCAAAACTTACCCCAGGTGATCTTTTCACCGAAGACTCCCCTGCATTCTGATTGATGACTTCTATCTTATCCATTGGCCATGCGATTTGTACATTGATTGCATCAGCCATCAGAAGTGTTTCTTCTGTTGGCCTCCATAGATAAACAGCTTCCTTCAGGACACGGTCAATCTTTACAACGGCAGCATTTGGACCTAGAGGGATGTTGTTGAGCATTTCTCTCGGATTTGTGGAAAACAAAACACCCTCAGCAACAACTTCACTATCACCATTCCAATCATAAACTTTCCATAAAAGAGTTTCATTTCTGGCACATCGGATATTGTTGGCTTGCAATTCTTCCAAATGCATCCTGATTCAGGTTTAAATTATCATTTATTACCAATACAAATTACATAAAATATGAACTATAGTTATAATTTTACTTACTGGACATAAGGCTCCATAACTGATGTGTTCATTAACACATAGCGATGTGCTATTTCTATCTCTTTATCTGAAAGTGTAACCTCAGAAGCCTTCTGTAGTGGACGACCCTCAAGTAAAACATCATCAGAATCCAGATCTTCATTTCTTTTTATTGCTTCTTCGACAGGTGCAGAATTCTTTAGAAAGTCTAAGCAGAAGGTTATGCATTCTCCAGCCAAGTAGCCCTCAGCCATACATGCTTCTGGCCTTGCATAATTTTTGACATAAACTTTAAGTGTCTTCATATACCTACAACTCAATCAAAAAACATATCGTTAATAATCATGTGGTATTACCACACAAGTAATAGATATAAATATTAAAGAAAACAATACCTCTCAAATGGATACATCCAACGAAAATGCACTGGTCCACCCAAACGTGCCTCCCTAGCTGGATGTAGGGGGAGATGGAACATGATATCAAACAATGATGGAGGAAAGAACCGCTCCAATTGGCACATTGTCTCAACGATCTCAGCCTCCAACGATATTAGCTTCTCCTTGTCAATAGCACGTTGGCATAATCTGTTGAAGAAGTTGCATACTCGAGTCACAGCAATCCTAGGCCCTTTTGGCAGCAAGCCTCTCAAAGCCACGGGAAACAGATTTTGCATTAAGACATGATGATCGTGTGACTTAAGACTACCAATACCAGGAGGATTCATTGACACACAATTCCCAATATTCGAACAATATCCATCAGGGCCTCTGAACTTAGCCAACCTCAGGCAAAACCTTCTTTTCTCTTCCTTTGACATCCAATAAGCCGCTGGAGGTAAGTATGTTTTCTTACCCCTTAATTGTGTATGCAAATGTCTTCGTATTCCCATATCTTCCAAATCTTTTCTTGGTTTCAAGCCATCTTTAGATTTAGCAGTTTGCATCAGCGTGGACAATAAAGCATCAGACACGTTTTTTTCCACATGCATGACATCAATGTTATGACGCACAGGTAAGTCCTAACACATGATCAGCAAGATTGTCAGCCTATATATATGTTGCATATCCGTATATCTATATCTATATGAATTTTTTAAAAAAACAAACAAATAATTACCTTCCAATACGGCAATTCGAAGAATATGGACCGTTTTTTCCACCTCCATTGATCACTATTCTCTTCTTCTGCAATAAGCTCATCTTCATCCAATGTAGATCGTTTCCTCTTCTTTTGCATACCCAAAGTTTTCCCAAAATCATTCCTAAAATCTTTTAATATCTCAGCAATCTCTGCACCAGTTTGAATTCTATTTGCTTCCCGTTCTCGACAGTGTTGTCAAACCATCCTTTTTGCGCCTGTACGGATGTCCAGGCCTTAATCGTTTCCTATTGCCCAAATACACATACTTACTGCTAAACTTCAACCACCTACATGGTGTGTCCTTTCCACAAACGATACATGCTTGTTTCCCTTAACCTTACACCCAGCCAACGTCCCTAAGGCTGGATAGTCACTGATACTCCACAACAACAAAGCTCTAAGTGTAAACTTCTCTTTCATGAAAGAGTCAAAAACTTCAATACCTTCTGTCCACAAATCTCTTAAATCCTCTATCAAAGGTGCTAGATATACATCAATATTGTCACTTGGTGCAGTTGGACCAGGGATCAACATAGTCAACATGATGTTCTCGGCCTTCATACAGAGTGTCGGAGGCATGTTGTAGTTAACTAAAAAAACTGGCCATGTACTGTAATTTGTGTTCTGCAAAGAGAAAGGGTTGACTCCATCTGTAGAAAGACCCAGTCGGAGGTTTCTAGGGTCAGAAACAAATTCTGGCCACTTACTATTCACTTGTGCCCAGGTAATGGAGTCCACAGGATGTCGCATTAAACCATCTTCACTACTGTTGTTGAAATGCCAACGCAAATCCTCAGCCATTTGTTTTGATCTAAACATCCTCTTCAATCTGTCCTTGATTGGAATCCCCTTCATTACCTCACCACTGTGTTTATCGACTTTCCATCTTG
This sequence comes from Camelina hispida, assembly GCA_023657505.1. Taxonomy (NCBI): domain Eukaryota; kingdom Viridiplantae; phylum Streptophyta; class Magnoliopsida; order Brassicales; family Brassicaceae; genus Camelina; species Camelina hispida. Next base: position 14,390,529 of record CP094637.1, on the reverse strand, counting down.
AAGCACTACATCTTGGGCAGTTTTCCATCTGATCATACTGCTTTCGATAAAGTATGCAGTCGTTCTTGCATGCGTGAATGACATCGTAACCAAACCCAAATATCTTCAAGAATTTTTTCATTTCGGCAGTGGACTTTGGAAGCACATTATCTGCTGGTAACATATCTTTAACAGTAGTCAGTATCTGGTCAAAGAAGTTCTCAGATATCCCACTCTTCACTTTGATGTGGTACAGCACTGTTATCGCAGAAACCTTGTTGTACTTGTGACATGATGAGTAGAGTGGAGTTTCGGCTTCTTCTAACTTCTCCCTAAACTCAGAATCTTCTGGAATTCGACACTCCTCATTTCTTTTATCATCATTAAAATCTGACTCAAAAAAAGCTGTTTTCATCAACTCAAAAGCCTCTTCCTCTGAAGTTGGAACATCAGCAGCCGTTTTGTCCCTCCTTTCCCCATGCTTACTCCAAAATGGATTCCGCTTGTATTTCTCATCCATACCCCGAATCACTAGATGATCTAATACGGTCTGTATCAGCTGATGGCAAACATTTCTACAATCAACGCATGGACAAAACATCTCTGTAGGATTACCCAACCTACTTGCAGCTCCAAATACAAATTTTCTTGCTTCCATCTCATACTCAAGGCTATTCCTGTATAAGGTAATTAAATTACACTATTTAGAATCACATTATAAATGAATCCATGTATAAAGTAACAAGATCAGAATCAGACACATACCTTGGAAGCCAGACCCATGCCTTCTGCATTTTACACCAATACTACCCAAGCTCCAACACCAATTATACGTACAATTGTGATAAAAACTTTACTGATCAGATACTCACATAAACCACATCAACAACAAAATGACAAAAAAGCTAGAAATAATATCTTACACAAATCAAGGTACGACCGAACAAAAGCTTGAATCTAGTTTCTGCAAACATAACACGACATGAATATCGTTACAACAGTTTCAAGTACACATCAGATAATATCGATTAAACTCAGACAAACATCACTTTCAAACTCAGATAATATCAAATATTACCTTCGACTGAAGATTAACTTCAATCTTCCTGCAACAGTGAGAAACAACATACGATTCAGATCACCGAAACATATTTTAACGAACATGAATTATTAAATCATTGCAAATTCACGAGCACCCAAACATATATTTTACCTTCTGAGTCACTTTCGAGATCGAGATCAACAATGAAACTGACGATCGAGATCAACAATGAAATTGACGATCGAGATCTACAGGGATTGAGAGTAACAAACTGAAAGATTGAGAATGAGACTGAGAAGAAAGAGAGAAGAATTAAACTGAATGAGATAAGAGAAACAAACTGAAGAACAATTTGGAATTCAGAGATGGTTTCGGCGGAGAAAGAGAGAACAGCGAGAGAGAGAGAAGTGGCGGAGAAAGAGATAAATTTTTTTTTGTAAAACCTAGTTTCTTTATTTCCTTTTCTTATTTTTTCTTTCTTTTTTTTTTCATTTACTTAGTAAAATTTTGGGTGGCAACGCAATTTTCATTTTCCCGGTTTCCCATAAAATAGCGTTTTCATTTTTGATATTGCAATCGTAGAACCAAAATCTAGGCGCCACATCAAAATCTATTCGCGGTCATCCTACGATAGCTTTTCAAATTATGGAAACGCTATGTTAGTTTTTAAGAAACTAAACTATAGCACAACAAGAAAATCCGCTATTAAATACTGCTATTGAAACCATCATTTCCTGTAGTGTATTCGAGGTTTTGGGTATCTAGTTGACTTTGTAACAGATTGAAAAAGCCAGAGGAGGGACGATATAGATTCATGTAGTCTTTTGAATCCATATCCTACTTTGTTTGTTTGTGTTAAAGGAGAATGAAGAGATTGCTAAAGGGTGAAGGAGTTGTGTTTTGTTTTTGTACTATGAAGAGGAAGTCTTTAAATTTTAAGGTTTAGGTTTAATTTACTTTTACAACTAGTTGGTTTAAATTTTGAAATTAAGTGTTTACCTAAAGTACAACAACCACACATTAAAAATCTTCACAACCAACTAACATAAAGTTTCAAACAATAACATCAATGTCTGACTCGACTAATACCTACACTAACAAATACTAAACGTATTTATCACAACCAACAAACAAAAGCTTTAATATCAATGACTGACTCGACTCATACCTAAACTAACACCAAATAAATGAAGAAAGAAGAGGATTATAATTACCTTCCTTCATGGCCAAACAGGTAGCACACTCTATACTCATTAATCCATCAATCCATGTTTGTCCATTTAACCTCAAAACAAAAGAGAGATATATATCATAATCAAGCCCAATTTCGAAGTACAATTAATCATTCATGGCCAAATAAATTTGAATTTGTCAAGCATACCAAAGGATATTACTACAAGCTAAATCGAACAAGAACAATGTACTCTTAAATTATACAATCATGTGTCAAGAACACAAACAGACCCACATCCGTTTAAAGCATCACTTATCAATCAAAGGCATCACTATAAATTGGAATAACAAACACATACCCAAATCTTTTCTGCTTCATCATAATCAAACATTAATAAGACAACTTCTACTAAAAATATGGATCATATCGGAACACATGAACACCAAGAACCCTAATTTTCTAAGAAACATCAAATAACCCTAAATTATGATCCAAAATCAAAGAACCCTAATCGGTATTACAGTCTATTGTACTGAGAAACTTACCCTCTGATTCCAATTGATTCAATCTCTTCCGATTGAGTTGACTCCAAATTCAAATCGCCTGTAATACAATCTCGGAGAAGATTCAGTCTATCGCGATGGGACACGGCCAAGTCATTCATTCGCCTCCGTTACGTATCTCCTCCGACCGCAATCTCCTCTTCCTCCAGACCCTTCGATTCCAAATTCAAACTTTTGTCGTTTTGGGACTTCGATCGCGAGAGAAAGAGAGAGAGACGAAAACAAATGAAATTCTCTCGCAAATAATTTTTTTTTCTCTTTTCTATTATTTTGTTTGGCCAACAGAACGTTAACACGTTTCGTCTCTTAGATCAAAATTGTGTATACTATCACTACAAAAAAACATTCAATTTCCTACCACAAGTTACGAAGGAAAACGGAAGGAAACACATGTTTTCTACCATTTTCCTTCGAAATATGGTGGAGGTAAACGCCTGTAGGAAATCGGTTTTGGAAGGGAATTCGTAAGAAATTTCCTACGAAAACAGTTCGAAGGAAGAGGCGAAGGAAAATTAGTAGGAAAATGGAAAGGCGGTATTGACTATTTTCCTTCTATCCTTTCGTAGGAAAAGTTTTCCTTCAAGTTTCCTTCGAATTATATCTTTTGCTATTCCTTCGAAATGTTCCTTCTCATTTCCTTCTACTTAATTTCGTTCCAACAAAACACTAAGGCTGCAAATGGTTGCAGGGTTGAAGAGATTGAACAGGTTGAAAAAAATTATTCAACCAATTTTCACCATTTGCATTGTAAAGGTTGAAGAGGTTGGAAAACTTATTCAGCCCGTTCAACCCAAAAAGTTGAAAAAATCTAATCCTACAGCAAATATTTTCAACTTGTTCAACCACTATTTTGGAGATGAATGAGTTGAATATTATTCAACCCAATTTTGTTCAACCCATTTTTCCAATTTTGTTCAATTTTGTGCATCCATTTGCAGATAGTGGTTGAACATTATTCAAGTCATTCATCTCCAAAATAGTGGTTGAACAAGTTGAACAAATTTGCTGTAGGATTAGTTTTTTTTCAACTTTTTAAGTTGAATGGGTTGAATAGTTTTTTCCAACTTCTTCAACCTCTTCCATTCAAATGGTGAAACTTGGTTGAATAATTTTTTTCAACTTCTTCAACCTTTTCAATTGTGCAACCATTTGTACCCTAAGTATCTCTAGTTATAAACCCAATTAGGAAACTGGAAACAAAACATTGTACGAAACTAGAACAAATCTTAGGCGTAAAGATATGTATGTAACAGTTACATAACCATATGACTACTCTTTTTTTTCTAATTGTCAAAAATGATAAATAATACTCCTTCCGTTTCACAAGAGTGTCATTCTGCACTTTTTTCTTTGTTTCACAAAGAATGTCACTTTACATTTCATCACACCGTCTCATATTTTTCTAGCTAATATCCCAAGTTAGGCCGGAATATATAATCACACCGTCTCATATTTCCATGCAACGATCCCATCACCTTTCCGGCCGAATCCGTCGTGAATTTAACTGGGATATCGGGACAAGTGGCCATCATAAAAACTGTTACATCTCCAACATTTGTGTTCACTGTAGACACAATCTCAACACGAAAATCCCATATAACATCGTCAATAACTTCCGGCATCACCACCTTCTCGAAACGACATTTGTTTTGTCTCTCGTCAAAACTTGTCCGTACTATCCTGACAAATGGGATAATGAATCGGAGATAACTTGGTCGCCACGGAGTAAACGCGACTTGAGTGTTTGTAGAGAGACTTTGCAGTCAGTGACTGGACTCCTCGCAACGAAACCGACCCTCCAGTCAGCGGTGGAAGCGTTTGTGTTTGAGATGGAGACGGAGTTGGCAAAAAGCTCCACATAACAAATGCGTCTTTTGGCGTGAATTTCTGAAAAACCTAGAAAGACGAAGAGAAATAAACCAATGGTTTCAAAATAAGAAAAGCAGCAAAAATCTGGAGTAATGTCGATGGGCGGCCTGCTGGGAGGGGTGGTTGAAGTTTGTAGGCGACATTGGCCACTAGTAAATTATGATTATATAGCTACAATTTTTTGCTACAAAAAACATAATAACAAATATTAACTACAAATAGTTACAGTTTAGTGACAAAAATTTAGGTAATAGATTTTGTAACTAATTGGTTACTAAATGTAGCTATAAAATTACAAATAGTCACATAGATAAATTGAAGCAAATTTGCTACAAATTTAGTGACCCAAATTATTGTGGAACAAGTGCATACAACACAAGACGTGGCAATTTGTAGTAAAAAAATTATTTTGTAAAATTAGCTAAGTGTAAGTTGTAAGTAAAGTGACAATTTGTTTACCACGACAAAACATAAAAGAGAAAGAAAAAAAAAATCTTTAGATCTAAAATTAGGTCTCTTCGACTCTGCCATGGAGTCTACCGTGAACTCGTCGCCAGCCTTATTTTGTGCCCACTCCATCATTATCCTCTAGTCTCAGACTCATTGTGAAAGAGAAGATTGAGCCGGAGCAACAAATTCGCAACGGCGGTGTCACAGGTGTGGAAGATTAAAGTCTGATAGCCCATCCTTTGCAGCTGCGACCACAAAATCCACCTGACTCAACCAAAACCTCTTTGCTTCCCCATCTTGCAGATGAGATGTGGGTATGAGAGAATAGAGAAGCTAGGGTTATGATTGAGCAGCCATGAGCGAGTTGAAAGTGGCCTATTGCGACGGCGGGGATAGAGAGACGTAGGTTTAATCAGCGTCGGGAAGAGGTGGAGGAGGTAGAGTTTGTGTCCTTGGTGCTTACAGTCCCATTTGCAGGTGAAGTTTCAATTTTTTCAGATTTATCCTTCAAAATTAGTTGTATAAGATGTGGGTTTTGATTTTTAGCTGATAAATCCTTAGATTTGATTCAACAATTTTGGATTTGTAAAATGTAAGTTTTACTCTAGAATCGTGATTGTTGTTTATATGTATAGGTGGAGAGTCGACAGCTTGTTCATTAGGAGTTATGCAAATCTCATACATATGGGAGCTGCTCCACATGGCTGAGCAGAAGATACAAGCACAGGTAATGGAAGAAGATGAGTATGAGAAGATGTCTTCTATGATTAATGCAACCTTAGTTATGTGTTCTTCCTTGTAATTTTATGTATGTTGTCAAGTTAACATAAGAGTAGATGATTACATGCCATTGTTTGACTATGGGTGTATGTTTCAGATTGTGGGCTTTGCAGCCGTTCTTTACTGATCATGAGGCTGATCATGAGGAAGAAGAAAAATTGTCAAAGACAGGTTAGTTATTCATATGTACTATAGTTCCTTTGATCATTGCTTTGTGGTTGGGTTGCAGGAGATTCATCGGAATGGTGTTTGGTTCCAACAAGTATTTTTGGTTCACGTGTTTTGTTGTTCTTGTCTGTGTTTTGTTTTGTTGTGGAAACAATAATTTGGTCGGAACGTCTCTGTTTTTCATGCAAGTGATGATTTCTGTGTATAAGAAAGAAAAAACAAAGTTTTTATCACTTTTTGTTTACAAGTTGTAAACATGGACTTGTCTCGCGATTTATTATCATATCAGTCAAAGCTCTGCATCATTCTGTTCTGGGTTTTGGTTTCTAGAGTTAGTTAGTGATTGGAGTAACTTAATTGGGGATTAGGAGCGTCGATTTAATGGTTGATACTTCATATTATGATTTATTCATGTTTCAGGGAAATGTATACTTACTAGCTCAAGCAACAATGTGGTGGACAGTTTACTTCTACGATGAATGGCATGGTTAGTTTCCCTGTGTTTCTTATCTTAAACTAGTGCTTGCTCTAATGATTTATGTTCTCTATGTCATCTATATTGAAGATCAGTTTATCTCTAAACTGCTCTAGGAGATTATTGTAATGGTGGAGTCTGGCTAAAGACTATATCTTTGATTGGGATTGAATCTTTTATGCAGACAAGAAAATACCTTTTAGGATATCTGATATATTGCTATTTTTCAATCTTCAGAGCACTTTGCCTAGCATCTGTTTGCTGATTAAACACCACTGGCAATGGCGATGGACCGGTGTGTGACAAGAGCGATTATTATAGTCCACTGTGAGTGAGATTATTATAGTGAATCTGATTCTAAAGCATCAGTCTGAGTTCTATGGAGAATTGAGCCATTATTTGTGTTTGTCTAACCAAAATGTATATCTAATACCTTTGTACAAAATAATTTTTTATATTATGTTTTGTGTAATGAATATTCTCCATAATTTATGCAATATTTTTATATAAAAATCCAATGAAATAAATTTTGTAAAACAGGGGTGAAATATACAAATTATATTCAATTAAATGCATATATCAAAAAGGTAATGCTATGACATTCTACAGATAATTTGTGACAATTTGTAACAAATTTATGACAAGTAATTTTGAAGATTCTTGTGGGGAGATTAGCCACAAAATTTTGTGACTTTTTATAACTATAAGTTACTGATTTTTCTGCCGCAATTTGTAACTATCAGTTACAGAGAAATATAGCAATTAGTAGCAATTAGCTACAAAATTGTGTATGACAACTTGTAGCAAATTTGCGACAGATAGTTATAAAGTTGAAATTAGTGACGACCAAATAGTTACAATTGTTTTTTACAACAAAACTGTAACAAAAATTTTGTTGCTACGAAATACTGGATATATCTACAAAATATTTAGTAACTATATTTGATGTTTTTTGTAGTGGGCCATCTTGGTGAATGAGGCCACAAGAGGTACATTGAGAATTTGACATTATGGATATTAAGTTCAACACTTCCGGATGGAAAAAATAACAACTTATATATAGTTAGTATGGGTTTAGTAACTAAATAAATAAATTATCAGTTCTAAATGTTTTGATTCAAAATGTTTTGATTCGAAAGCAAATCTAAGAGCCATCTTTCAAACCATATTTTTTCGGCATATAAATAGCTTATTCTAATAATTATACTAAAGAAAATGAAATTATAGCTTTATTTTAAAAGTAATAAATTACTAGTAAAAACAAGTATTGAACAAAAGAAAATATCAAAAGTGAGTTGAAGTGTTAAAAGGAAATCGGAACTACTTTTATTTTTAACAGAAAAATCGAAACTACTTTTTTTTTTTGTTACATCAAATGGGAACTACTTTGAAAATCACGTCTGTCAACAGTATCTTTTTTTTTTTTTTTTTTCTTGGTTAAAACCGATGTATAGTTAATATAAGTTCTTACTCCTCATTTAATTGAAGCTAAGTTCTCAATATTTATCGAAACTTATAGTGTTTTGGCAGGGGAATCGAAACTTATAGAGTTATATTAAGTTCTTAATTACGAGCATCTAAAAGTGGAGTTTTTTTTTTCGATCTTTCTTTCTCAGATGGCGCTTATAGAGAAATAACATAATTTTATTGACGAAAAAGGTCTTATTTAATATATAGACGTATAACAGAAAATGAAAGAAGAAGATAATTTGGAAAACGTCGAAAGCCTAAATTTTATCATAATCGAGTTCTTGTTTCAATTCTGTGAAAGAAGTGTAACACTGAATCTTTTCGACGTTCTCAATGTTTCGGGTCAGATTGTAACACCTAATATCAACATGTCCAGCGTCATCATCATCGAAGTCACCTATATGCTTAGCCCTTAATCTGACATATAGTTGTTTAAAAATGTCGTCGTTCGGATTACCCTCTGCATCGAAATCCACTGAGAAAACCGTGTGACTTTGAGACATACGTTTGTAAAAAGTATTTATAACGGCAGCGTTTAAGGGACCGAGCTTCACCGCAGTTTCATCGTCTCCGTAGTAGATAGTACACCCAGTATTATTTTATGCTGGGTCCGCCCCTGAGTACACCTGCATGACCCGGTACAGAACATAGACAAAACATGTCATTGCGTCCAGCATCTGACTAATATGAGAACACATTTTATATATATTACCTAGATCTCGGGTTTTTGACAAGAAAATCAACGTGCCATGTGGCAAAGGATGGAGAGACGGCGATGGATTGGATTGTGAATTTGTCGTCGCAGTGAGGATTGTCCATGAAGTGAAAGATACATACCACTACGGCAAGGGCAGTGAATATACCGCTACAAAAGGGTATACTGGCAACCGTACATTCCTCGCAAGTGGATTCACGATCATGCTCTGCCGGCAAAGTCACTATTGGACGTGACCACCATCCCCGACGAGAAGGAGGAGTGGCTGAGGACGGTGGCATTGGCGCCGTGTAAGAATGGGTCTGGGAAGCCATTCTTTTTTTGTTGTTGTTTCTGCTTGTGTTGGTTTGGAGAGGATGAAAGATTTGATGTTAAACCTAACCATTTTTTATGGCGAGGTTTACAAATTTACAATAATTCCGATTCATATCAAATTTCATTTCTTCTTCAAATTTTGTGCTGGTAAAACAGTTATGTTATGATTTTTCGGGGATATTATTTTGATCCTGAACTGAATTACTGAATTATTTGATCAATCAGTTGGATGAAAAAAAATCATTTGAAAGCACATAAATGTAAATATAAAATATCGTCTAGTATTCACTATTCATCCATATTAATTGTTGTTAACTTTTTAATTCATGGTTCTTTTGAAAGCACATAAATTTGGTTATATATCAAATGTTAAAGACTTAAAGTCTTATAATAAGTCGAATAGCTAGCTAAATGACACATGTTGAGTATTTTAATTTTATGTTTTTTAGTGAATTTGAATATTTAATTCTACTTTTTTTTTCTTTGTTATTTTTTTTTAATAACTAGCACGAGATAAATTATAAATATTAAGAAATTTTGGTACAATGTGAAATTTGGAAAAATTGTCTTTCGTCCTTAAAAAACTCTGAGCAAAATAAATATTTTGGGAAAGAAAAAATTAATAAGAAAAAATTAAAAGAGTTACAGATTAGATTAATTATGACCATGCTCTTTAATATCTCATCATATTGTATCAATTTTAATAAATAAAAAATAACGAAGACAATGCTAAAATAATAAAAAAAATAAAAGAAAAAAAACTAATGATAAGAATTAGACTCATAATGATCAGATTGAATTAAGCCAACATTTCTTGGAAAATATAATCGCATCGTCTTCTATTTCCAAGCAACGATCCCATCACATTACCCGTCGTATTCCCCGTGAAGTTCACTGAAATATCAGGACAAGTCGCCATCAAAAATCCATTCCCGTACATATAACGAGTGTTCACTGCAAACCAAGTCTCAACCCGATAATCCCAAATCACGTCGCCAGTAACTTCCGGCATTACCACCTTCTTGAAAAAGACATTCGTTTTGTTTCCAGAGCCAAACTCCCCGAAATTTTCAGAAGGAGATGATGTGTTGGAGATAACTTGATCGCCACGGAGTAAACGTGACTTGAGTGTATGTAAAGAGAATTTACAGTTGGTGACTGGACTCGTCGCAACAAGACCTATCCTCCAATCTGTGGCTGAAACGTTTGTGTTTGATACGGAGACGGAATCGGCAAAAAGCTCTATGTAACAAATATCGCTCTTCGAAAGATTGTAAGTACCTACAAATATGAGAATAGGAAGAAACAATACACCAATGGTAGTTAAATAAACACAGCAACAAAAAGCTGGAGTAACACCATCGTCGGGCATGTCATGTGTGGTTGTTGAAGTTTGCAGGGAACATTGGCAATGTTGGTGAATGAGGCCACAAGAGGTGCATTGAGAATTTGCCATTATGAACGTGTAAAGATTTTTCTAATGAAAAATAACAACTTATACATATATATATGGCTAGCTAGGGTTTTAGTAACTAAATAAAATAAATTTTGATTTCTTATATTTTGGTTCGAGACAGCAAATCTAAGGGAAATCTTTTTTTTTTTGGGCTCAATTTAAGGTAATTCGATAGGAAGTAGTCTTGTTTATCTACTTCAACTATTAATATATATATATATATATATATATATATATATATATATCTTATTATATAAAGCTTGGTTCTCAAATTTAGTAATTCATGAGATCGTGATACGTGTTAGTTTTAACGATCAGAGATTAAAGTTAATAACTCACCAGATCGTGACATGTGTCAGTTTTAATGATTAAATGTCCAAATTAATAACTCATCAGATTGTGACATGTGTCAATTTTAACGATGAGATATCACATATCAAAGTTAGTAACTCATCAGATTGTGACACGTGTCAATTTTAACGATCAAAAATCACAGTTTTCAAGCTTGATAAAATGATGCATAAGATAATTGTAATCTTATTATATTAAAAAAAAACTTTGTTAATTCTAAAAGGAAAAGGATTGTAAATACATCCCTCTATATAAGCAAAAAGATGATGACATATTTTTCACCTAACAAAATAATTTCGTCTTCGTTTCTTTGAATTTTGTTTCGTTTCTCAATTTCATATGCATGCTACGCAATCTTTGACTTTGAAGTGTTAACAAAGTTTCTTGTGCATAATAACTAAGGTTTTGGGGATTAACAAATTTCTCAGGGTGTTATTAATATTTCTATTAATTTGCAAGACATATAGCATAAAAAAAAGATGAATACACAAATGCAAGATACCAACAGAGATTATATAATACTATATCAACTAAACAGAAAGCGTTATTATCATTGAATGATAGTACGTCTTACAAGAAAGTGGGAAGCAAGAATTTTTTTTAAAAAAACAATGAGCTCATTGGAATAAATTTTCTCATAAAATTGGAAAAGAGATTAAGGAAAATATACATAAATTATTAATTCTAAAAATGTAAATACTCACTTCTATATAAACATAGATCATCTCATATTATTCATCTAACAAAATAATTTATTCAAAAATATTGCTTTGAACTTTGTTCTATTGGTCAATCTTTTTTAATAGGAAGACAAATTTTCCTTTTAAAAAAAAAAAACAAAAATATACTCCTACTTTCTATTTTTCAGTTTGGAATAGGTAAAATTAATATGTTAGCCCGAAAAGAAATGAAAGATTAATATATGTATATTCTTTTTCTAATACAGTATTTTAAAATTCATTGTAGTAGTTTTAGATTGTTTTATTTAATTTATATATTCATCTTTGAATTATTTGAGATTCATATATTACCATGTTTATAATTTTCTATTATTTCATTAGTTATGTCAAATTATTTTTTTTCTAATTTCTCAACCTTGATTGGTTGGTCATAGACATTTTTTTGTGCAAACATAATTGTTATCATTTGTTCAATCTCAAAAGGAGATAAAAAGGAGAAGGTCATCAACCTAATGGTTCGATAAAATAGGTTAATCAAACACAAGCATACAACAAATATAGATAGATTGGAAAAACATAAATCGTTGTTGATAGATCCATAGGCTACATCATGGTGTGTCAAAAAAACTTCCATGAATATATTGAGAAATTTAACATTAGTTTTTTTTTGATAAAAAATTTAACATTAGTTACTATCAAAAGATTTTGTAACGTTGAAAAAGGGTATTTAGTTTCATTGGTTACTGGAGCAAGCCACTTTGAGATAACTAAAAGACGTGAACATGTTCTCTCTACACAGGAGGATGGCAGAGCCGAGATTCTCTCTATGGTGGAGGAAGTTGGACGCAAGGTTATCTCCTCAAGGGAAGAAGGCAGAGCGAAGGTTCTCTCCATGGTGGAGGAGGTTGGACGCAAGGTTCTCTCCATAAGGGAGGAGTGCAGAACCAATGTTCTCTCTATGGTTAGTCATACACTATATTGTGATGTAATTTATTTTTTATTCAAAATATTTTTTGAGCCAACAATTTTAGTGATTAAAGAAACTATGCAAAAGTGAAAGTAAAGAGACATATAGTTGGCTTAATTTCTTCATGTAGACATTTTCTAGGTGGTGATAAATAATATATTTGTAACATACAATATAACTAGATATAAAAAATACATTTTTAATGATAACATACATAAAAGATTTATATATAAATATAAGTCAGTGAATTATTGCAAAAAAAATTATAAATAATTTACAAAATTTTTTTATTAAATTTTATTTTACAAAAATTTAAACCCGCACATCGAGCGGATCCTTATCTAGTAGTATGAAATTCTTAGTTTATTAACACAGAACTTTTAATCTTATTAAGGGCTGCCTGTAGTAGACCCCCCCCCTACTATAACAGCTCAACTAAATTCACCCTGTACTTTTGGTCTCTACCCATTTCCCCCTATACAAATTTAATTCTACCCAATTTTACTTATACTTTACAACTCTATCTAATTAATCAAAATCAGATTAGCTCTTTAATTGCGTTTTAAAATTACAAATTCCCGTTTTAAAATTACAAATTCCCGATCATAGTTAATTGTTAACCCAATTTAAAACCAAAATCTTAGGTCTAATATTGGGAAAAAATTAAAATATGGGTAGTGACAAAAAAAAAAAAAAAAAATCTGGGTTCTTCTTCTCTCATACCTTTTCAAGTCCAGCATCTTTTGGCTTTCTCTTTCTCGGTACCTTCTCCTTTGGAAACATCTTACATCCCAATGCGTTGTGGCCAGCTTCACCGCAACTCTTGCAATGCATGATTCTTCCTTTTCTGCTGAGTCTATCTACTTTAACCTTCTTTTTCTTCTTCTTCGGTGACTCATGCTTCCCTTTGATCCTTGCGAACTTACCTCCTTTTTTCTTTGATTCTTTCTTTCTCCCAGGTAGTATAGGTTCTAGTGGTGCGACCACCAACTTGTAAGTTGTATTCATCCAATATTGTGGTCCCCTTAATGGGTAGGTGGCTGTGTGGTAGTTATCTCTCCGCATATCTGTCAAGAAATACCCAGATATGTAGTCCTCAGCGTCCAAACCGGCTTCTATCATCGCAGCATAAGCATGCTCACAAGGAATCCCACTTATTTGCCATTTCCCACATGAACATTTACACTTTGGTATGTCCACTCGATGACCACCTCCATCTAGATATACATCAAATATGCCATGTGTGAAACGATACACTGTACATCTATCCACATCTTCCTTCTCCAATGCAAGGATTTTCAGAGCATATTTAGAAAATCTACCTTGATGTTTGTAGGCTTTCTTGTTCCTCTTAAAATTTCGTGTCATTCCTTGTCTCCTTATCGTTTCCAGCATCGGAACCAATGACTTTGCTCTTGCTTTCGTGATGGTGGGGTTGAATGACTCAGTTGCATTGTTGTCGACATCCTCACAGCAACTACCGAGTCTATAGAAGCACCTTGACCAAGTATATGGTTCCTCCTTCAGTACATCATTGTACAATGCATCATCATAACATCTCAACTCGTTGAGATGCTTCTCATATTCCTTTTTGTTGTAACTCCAAGCTAATCTCCAAACTAATGTCTTTAGCATATCCTTCTTTGCATGATTCTTCTTTAGATTCTCGACAATGTGTTTAACACAGCTCTTATGTTCAGCTAAGGGAAGCTCATTTTTAACTGCACTTATAAGACCCTATTGAACAATTTTGAAAACAGGTTGTTATTATACTAATCATGTAACAACAACAAATTTAAATCAGAATGAAATGAGATGTTCTTACCTTCGAACGATCTGATATAATGACAAACCAGTTGCCATTCTCTAAACTTAAATCCTTTTTGATTTGTTGGACAAACCACAACCAATTTTCAGCATTTTCAGATTGTACTACAGCCCAAGCAACCAGATATATTCGATTGTTTGCATCATGACCAACTGCAGTCAACAAAACCCCTTTGATAGCAACCTTCAATAATGTGCCATCAAGTCCTAGTATAGGTCTACAACTCCCAGCCCATTGTGTTTTAAGTATGTTAAAACATACATAAAATCTGTCGAACACATCTTCACCCTTATCATTTACGTTAGTATCAATGAAGGAAACAGACCCTGGGTTTTGAGAATGAATCTCTTCAACATATCCCCGAAGATGAGCAAACTGTTCATCATACTCTTTCTGGATCAATTTCAGAGCAAGAAGCCTTCCTCTTTGGCATTGAGGGATTGTAGACACCAACTTCCAACGCTCTTTGATAAAGTGTTGAATATCCATAGACATAAATTTTGAATTTAGCCTCAGCTTGTCCATGAACAACCTTGCAATTACATGACTCCTCAACATTACACATTTCCCATTTGGTATGCAACTATGCTGCATACATGATGTCCTTACCTCAAATAGTTGCTTCTTCTAAATCCATGCACAATAAACCTTCCATTGACATTTCCCACCCATGCCACACTTGTATGCAATCTTCTCTTTCTCCCACCTACATTGGACCACATTATGTCCATCTTTCAAAGCAGTTTCCAAAACAGCTTCTTTGAACTCAACACTTGTGAAGAAAGTACATCCAACCACCAATTTATCACCCATAGCCCTTCTGATTCTTCTATCCCTCACACCATAGGATCCTCATCTTCATCTGAACTATCAGGAATTATATTACGACCAATTTGAATCTCATCCTCAAAATTGGCTACTCCATCCTCTATTTCAAATGCAAATCGCTCCATTGGATCTTCTTCATCCTCCTTTTCTTTGTTCAATTTCTTCTTCTTCTTCTTACCGTTATCGGATCCATCTTTGTCTTCAACAATCTCACTCTCGCTCTCTGATTCAGAACCCTCGACATCATCTGATTCAGAAACCCATTGTACTCAACATCATCTGATTCGTCACTATTTAAAGAAAAAAAATGTTAAGCATCAACAACACATCCTTTCCTCACTCTCGAAATCAACTAAATTCCAACAATCCCAACAAATAACATAACATAAAACTTACGACATATTTTCTGGGTTAGTGATTAACCACGACAATTTAGATTAATTCCAACCACCGAAGACGAAGCAATACGTAGCAGAGGTAGAACAAGGAGAATAAAAACCAGGAAAGAAGAATAAGAGAGTATCAGGGAAGAAGAGAGAAGAGAGAAGAAGAACCCAGATTTTTTTTTTTTTTTTTTTTTTTTTGTCACTACCCATATTTTAATTTTTTTTCCCAATATTAGACCTAAGATTTTGGTTTTAAATTGGGTTAACAATTAACTATGATCGGAAATTTGTAATTTTAAAATGGGAATTTGTAATTTTAAAATGCAATTAAAGAGCTAATCTGATTTTGATTAATTAGATAGAGTTGTAAAGTATAAGTAAAATTGGGTAGAATTAAATTTGTACAGAAAATAGGTAGAGACCAAAAGTACAGGGTGAATTTAGTTGAGCTGTTATAATAGAGGGTCTACTACAGGCAGCTCTTTTATTAACACTAAATAAAAACGCATTCAACAGAAGCTAGTTTTAAAAAAAATATATATTAAAGGAAAAACCAGGGATATTTAGCTAGTTTATTTTTTAATTTTATTTTAACACTAAAATCGGATCTACTTAGGATTAGGAAATCACATACTGCATTTCGTTAAAAGCGATATCTAAGTTCCCACTTTTTTTTTGATAATTAAGTTCTCAGAAACTAATCGATATTCGAGAATATGAAGTGGAGTTATCTTTTTTTTTTTCCTTTTTTTTTTCTTATCGCTTAGACAAATATCTAAGAACTAAGAGCATCATTATTGGTGATACTCAATATGAGTGTTTTAACTTTTTCTATAATTGATCTTAGGAAAATTTTTAAAAATAGCATCAAAAAGTATTTTTTTACAAATTTCGCACAATATTTCTAAAATTCTAAAAATAGCACTATATTTCAAAATTAATCTTTCAAAATAAAACTTCAAATTCAAAATACTAAACCATACCCCTCAAAACTATATACTAAATGTGAAATTGAAAACGCAAACCTAAAAAAAATATTCTAAAAATTAATTTTTATTATAATTTTGTGTGAAGTGCTATTTTGAAATTTTATGGAATGTGTGCTATAATTGTCCATAAAATTTATTTTAGTGTTATTTTAAGGTATTTCTCTTGATTAATTTTATTATTATTTTAGTAAGAATATCTAAAAGAAGGGAGGCTAATGTCTTTAGAGCATGTCCACCAATGGATTCTTTTTGGGATACTCTTAATTAAAAATTAAAAAATAATAATAATAAAAGAAAACAGAAATTGAAAAATGTTTATCGTGTGAGAAACACAAGAATCAGTTTATGGTTAGTCAATTTATTTTTTACAGATTTATTCTTTATCTAATCTATATGTAATAGCAAGTCCATTTTTTTTGTGTCAACTTTTAATCTAATGGATGAGATTGGTTTCAGTTTAATCTAACGGTTTAAAATTATCAATCGTGTCTTTTCGTCGCATCCCCATCTTTCAAAAATCACACCTTTTAGTCTTTGTATTTCTTTGTTGTACCTCTTGGTTTCAAAAATCACATCCATTAATTTTTTACACCTTTTAATTTCACACCTCTATGTGTTACACCTTTTTGTTGTACCTCAATGTTTTACACCTCTTTGTTGTATCCATTATTCATATCATTTCATTACACCCCCATCTTTCAAAAATCACACCTCTTAATTTTAACACATTTTTATTTCATACCTCTATGTCTTACACCTCTTTGTTGTATCTCCATGTTTCTCATCTATTAATTTTGACACCTTAACCCACTTTTTGTGTCAATTTTTAATCCAACGAATGAGATTGGTTCCAGTTTTAATCCAACGGTTTAAATTTATTAATCATGTCTTTCGTCGCACCCCCATCTTTCAAAAATCACACCTCTTAGTCTTTGCATCTCTTTGTTATACCTCCTGACTTCAAAAATCACATCCATTCATTTTTACACCTTTTAATCCATACCTCTTAGTCTTTGCATCTCTTTGTTGTACCTTCTGGTTTAAAAAATCACATCCATTAATTTTTACACCTTTTAATTTCACACCTCTATGTGTTACACCTCTTTGTTGTACCTCTATGTCTTACACCTCTTTGTTGTACCTATTATTTATGTCTTTTCATTACACCCCCATCTTTCAAAAATTACACCTCTTAATTTTAACACCTTTTTATTTCATACATCTATGTCTTACACCTCTTTGTTATATCTCCATGTTTCTCATCTATTAATTATGACACCTTAACCCACTTATTTGTGTCAACAATTAATCCAACGGATGAGATTGGTTCCAGTTTTAATCCAACGGTTTAAAATTATTAATCGTGCCTTTTCGTCGCACCCCCATCTTTCAAAAATCACACCTCTTAGTCTTTGCATCTCTTTGTTGTACCTCCTGATTTCAAAAATCACATCCATTCATTTTTACACCTTTTAAATCACACCTCTTAGTCTTTGCATCTCTTTGTTGTACCTCCTGGTTTCAAAAATCACATTCATTAATTTTTACACCTTTTAATTTCACACATCTATGTGTTACACCTCTTTGTTGTACCTCTATGTCTTACACCTCTTTGTTGTACCTATTATTCATGTCTTCTCATTATACCCCCATCTTTCAAAAATCACACATCTTAATTTTAACAACTTTTTATTTCATACCTCTATGTCTTACACATCTTTGTTGTATCTCCATGTTTCTCATCTATTAATTTTGACACCTTCTTATTTCACACATCTATGTCTTACACCTCTTTGTTTATTATATATTAATTTTTTGGACAACATAAGTTTCAAAAATTGTTTTCTGAGTACTAAAAGATTGTTTAATTGAAGTGTTTTTTACTAACAAGCATCAATCTCTAATTCAAGGTAATTTAATGTTTTAGCTGACCTGTAATGTTTCTTTGGTTAGATTATTATTATTGTTAGTCAGCACTACTAAGTTCATACATTAATCTTAGTTTTGTAAACTTTTAGTCTCTTCAATAATTTTTAGCCTTTCCGGTTTTCATGTTTTTGATCCGTTGAATAAATACGCGTGCTATATTTTTTTGTATGGCTAATGTTTCTAATTCTTAATGTGCAGATTTTATTTTTTGACTTTCTGGAAAAACCAAAACCAAGATACGAGAGGAGGCACGATGATATGCAGTGATGCTAAGCCAACATTTTTTAACAAACATGGTATAATTATAAATTTATATATGTTCTATTATTTAACCTATTTTTTTTTAACAAACATGGTATAAATGTAAAAAAAAAATTATGTAGGATGTCCATTAGATATAAATGATCCAGGTTAGTTTCCATTCTTTTGTAAATAAAGCGTTTAAAATTTTAGTTGAATTTTAATTTCTTATACTTTCTGGGTATCAAACATTTTGATAATATATAGAAATATTACAAATGAGCATGGAAATAGAGAGTGTCGAAGAAAAAGCCGGACATACTTGTGACAACACAAAATCAAATTCTAGAAAGCGTAAGCACGACCAAATGACAAGTCAAGTTAGAAAGAATATCTACTAAAGGTAACTTATTTAGTCTTTGATGACTTTCTAATTAATCTGTATATACAATTTTTTAAAACATAATGTATAACAATCACTTTTAAAGTGATCCGGAATCTGCCAAAAAAAAAAGAAAATGCAAGTAATTTCTAAAATTAGTGTTTAACCCAAAGAAGAAAACATCAAAAGGTGAGATATTATTATCACATGTTTCACCACATCGACTTCGTTTTTGCTGTTGTTGATTGAAGAACATGATTGTACCGATTCATAGACATAAGTGGGAAATCAATTCCTAATATATGGTGGATACGGATATAAACTTCAATCTAGTGAAAACCGCACACATTTTTTCATCTAGCGGTTTAAAATTATTAATGATCCCAACAGTTGCAAATTATTAATCGTGTCTTTTCGTCGTACCTCCATCTTTCAAAAATCACACCTCTTAATTTTTGCATCTCTTTGTTGTACCTCCATGTTTCAAAAATCACATCTATATATTTTTACACCTTTTTTATTTCACACCTCTATGTTTACACCTCTTTGTTGTACCTCCATATTTCAATATCACATCTATTAATATTTACACCTTTTTATTTTACACATCTATGTCTTACACCTCTTTGTTTATTATATACAAACTTTTATGGACAACATAAACAAGTTTCAAAAAATTGCTTTCTGAGTATTTTCAATTCAAAACTTACAAGTTAATAAATAAAACTAAAGAATTGTTTTATTGAAGTGTTTTCTAAATATATAATAGCAAACCTATTTTTTTGTGTAAACTTTAATCCAACGGATAAGATTAGTTCCACTTTTCCCTCTAACGGTTTAAAATTATTAATATGATCTCAACAGTTGCATATTATTAATCGTGTCTTTTCGTCGTGTCCCCATCTTTCAAAAATCACACCTCTTAAGTTTTGCATCTCTTTGTTGTACCTCCATGTTTCAAAAATCACATCTATTTATTTTTACACCTTTTTTATTTCATACCTCTATGTTTACACCTCTTTGTTGTACCTTAATGTTTCAAAGATCACATCTATTAATTTTTACACATTTTTATTTCACACCTTTTTGTTTTTATTACTCTTTGTTTATATAAAGTTACAATGTTTTGATCCAACAAATGTTTTGTTCCGTTTTTTACTTGAAATGTAAAATTAACAATGTTAATCATTTCAAATTTTTACTTTCCCGTGCGGCAACGCACGGGCCGACATCCTAGTAATAATAAAAGAAAATAACTAAAATACATTAATTGGCGAAACAATAGGCGTTGTTGCTATCCCTGGAGAATACCTTATGAAGATAAAAAAAAGTTGAGATGTCTTAAATCTTAATTTATTATTATTTAGTATATAGTTTCACAAATTGTATGGAAGAAAAAAAGATCTTAAAAATAAAAGTCATAACCGAAAATAACTAAAACAAGAAGATGACGGAAAAGTAGAATGCCTAATTAAGAGCTTCCAATGCTGTGAAAGACGAGTAACACTGAACCTTCTCGACGTTCTCATGGTTTCGGGTCAGATTATAACACCCTATATCAACATGTCCATGTTCAGGATAACCAACGTAAATCGTATGTTTCGCCCTTAACTTAATATCGAATTGTTCAAAAATGACGTCGGTTGAGTTTCCCTCGGCAACGAAATCCACTGAGAAACCCGTGTGACTTGGAGACTTACGTTCATGAGAAGTATTCAAAACAGCAGCGTGTAAGGGACCGAGCTTCACAGCAGTATCATTAACTCCGTAGAGGATAGTATACCTGCAATATGGCCATATATAGACAGATTAATATGACACAAAAGTTTTGGGGATGACCCTATATAATTAAACAGGTTAATATAATACGACAGAAAAGTCTTGGGAAAAAAAAAATTAACTAGGGTTTATATAAAGATGAAACTATATGTCTATATGTGATACCTGGAGCTAAGGTTTTCGACGAGAAAATCAACGTGCCGCGTGGCAGAGGAGGGAGAGACGGCGATGGATTGGATTGTGAATTTGGCGTTGTAGTGAGCATTGTCGAGGAAGTAAAACAAATATACCATTACGGCAATGAGGGTGAATATACCGCCGAAAAAGGGTGTAGTGATAAGCATAAAATCCTTCCATGTGGATTTACGATCATGCTGTGCCGAAAAAGTCACTATTGGTCGTGACCACCATCCACGAGGAGGAGGAGAGGCCGAGGACGGTGGCACTGGATATCCCTTTTCTATTTCTCGCACGGTGGAATAGTTGGTTTGGGGAGCCATTCTTATTTTTGATATGTCTGCGTATGTTGGTTTTGGAGAAGAAAGAGAGATTTGATGTTCACCTAAATAGTTAATTATAGAGACAGTGGGAGACCATAATATATATGGCTTACAAATTTACAATATTTAGAATAATCTCGATTTTTTTTCTTTAATTTTTATGTGTTGATAAGATTATTATGATATATTTTCCGGAATTTTTTGTATGCATTCAATATTAATATTTCTTTTTTTTTTTTTTTGCTGAAAAAAGATATTAGCTGTGAATGATAACAACGTAAAAAGTAACAAGGGACTATTTTTCAATTTATCTCACACGTTTTAAAAACGAAACTAAATGAGAGAAAATCTATCCATCTTCTAAATACTAATAACTTTTTCTCGTTTTAAAAATAATTATTTATTGAGAAATACTCCTTAATAGCACTAATCTATGTTTTTCTTCCAAAGTACCTACTCTCAAATATTCCACATTTAGCACAAATTTAATATAATTAAATACTTTTTAATTTTAAGAAAACTCTAAAATATCAATGTCTGCGATCTCTCATCTTCGCTTTGTTCTCGTCACCAAAGACCATCTCCGCCATTCGTTGTCAACGGAGTCTCAGTTTCTTCCATCTCCATGGATCCGATACCAGTGGCTGCTTCCGCAATTAACCTTTTGAATCTCTGTGGAGATGTATTCATTAATCGCACATACCAAGATAAGATTCCTCCTTTGTATAGCTTGGATTCATCTGTAGACATCAGAGCAACGCTCACCAGAGCGGTTTTTTCAATTGCCGACATCGCCATTGTTGGTGCTAATACCATCATATCTCCTGATCCCACTGTAGTGCAGAAGAGTGGTGGTTGGTTTGGTTTTATCTCTGATGGTGCTTAAGGTGAGTTTTAAGCAGCCCAGTTCCGATCTGTATGTGTTTAGACTTAAGCAAAGATTTCTGGAATTGTCTTTGTAGTTTTAAAATTTTGTGTTTGGAAATTTTAGATTGTGAAAGATGGACTCACATACAACAGTTCATGTGCCTTATGCTTATGGATTTGCGCTTATCATCAAGCAGAAACATATCCTTCAAAAAAGCAACATGTGAGTGAATGAGTTAGAGGGAGAGTATAGTTTTGCAGCTCTTCTTGTCACTTTAATTCAGTTTTGACATATTGAATGAGAGTTTGAGAGTATTGTTTATTGGATTATGTTTGGTTTTGAAATTTCTAGCAATGTTTATTCTTTGATGAATCACATGTCCAAAGTGGATGGGTGGTATGCGAAGTCAGCAGATATCAATACCAAAGTTGTTGCATACCAAGTGTCTGTTATAATGTCATTGGAAACAAAGTAGTTGGTAAAAAGTAAGAAAGTTCCTTGTTGTTGTTTGATATGCTCAAATTTAACTCTGAGCTACTCTCTCAAATTAAGAGATCACTGTAATACTTATGGGTCGAATTCCACAAGGACTCAAGTCTATACAATGGATTATAGAGTTTTATAATTATGCTAAACAAATTGATTTAAATAAAGAAAAGCAATGCAAAATATTAAATAAAAGCTGTGTAAATTTAGATGGTCACAAAGCTAGGCTTAGGGAATTTCTCAGGTAATTATGAAATATTAAATCAGGAAATAAATAGGATTCAAACAATTAATAACAGATCTAGAACTCTAAACACTTTTGTAAAATAAATCAGTTTTCACTGCAAATATTATCTATATTTAAAACCAGAAAATCCAAATCTCTTTGTAAAATTATAGGTTAAAAATCAGCAATAAAATCAGGTTTAGATTGTTCACAAAATTATTAAATCAAATCTCTTTGCAAGAAATAATTTTGCTCATCAAAAGGTTTTATCAGGAAAATCAATCATATTCTCATATCAATTTATTTTCCTAAGGTATTAATTCTAGGTGATCAATAAAGAATTAATATGAAGAACAACCTAAGATGAAGATCTAGATAGATAAAGAATCCTAAATAAACAGATCTAATAATTCATAAAATCCCTGTGAGAAACTCTAAACCTAACAAGCAAACTACTCAGACATAATCAATGAAGAACAAAACATCTTTCTGAATAATAAGCAATAGAGATTAAAAAGAGTAAGAAGGAGTTCAATAATTCTTCTCTACAAAGCAGATCTCTCTCTCCCCAAAAAGCTCTCAAAATCTCACAGGGTTGCAGGAAAAATAAAACTTGATAGAATAAAACTCAAGGGTTTTAAAAACCTAAAAACTATATATATGTGTCCTAAAACACGTCAGGGACTTATGTTGCAATTTTGAAAGACTTTGGGGCAGAATTGTAAAACTTCCAATTTTGTGATTCTTCATCGTCTGAAGAGGGTGTCGATCGATGCTCCAAATCTTGGTGTCGATCGATGCTCATGCTTTGATCCGATTCCAACTTCTCTTCCTTGATGAATTGCTCCAAAATATCTCCAATTGCTCCATTTTGCTCCTTTCATGCCAAAATGCTAGAAAACCTGTAAAGACTCAAAAACATCATAGAAAACAAATCAAAAGACTCTAAAAGACTCCTTATATCATGGTTAAAAACCACAAAAACCATGATATATCATTGTTGATTTTGATGTCTTCAGCTTCTTTGGTTTGTCGTTCGTCGGTTACAGAGTGGATTAGTATTGTTGATGAGGCAAAATATGGTGGTGGTGGTGGAGGATCTTCTGGTTCTAGTTATCCCCGTTTTGAAATTTTCTATATTTAGGAATAGCTTCTTAAAATTCGAGAACGCATTCCTAAACATTATGTAATGTTTCCTAAACATTATGAAATTTTTCCTAAATTCAAAGGAATGAATTTTTGGATCTTCTATTCATGTGGTGCCTTAATGTATCACAAATTACTCCAATATGATGAATTTTATGCACTTAATTGTTTTCAAATATTATGAGATTTATGCATCATCACTTTAAAATGTAATCTTCATATTTCAACCATTATTTTTATGAAAAGCATCCTGAATTTCAAAGTGTCCTTCTTGAATATTATTGTAACTTTCCTAAATTTGAAGAATTGTGTTTCTAAATCTCTATTTTTGTTTGTTTTGCTTCAATGTGTCAAATATTATAGATTGCTCCATTAGTGAGGGGTAATGATTTCATTTTTGTGGACATTCTGATGTTTGGAAATCTAAACTTATTTTATATAAGTCATCATGAAGTTCAAGAAATCCTTCCTGAATTTCATAGAATTCTTCCCAAATTTCATACAATCTTTCCTGAATTTCATAGAATCCTTCCCGAATTTCATACAATATTTTTTGAATTTCATATAATCCTTCCTGAAATCAGAGAACCGAGCGAAGATAAATCAGAAAAAACCTAAATGAGTTCAACATGTTAATGGAGAGAGAGAGAGAGAGAGAGAGAGAGAGAGAGAGAGAGAGAGAGAGAGAGAGAGAGAGAGAGAGAGACCATACGCCTTTGATCTGGAAAAGGCCAAAGATAAGAGACGGTGGTAACATGAGCAGATTCCATGGAAACAATAATTTGAACAAGTTGCCAACAATAGCTTTTCGTGTCCATTGATGGATTCGTAGGTGGTGCTCAGATTGAGATCTGGGTAAGGATAAATCATGTTTGTGGAGGCTGAGAAGAAACAAAATAAACTTTAATTTTATTAATAATTTAAGTTTTTTCCAAAACTAAGGATATATAAATTTGTGCTAGTTTTGGAACATTTGAAAACATGTGTTAATTGTGGAAGAAAAACTTCAAATTGTGCTATTTTTGTCAATTGTCCTTATTTATTTTAAGCTTAAATTTTTGTTGTTGATTGATTTATGGGTATTATCATATACTAGTGTTTTAAGGTCTGTGCAATTTAACTGGGGTCAATAATAAGGAATTTGAAATTAAATTGCAAATCAAAGGCGTTAACATTTTGTTGAAAAATGAAAAATATTATTTTAGATATGTTTGCACAAAAATAAAGGTCTATGACCAACCAATAGTGAGGGCTTAGGAATCTCTTTTTCATTTAGAGGGTCTTCCTCTATTGGAAAAGCTGCAGTATACCGGGAAAATCCTTGTTTTCGCCGGATTGGAGCGTATCTTTCAAGTTTATTTGCGAATATTTACTAAATCTTTGAAGATTACAAGGCAAGTTTAACCTAATTCTTCAGCACCACCACGCCGTCAGAAGGTTTTCGCCGGCTTTCATTCGAAATCTAGTGTGGTTAAGTGTGGAAACACTCATGGAGTACGCTTTAGACAAAGCTTTGCAAGAGATGTCGCTGGATGATGATCAACCGATTGTTTTACAAGATCTCCCTCAGTTTAGCTCGTGCGTTCGAAACGAACGTAGTATCATAGGGAAACTTCTTTGTCCAGAGAACCAGAAACTGTCCAGTCTGATTCATGAAATGCCACGAATGTGGCGAGTCTACAACAGAGCCAGGGGTATTGCTTTGCCCAATGATAAGTTCCAGTTCATATTTGACTCTGAGTCAGATCTCTCCACGGTGCTAGACACTGGTGCCTGGACTTTCAACGACTGGAGTATTACCTTGGAGCGATGGGTGGAGAAGCCACCCGAAGACTATTTAAAGATATTGCCGATATGGATACGTCTAAGAAATATTCCGGTGAATTACAATACAGCGGATACCATCAAGGAGATTGCAGGGAGGATTGGTCGAGTCACACATGTGGCTTTTGACCCCCTAAAACACTTGAGTAAAGGATATGTCAGGGTCCGTATTCTGTTTGATGTAAGCAGACCATTGAAGAACTCTCAGGAGCTTTAGCTTCCATAAGGTGAAACTGTTGCTGTTGGGATTGAATACGAACGAATCCGACGTCGATGCTACCAGTGTCAAAGACTCACACACGACAAGGAGAGATGCCCGTTTAACCCTGTTAACCGGCAAGTACTTGCTACGGGAGGGGTTAAAGGTGCAACTCTGGTCCCAAGTCGGCTTATCCCAAAGATCAGCAAAGATGATCCCTTGTTTGGCGTCCTCACGGATGCGGATGTGGGTATCGATCCATCTACAGGCAAACCAAAAATAGCTAAACCAGTACTGGACGAGATGCGGCAGTATCTTTCAGTTGCTGACCCCTAGCTTAAGAAGGTTCATATTGAGAGAGTACGACAATCTGTGTGGAACTTGGAGGGGGATATAGAGGGTCAACAACGACTCCTTCGTCTGGAAGCTCCTCCAACCTTTACCACGAATGTCGATAAGGGTAAGGGACTGGTTTTTAACTTCGAAGGGGTGCGTTCTGAGGCAAACTCTGGAGGAGCACATTCAGCACCGGTGCTGAGAACAGAGAGTGCTCTAGACCGTTTAGCTCTTCCAAGAAACTCCTCTGCTATGTCGTTTGCTACAACTTCAGCTGCAGGCATGAGGTCTACGGAGGTGAGAGATAACTTCTCTACTGGTACTAGCGGACCCAAGCCTAAACAAGTGAAGAAACGACGCCGCCCAAACAAATGGGTACGTAAGGCTCAAGCTATCCAGAATACAAAGGTGTCTGCATCAGATAATGAGGAGACACTTTCTTCAAAACGAAAAGCTACTGATGAGGCTTTGATATCCTCAAAACAGGCCAAACGTGGTATTGATACGGTGGTTCCCTGTGAGGAACCGCCGACGCAAGTATGAGTTTTATGAGCTGGAATTGTCAAGGCTTGGGGGGCACATTGACAATTCCAACGTTGCGGGAGATGAGGCGTACACATTTCCCGGATTTTCTGTTCCTCCTGGAGACAAAAAACTCCAGCTCGTACGTGATGAATATACAAAAGTCGTTAGGATATGAAAACTCACATATAGTCGACCCAGTAGGGCTGAGTGGCGGTCTAGCTCTGTTTTGGAAATCGACTTATGGGGTGCAAGTTTTGAGGTCAGATACAAGGATAATTGATTTGGAAGTCAAGCTAGGAGCAGTCAACTTTTTCATCTCTTGTGTGTATGGGGATCCGGTTTATCAACACAGGCAGCTAGTTTGGGATAGTTTGATATCCATTGGCACCACAAGAGATGATCCCTGGTTGGTTCTGGGGGATCTTAATGAAATGGTTGATAACACGGAGAAACTTGGGGGACCGACACGGCTGGAATCGTCGTTTTATCCATTCCGGAATATGATCTCCGATTGTCGGCTGAGGGAGGTACCTAGTATTGGTGACAAGTTCTCATGGGCAGGGCAACGCAACAAGATGTGGATACAGTGCTGTTTAGACAGAGCCTTGGGAAATGCAGCTTGGTTTCACCTTTTCCCGCGGGCACAAGTAGAGTTCTTAGAGCGGATTGGCTCGGATCATCGTCCTCTGTTTTTACGGTTCATAGGCGGCAATGACTCTCACCGAGGCCGGTTTATGTTCCAAAAACGGTGGACATCTAAACCCGACTTTGCTCAGATAGTGAAGAACGGGTGGTTTAAAGATGATGATCGAGGACCACAGTCGGTGGTTGCTCGGATTGCGACCTGCAGAAAGGCTATCTCAACGTGGAAAAAAGCAACACAACAAAATTCTAAAGAGAACATAGCCTCCTTTCGTCTGCAACTTGATACAGAAAGTACTAAAAGACATCCGGATTTTCATTTAATGAAACATCTACGGTGGGAGCTAGCTGAAGCTTACAGAGCAGAGGAGCTCTTCTGGAAACAACAAAGTCGTGAAAAATGGATGCAGGAGGGTGACCGTAACACTCGATTTTTTCACGGCAGTGTACAACGCCGTAAAGTCCAAAACAGAATCCTTTCCCTCCTGGACCAAGATGGTGTAGAGCAGTTTACCGAAGGATCGAAAGGGGAGATAGCTGTGTCGTATTTTCGCAATATGTTCTCCACTTCGAACCCTGAGATGATAGCGGAAGCTCTTGAAGGTATGAACCCCCGAGTTACGGAGCAGATGAATAATGAGCTGATTAAACCTCCATCTAGTGAGGAGATCAAGTCAGCAGCTTTTAGCATTCAGGGAGACAAAACACCTGGTGCAGATGGCATGACAGGGCGGTTCTATCAGGAATATTGGGATATTGTTGGTCCTCAAGTGACTGAAGAGGTCAAACAGTTTTTTGAATCTGGCTCCCTTCTATCGGAATGGAACTACACACAGATTTGTCTCATCCCAAAAAAACCAACACCAGAGAAAATGACTGATCTGCGACCCATTAGCTTGTGCTCGGTATTATACAAGATCGTCTCCAAAGTATTATGTGCCCGGCTTAAGCGTTTTCTTCCCACAATTGTATCGGATACGCAAGGTGCGTTTGTCTCAGGAAGACTAATATCAGACAATATTCTTATAGCTCATGAGATGATTCATGCCTTGCGAACCAATCCACAATGTGATGAAGACTTTTTGGCAATCAAGACAGACATGTCTAAGGCTTATGATCGTGTAGAATGGAAGTTCCTTGAGGAGTTATTAATCAGGCTGGGGTTTCATATCAAGTGGGTTCAATGGATTATGAGCTGTGTCACCTCGGTCACATACTCAGTCCTGTTGAATGGAGCATCCTATGGCTACATCAAACCCGAACGTGGAATCCGACAGGGCGATCCGCTTTCACCATTCCTCTTCATCCTTTGTGCGGAGGCGTTGGTACATATCATGAACAGAGCAGAGATGGAGGGTCGTGTAACAGGAATGAAACTATCCTCTTCCTGTCCCTCGATCCAACATCTTCTCTTCGCTGACGATAGCTTGTTCTTATGTCAAGCTACTCTCCGAGAATGCTCTGAATTTTTGAAATGCCTGAAACTGTATGGGGATGCTTCCGGCCAAGTTATTAAGTTTCAAAAATCAGCCATTACCTTCGGCAAAAAGCTGGATCCTCATATGCGTCACTTACTCCGATTACTTACCGGTATAGAACAGGAAGGCGGTACCGGCAAATACTTGGGTTTACCGGAGTGTTTCAGTGGATCAAAACGTGACCTGCTGCAGTTTATAAGTGATAGCCTCAAATCTCGTCTGAGTGGTTGGTATGAGAAAACGCTATCCTTGGGTGGCAAGGAAGTCTTACTTAAATCAGTGGCAATGGCGCTTCCGGTCTACGCCATGTCCTGCTTTTGCCTATCAAAGCACCAATGTTGACAACTCACGAGTGCAATGTGTCAATTTTGGTGGAATGCAAGTGAGGAAAAACATAAAATGCATTGTGTGTCTTGGGAGAAAGTTTGTCAGTCGAAAGAAAGGGGAGGTCTGGGGTTTCGGGATATTGGCCGCTTTAACCAAGCCTTGCTCGCCAAACAAGGTTGGAGATTCCTTGACTCTCCTACGTCTTTGGTGGCTAGAGTTTACAAGGCAAAATATTTTGCAAATGTCCCTTTCCTCGAAGCCCAAATCGGTTATAGACCGTCGTATGTGTGGTGCAGCATTATGTTTGGTCGTGAACTATTAGAACGAGGTCTCATGAAATCTATTGGAAACGGTCAAGATACTAGGGTGTGGCTTGATAAATGGATATTTGATGAGATGCCACGAAGACCATGTAATAAAGAGTTACGGATTGACTTGAACCTCAGTGTCTCGACTCTCATTACTGAGGCTGGGGAGTGGAACACGCAAATTCTCCATGAGTTATTTCCTCCTTGTGAGACAACACGGATTCGATCCTTTCCTCCAGCGCAACACCTCTCTGACAGATATGTTTGGGCGTATACTCAAAACGGTCAATATACAGTCAAAAGTGGTAATTGGTTGTTGTCTCGAGAGGCTGAGCTATTGAATCCACTTTCTGTGGATATGAATACTGTTAACAAGGTTAAACAACGGATATGGGAGATTGCAACTGAACCTAAAATCCGCCTGTTCTTGTGGAGAGCTTTGTCACAAGCTCTGGCGGTTGCAGAGTGTATGCGAAGCCATGGACTCTCTGTTAATCCCCTTTGTCCGGTTTGTCAAGCTGATGACGAGACAATCAATCATGTGTTATTTACTTGCCCTCTAGCATGTGGAGTCTGGTCTGCAACGGGTCTTCCTACTCCGGCTCAAGGATTCTCGACATCGGTTGTGGATAATGTTTCCTTAGTTCTAAACTACATGCAACAAACAGAGATCCTTGAAGGTACTAGGCAAGCCATTCCCTGGATATTATGGGAAATTTGGAAGGCTCGTAACGCTGTCATCTTTGCACAACGGGATCAGAACTCTCATGTCATTGTAGCTACGGCAACTGAGGATGCGGAAGAATGGTTGAAACAGCAGGCACTAATATCCCAGGCGGCTGCTAGAGAAAATATTGGACATGTACAACACATTCACCGCTGGATCCGTCCTCCTGTTGGTACACTGAAATGCAACATTCACGCAGCATGGAGTAAGGAATCTTGGTACTGTGGTGGAGCATGGATACAAAGAGATCATACTGGAAATGTTGTGTATCATGCAAGGGATGCTTTCCTTCCGAGAAGCAACAAAATATCTGCGGAGCTTAACTGTCTTCTATGGTGTCTCTAGAGCCTTACTATCCTCCACTGCACGTCTTGTGAAGTCTGGACTGATTGTTCGCCAGTGGTGATGGCTTTAGAATGCCCGGATAAGTGGCCAAAATATCGTTCTGAATTAGATAAAATCATGAATGCAATACAGGTGACAGGGGAGTTTATTATCAAGCTTTCTTCACCGAAGGCCAATTCGTTGGCTAGGGCGATTGCATCTAGTGTGACACGAGAGGGTCGACTTCCATCCTACCTTGCTTTAGGAGGCCCTGCTTGGCTTCAGAATCAGATTGATCGTGAGCGTTGAGGCACGGAACTCCTTCTATAATTTACTCTGTTTCGCCCTTTGGTTACTAGTTTTCTTGCGTTCTTTGTATTTGAACCTTGCCCTCTTCATTTTCTTATTAATACAACCAGAGTTAAAAAAAAAGAACACTACCAGAAAAAAAGTTCACAAAAACGAAGAGTTCAAATCATTCAACAATCATTCAATCATTCAACAATTTTGAATATATACCTTCTAAAAGAATCTGATGATTACCACAAATTCGTAAATCAGAGAGATTACTACAAATTCAAATTCTTGTTTAATAAGAGAAACATGGTAATTTGAAGAAGGTTATTAGATGAAAGTGAAAGTTAATTTGGGGGTAGTAAAAAATACTAAAGAAAAACACGAAGAGAATATGCAGAGGGTTTGGGTTTTACCTGTGACAACCCGTCAAGTGGACTCCACTAGCCTCACTGCTAGCTTGCCTCCATAGGCCCGAAGCTGGTCCTGTAGGGCATCGATCCTAACCCCTCACCATGGAATGGAACTATTCATCCAAATCCACCAGTAGGTTATTGGTGCGCCAGACGTTTCTCGAACCCTGGTCCCCACCCTTTAACAACCTTCCCAGAGGACAAGCTTTCACCAATTGACCTGATACCAAAATGAAAGGACCGACCTTTTTTAAAAAGAAATAATAATAAATAATAATTGTAATATAGTAAATAAACTACAACTTGTGGTCCCATACCCACTAGCCACCTAACCACAATCACAAACAACAGCGGATAACAATATCAATAACAATATCCAACAATATCCAATAATAAAACCAATACTATAGCATAAGCAATATCCAATAACAAGATAACCAATAATCCAATAACCAATCATCAGTAAACATGAAACCAGCAACCTAGCAATGTTTCTAATGACTCAAATCTAGCAACCTAGCAATGCCAGACAACATCAAACCGAGTCCCTAGAACATCCTCCTCTTCATTGCCTTGATTCCACGATCACTCTTTGCCTTTACTTGCACCACAAACACAAATTGAGATGCATGAGTATTTGATAAACACTCAGTGAGGCAATCCTCCCATCTACTGGGATATACACACAAGCAATAAGATCTCTACATGCCACAATCAACAATCAAGAAAACAAACCAGGCAATATACAAAGCATGCAACATCCGTCGTAGTTGAAAAAGGGTGTCGACCGACACCAAATGGTGTCGATCGACACTGACAATCTGGTGTCGACCGACACCATACTGGTGTCGACCGACACCATACTAGTTTGTGTCGATCGACACTCCCGAAAACCCTAGTTTGTGTCGACCGACACCTCCATGTGGTGTCGATCGACACTCCCTCTGCAATAGCGATCCGCTCGAAGCCGAGAGTCGAATCTCGCTCTGAAACTCCCCCAAATCATCCAATACTCGAAACCCAAGCCTATACATCCGTAGGAACCTGTAGCAACCAATCCTAGCAAGAAAAACACACAAACAAGCAACAAACAAGCAAGAACAAGGAATCAAAAGCTTAGATAAGCCACGGTCATGCACTCACCTCTTTGCAGGAATATTAAGACCAATAGAAACAAATCCAACCCTCCTAGCAAGCTTCTTGATCCTTCCTAGCTCCAAAACTCTCAAGAACAGCCAGGAATCTCACCAATCTCTCTAAAAAATCTCTGGAACAAAGCTTTTCTCTCCTTTCTCTCAAAAACAACAAAGCGGCGACAAAATAAACTTCCAAAACCCTTCTTGTGTCGAAACCCTCTTAAATAATCCGGTTCAATGGTTTCCTAAAACCAAACCAAATCAAATCGATTAAAAACTTAATCTGGTCGAACTAGAATTTAGTGGTGTCGACCGACACCACCCTTGGTGTCGACCGACACCCATCCCCAAAAACCAATTTTTGGTTCGCGGATGTTACATTACCTAGCCCTGGGCTTTTGGTTTTTTCGGCTTAGTCGGATCGGCTTAATCGATTTGTTGCTTATTCGGGTTTTGAGAAATCTTGCCGAATTGGACCGAAAATTTATTCGGTTCGGTGTATTCGGGACTCGGGTTAATCGGATCGGTTTTTTGAGAAATTTGCATTCCAAATTCAAACAGAATCTTCACTACTTTGGTTATTTTGCACCGAAGTAGCCAAAAAAACTGAGTCTAATAAGTGTATGTATCACATCATTACAGACTCATATATATGCACCCATGATTTATAAAAGAATGGACCAAACACCCTCAGCCTAAATAACAATTTGATCAGAATTGAATCAATACCAACTCATTGTTTAGGAGGTAGAAGCTATTGAATCAATACCATATCAAGGCTGCATGGTGCATGCTGCTAATCCGCATCAAAAAACCACAAAAGAGAGCAGCTACCACTTTCCTATTCCGGAGTTATGTTAATGCTGCTACTCCACATCAAAAAGTACAAAAGAGCAGCTTCCTAATTATATTACTACCTGTAAACATCAAAAACAGAGAAACACAATAAGTAATCCAAGTTCCAACATTCAATAATCTAACTAGTTTTTAGAAGACATAAATGGAAATACATAACTTATACCAAGGCAAGCAAGAGTCACTTAGTATCATTCTGTGCATTCCGAGAATCTATACAAGAAAAACAATGGTCATAAGTAAACAGAATTGTTTATAAACAAGAGTAAACAAATTGGTTATACAATTATACTAACCAAGGGATTCAAAAAATGCAACATCATCCAACATCTGCATCATGGAAGCAACTTCAGCTTCTGTTTTATACGAACACCTGTAGAATAGTAAAGAGAAATCAGAAGTAAACAAACCAATGTAATATAAATACAAATCAGAAGCAAAGGGTTAAAGTGATCACCTCAGCCATTATTGAGTGAGAATCAGTACTTCAACCATATAAGGAGTTAAAAACTCCTATACGAATCCAATACTCGGACACTAGTACTAAACACTGATTCTGAAGCGACAGAGGAGACTTGGATAGCTAGAACATCCTTAGCCATTGCAGATAAGATAGGGAACTTATGGGTGTTACACTTCCACCATGAGAGGACATCATAAGGGAAACCCAAAGCAGTCTCCACTCTAACATCTGTTTTCTCAGTTAAGTAGATATCCAACTCACTGCAACCATATACTTTTCTCCTAGTGCTAATCATCCTGTCGTATAAAGTCTCTACCCCCACACAGACATCCTCATCATCATCAACAGATAAGGCAGCCATAGTATTTGCTGCCTGTGATGCTTCTGGTTGCTCAACCTCAACAGGTCTGCTAAGTCTGGAACTGTATTCCTCATACAGTTTTTTCATCACACTTGTGACTAATTTAGTAAGCTTCCTACTCTATTGTATCCTTACCATAAAGTTGTTCAAAGCATAGACTAGCAAACTGCATCTTATTCCTGGGATCAAAGACACTACCAACAATGACTAGCGGATTCATATTCATTAACCCATCCCAATACTTCTCAAATTTATCCCTCATAATGTGAGCCTGCTTTATAACCTCCTCATCACCGTTTCCACACTTAGTAATTAAATGTCTTTCAATGTTTACAATCTCCTTGTAAGAAGTAGTCGAGGTCACAGATTTGGAAGTAAAGAATGCCAACGTGGATTTATAAAAGAACTTGAGAAACTTCACTAACCTCTCGGCCTCTTCCCAATCAGAAAACATTGGTGGTCCAACACGTTTCTGTTTAGTCTCATCCTTTTTCATGAAGTAATCATCGTACAGCTTGTCCTCACTCAGCATCTTCTCAAAGGCTACGATCTTAACTTAAATGCTGAGGTGAGCATAAGGTATGTTGAATTCCACCTTGTAACCATATACAGAGGCAATCTGCCTCTAAACACCTTTCCTGTGTCACACCTGTAGAAGATTAAAGCCAAATCAGAAGCAAACAATCCAAAGTAATATAAATAGTTAAATACAAATTAGAATCAAATGGTTAAAGAGTTAAAGTGATCACCTCAATTGAAAGGACTTCAATCTTGTAAAAGAGGATCTCACATATTTGATGGCATTCCGGATAGCAACGATGCTATCATTTGCCCTTTTCAGACCATCTTCCACAATTAGATTGAGGATGTGAGAACAGCACCTCATATGCATGAATTCACCATTGCTTATTAAAGCTTCACCTCCTTTCAGCATCAACGCTTCTCTAAAAATATTCAGAGCCTTGTCATTCCCCTTAGCATTATCAACTGTAATTGTGAAGACTTTCTCAATCCCCCAATCCTCTAAGCAGTCAAGAAGATGTCCTGCAATTGTCTCTCCTTTGTGATCTGTCACTACCTTGAAGCTAAGTATCATTTTCTGCATTTTCCAATTCTCATCAATCCAGTGAGCAGTCACAACCATGTAGTTGACAGAGGTGGTTTGTGAAACCGATATATCAGTGGTTAGAGAGACTCTTTGTTTCTCAACACTAAACACTTGTTTTAGCTCTGATTTCTCTTGCAGATACATCCCAGCAATGTTCTTAGAACATGTCTTTCTAGAGAAAGTCTGATATAATGGCAAAATGTTGAAACAAAACCGCTTCCACCCTTGAGATTCAACAAAGGAGAATGAAAACTCATTCACCACAATCAATTCATTAACAGCTTACCTAAACAGCTGAGGATCATACCTAATGACCCTCATATTCCCTTGATTATCAGTACCTAATGCCTTCTGACTCTCTCTCTCTCTCTCTTAGTGAAATCCTTGTACAGTTTGCAGATACGAATGTGACCCCTCATCGAACTAGTCCCTGCTAGAACCGTATCACACCCTACTTCTATCCCACAATACTTACAGAAACTGAACCGTATCATCCTCATTCCGCAGTCGTCTTAGGGTTAGAAGGTTTTCTCTCGGGGATGAAAGTGATTATTAGGTTTAGGGTTAATGAAAAAATATATATATCTTGGTTTAGTAAAACCGATCGGAATTGACCCCCCGAACAAAAATTACCCGAAACTGAATCCGCAAATTAATTTTCTTGATCGGTTCTACTCGGGTCGGTTTGTTCGGGTCTGGCCGAAAGCCCATGACTAGTCTTACCATTACGATAGAGAAGCTCGAGAAAAATAAACACAACATCTTGCAGTTGAAACATCTACAAAACCCAAACAACAAAAAGTATCTCGAGAATCAAAATAGAACATGGCAAATGATAAATTTGAAAGAGAAAGAAAATGAGAACAAAGCAAAATTAGAAAACAACAAAAGGTCTCGGTGCCATTGAACAAAATTAGAAAGAAACCAAATCTGAAATCGTTTTCTTTTTCTTTCGACTGAAGTTGCAAGAAAACAAAATAAATTAGGGTACTAATGGTTGCAAGTTGAAAAGATTGAAGAATTTTAAACCAATTTTCACCATTTGCATTGAAAAGGTTGAAGAGGTTGAAAAAAAATTATTCAACCAATTTTCACCATTTGCATTGAAAAGGTTGAAGAGGTTGAAAAAAATTATTCAACCCGTTCAAATTAAAAGTTAAAAAAAAATTATTATATAACAAAAATGTTCAACTTGTTCATATTTTTTAGAGATATTATTCAACCGAATTTTATTCAACTTAATATTTTCAATTTATTCATTTTAAGTAACTATTTGGACTCTTAAAAGAAGAGGCAAAAGTTTTTTTTATTTGTAATAGTCAGTTACTTGAAGAAATCAGAAAGGGAGAAGTATAGATCTTGGAGGAAGAGAAAATGTGGATAGATGTTTTTTTTTCAATTTTTTTTGTTGTTATAACTTTTATGTAATAAAAAAGTGAAAGTATAT
Organism: Camelina hispida; assembly: GCA_023657505.1. Taxonomy (NCBI): domain Eukaryota; kingdom Viridiplantae; phylum Streptophyta; class Magnoliopsida; order Brassicales; family Brassicaceae; genus Camelina; species Camelina hispida. The sequence continues at coordinate 14,353,721 of CP094637.1, read as the reverse complement.
AAATTGGAATGACATATTTCAGATGGAGAGAGATGCAGTTAACCGTGAATTTACTTGTGAATTATAGAATAAAGATTTTGTACCCACAGACAACTTTTTAATATAGTTAGACCAATTTGTCACTTGTCAATTTGTCATTGTGAAAATGTCACCATCAACATATTTTAGACTATTTTTTGTTTTTCTTCTTTCTTTTCTTTCTCCCGTGGCAAATTATTTTTCTCGCCACATGAAATGAAACCACAAATGGCAACATAAAATAAAATTGAACAAAAATAATAGTAGCTGGCATGAGAAGCAAATCAGTGAATTGTGCGATTCACTTGTGATGGTGGCGGTTTATGAGACACAAGCGGTTACATTATAAGAAAACACGTTCTTTGCGATGGAGACCTGCGACAGAAATATATCTTTGCAATTTTGCTATGGATTTATGAGTAATTTGTTACGGAGACGAGGACAATTGCAATTCCCTTACAAATTTGCTTCTTTTTTTTCTTACTTGATAACCATGTTAATACAAATATTATTCAGATAGTTAATATGTGCTAAATAATTCACACTTTTCTTTAATCGATAAACATGCATTTAGCACATAATATTTAAACTTATCTTGATATCAAATTATTTAGCATGCTAAACAAATAATTACACACTAAAATCATAAAATCTGTTACGACATTGTCTGTTAAATTGTGTTGTTGATCTCAATGAACAGATTCATTGAGCGATTTATGAATAACATGCCGGCTGACGGTGTTGGTGTACTAAAAAAAGAGGAGAAATGTGGTTAGAAAAAAAAAGAGAGAAGAGAAAGAATTAATAAACTAATAAGAAATGTTAGAAATTTAACTTTTCACTCCACTAGGTATCTAACTTGTTGGAAGCGTATATATAGAAAATACTAAAAATAATATATATATATACATATATATATATAAAGAAAATACCAAAAATAGAATCATATTACATTGTAAACAACATTTCAATACATAATCATATAAATATTACAAAAATTACAACTCATTTGAACATAAAACTATGCAACAAGTCACTGGTCGAGACTGTCTCCATCATTTTCGTCTTCATCAACTCTACCAAACACAACTGCCTCTAACTCTGGTTCATCAAGAGAAAGATCTGCAAACTCAAGTCTCCCTAGATTAATCTCATCCAAAGAATCAAATTGATCACCTCCTACATCCCACATATGATTCGGACCTTCTTTATAAGCAGAACTCTTTCTTGATAAAATACGAAGGTTAGTGTGCAGAAATACCAAATCTTCAGCTCTTTGTGTGGAACAATTTTGTTTCTTGTTGCATAGTGTATAAATTTGTAAGTACTCCAATTCATTTCGCAATGAGGATGAAGAGGGTTGTCCAAGCAACTTAAACGCTAAGGCTTGGAGTGTTGGTGCTGAAGAACCATAAACTGCCCACCATCTCAAAGGTTCTAGAATAAACCTATCATGAATAGCATCGACACTACCAAAATCTTCCAAACATAAAGAGAAATTAGAATATTCAACATTAACTTCTCTTCAATCATATTGGTTTGGAAAATACTTCATGATGCAGTTCTTTCTTTCTCTAGTAATCTCCAAATCTTGATGTGGAGCTTTTTTATTGTTCTCATCTCCAAGCCACTCTAACTATAATACATGCAGCCAACAAAAGTATGCTATTTAAATATACAATAAGCCACAAAGAAAGCAATGATCCATCATAAAGTGACACACGTACGTTTATATATATATAATAGACTTTGATCACTGATGTGTCTGCATTTTATAGGATTTTACCCATAGTTTTTATATTTTTTAGAGTCTTTTATTATGTCCAAGTGTGCTTTTAGAGTCTTTTTAGTCTTTTGTGAGTCTATACAGGTTCTAGGCTACTTTGGAAGAAAATTGAGTGTTTTGGGGATGAAAACATGCATCTGGAGCCAATTTGGTGAAGACTGATCGGACTAGCAAGCAGATGGAAGAAACAGAGAAAAGCATCCGAGATCGGCTGATCCACATTCGGGATCGACCAGTCCTGTACCCGAAGCAAGTTTTCCTTTTTCGTTTTAAACCGACTTTTAGGATTTTATTTTGATATTTAAGTTAGAGGCACGGCCTCCAGAGACATAAGCTTTATTTTTCTGAGACTATTTTGTATTGAGAACAAAGGGAGAAGATCTCTAATCCTTCTTGACACTTTGGAGAAGATTTCTAAACCCTATTTTCTATTTCTTTTGCAATTCAATTATGTCTTATTCATCTTTGATTTTCTGTTTCTGCTTCTCCATGTCTGAGTAGTTTCTCAATTGGGTTTAGGGTTTCAGAAGGGTTTCTATGATTAATTGATGCTAGGTTTGTTAGATTAGGGATTGATCTTATTGTTCTTCATCTATTGTTGTTCTTAATGCTTAAGCTAGATTGATCACCTAGATTAAGATCTTAGGTTTAATTCATCGGGGCACCAAAAGTGTTGTTGAGTTGCTTGAAAAGAACATAGGTGAGCAAGGTGGACCTTAGCCAACGAAAGTTGAAGTTGAGGCACCTTGTGAACTAATCAAATCTGAACTTGTTATTGCTTGCTTGGTTTGCTAGATCCAAATGATGGTTTAGGGTTTAGTGAATTCATTGCATAGATAGTTAACGCTGCGAAAGTAGGTTAGCTTTACAACCGTGATTTGAGTTCAAGAATTGTGTTTAATGCATCCCTATCTAATCATCTAAATTCGTGATTATAATCCCTAATGATTCCCTGCGCCCAATGTTTCTCTTTTGATTTAAAACACTCTTTTATTTACTGCTTTTTGTTAGTCACTTTCAAACACAAACTTTTCCATTGTCTTAGCTATATTTAATCTACATAATTTCATAGTGTAATTGTTTGGTCTCTATGTATTCGATCCTGAAGTGTTACAACGACACCACTAGATCGTGGTTGAATGCACCTTGAATTTTAATTGACCTTTGATCAATCACGTTAGTGCATGCATGTAGACAAGAATTAGTATAACTAAAAGTTACGTACCTGGGGTTTAAAGAGTGTGCCATACAATGAAGAGGAGTGTTGCTTTTGCTCCATCGAGATGTCAAAACAGAACGAATAGCATTCCAAAAAATAGAATCATCATCAAGTTGTTTTCTTTTTAAAAAATAGCCTTCTTCACATCTTGAATCATACTATCCCACCATTCATAAACTAGATGAAGGGAAGGGTTATCAGTATCAGCAGCTCTAATAACACTATAGATAGGCAGAGTAAAAGATAAAACATATTCAAGATCATCCCAAAATATCTCATTTAATATTTTTTGATTCACTGCAGATGCTCTACCCACACCATCTTCTTTATAATCATCCCATTTAAGACTGATTACCATTTGTTGTAAACCAGTTTTTATTTTTTTGAATCGTTTCAACATTACAACTGTGGAGGCAAACCTATAAAGGCAAAATTAATGATCTAGTTAGACTTCATATTAAAGAATATAAATAAGATTTAACTTATAAAATAGATTACAAACCTCGTAGAAGCTATCGTGAGGAGCTTAAGGTCACAATGTTCGGTGAACATTACAAGCCTCATTCCATGATTCATAATAAAATTCTTGATCCAAGTCACATCTTCACTTATAGTCTTTATCCAAGAACAAGCTTCATAGACATCTTCATTGTTTCTTGTGGCCATTGATGGTGAACAGATGTTTTTCAAAGCAAGGTTCAATGTATGTACCACACATGGTGTCCAGAAGATAGTAGGAAACTTGGCTGAAATAAGTGAACCAGCTTTTACACAGTTTGAAGCATTGTCGGTGACTACCTGAACCACATTCTCATGCCCCACCTCTTTTATGCATTCTATGATCAGTTCTGCAATCATCTCACCAGTTTTTGTTCCACCTTGACTATTGATCGCCCTTAACATCATTGGACCACTCTCATTTGCAGCAATCAAATTAAATATTGGCATTCTTTGTGGATCTGACCAACCATCACTACATATACTAACTCCTTTTTGTTTCCATGTGTTCTTCAAAGGCTGCAAATGCATATCAATGTTCTTTCTTTCTTTTTGAAGAAGTGTCGTTCTTAGTGCATTATACCCAGGTGGAACATATCCTGGAATATGTGATGCACGCACATATGAGTTGCGGTAGTGAGGACATTCTAGCTACCTCACCATCACATTGTTCCCTAGCTTCATTCTTAAATGCTTTATCTAAAAGACCCGTTCCCTTTCTCCTCTTAGGATCAGACTCACTTGTATCAGGAACTTTATAGCTCATATCATAATCAAGAGAAGAACTAGATGGGTTCCTCGATGATGAAGGTAATGGGACAGATTTAGGAGCTGCACGTTTTATCCTCTCCTTGCATTCATCAACTAGTTTTTTCATGTGAGCTCTTTGTTGAGGAGTAACCTTCAAGCATCTTTTAATTCCCTTAATTCCTTCTTGTAACAAATGACTCAAAACTCTACTATGAGATCCCACATACAAAATATTGTAAAAATTGCATTGAAACCTCCATGACCCTCCTCCAGCCAGCTTCTCAATTCTTTTCACATAGATCCACAAAGGTGCTTTGCCATCTACTACAATAGATGAATCATCAATATTTGGAGAATTTTGAGACATGGTGTCGTTATATTTCTGGAGAAAAAAAAAAATTTGTCAGCTACTAAATTTTAACAACAAGTACATATATCATATCATAAATGTTAATCTATAACTGAAAGTGAAAAACTGAAAACATAAAGAAAGCAGAGTACAACAAAGAAAACAGAACACAACAAATAAAACAGAGCACAACAATTAAAAATATGTAAGAACCATCATCACAATTAATACAAACAAAACAAACAAAAACAAGGTATGATTAGATTGGTATTCAGAAAAATAACTTTGAATTTACCTTTGTCTCTTCTAGTTGGTGATTTGAGAAAGAAAATTCAGAGGTTTAGATTACGAGTTACGAAAGGGGGGTGTATTCAACTTGACATTTTAAGTGATTTATGTGAAATTTACAAGTTCTATGTTATTCAATCATGAATTTTAAAAAGTATATTAAAATTCACTGTTATTGAACTGATGATTTAAAAATCTACTTTAAAATCCACTGTTATTCAAAACAGTTTTGTGGATTATGATTTTAATAATTTTTAGGATTCTGGAGGATTCTGGAGGATTTGATTAGTTCAAAATATAGAAATCCAAATCTCATGGTTTTAGGTGGGATTTGAAAGAATTTTAAAGAAAATCATATGAACTTCCCTAAAATCTATCAAAATTCTAAATTTCCTAAATGCCATCAAATTCTCCTAAATCATGGTTTGAATACATCCCCTTAAAGACTTTTTAGTTTACAGCTTTTTATCTAGGTTTTACTTTTAACCTAGTAGCTTTTAACATACAAAAAATAATAAACCTTGTAATCAATTTTAACTTTACGTTTAATAGAAATTTATAAGTGGGTTGGTTAAGCTGAACTTGGGCCACAAAAACTATAAGCCCAATTGCAAATGATTTCATCTTCTCCGACACAATACTGCCAAACGATTCCGATCAACTCCAGTGACGATTCTAGTTCCGAAACGTCGATTCCACCACGCTTCTAAACGCCTCACTTCTGGAATCGCGATTCCTAGACGATTCCAAACGATTCCCGACGCTTCCGCTTCGGGAACGCGAAACGTCGCTCTTCTGACGATTCTGTGCAGCATAGCATGAAACCACAAATGGCAACAAAAAAATAAAATTGAACAAAAATAATAGTAGCTGGCATGAGAAGCAAATCAGTGAATTGTGCGATTCACTTGTGATGGTGGCGGTTTATGAGACACAAGCGGTTACATTATAAGAAAACACGTTCGTTGCGATGAGACCTGCGACAGAAATATATCTTTGCAATTTTGCTATGGATTTATGAGTAATTTGTTACGGAGACGAGGACAATTGCAATTCCCTTACAAATTTGCTTCTTTTTTTTCTTACTTGATAACCATGTTAATACAAATATTATTCAGATAGTTAATATGTGCTAAATAATTCACAATTTTTTTAATCGATAAACATGCATTTAGCACATAATATTTAAACTTATATTGATATTAAATTATTTAGCGTGCTAAACAAATAATTACATACTAAAATCATAAAATATGTTACGATATTGTCTATTAAATTGTGTTGTTGATCTCAATGAACAGATTCATTGAGCGATTTATGAATAACACGCCGGCTGACGGTGTTGGTATTCTAAAAAAAGAGGAGAAATGTGGTTAGAGAAGCAAAAGAACTAATAAACTACTAAAAAGTGTTAGAAATTTAACTATGCTATTCAACTGCTTATCTACCAGTCAAGCACATAATCTTTATCATTAAATATGAAAACAGCATAACCACATGATTAGAGCTAGTTTTGGGAGAAAAGAAAAAGTTGTAGATTCTATAAACCAATATGCTTAATAATATCCCACTTCGAACTAATAAAATAAAACAAAAAATGATATCCAACAACATTCGTAGATTCAATATCGGAAGAAGAATTAATCTAATCTTTTCTGGTATGTATAATCACACCGTCTCTTATTTCCGAGCAACGATCCCATGACATACCCTTCTCGATCCGTCGTGATTTTCACCGGAATAGTTGGACAATACGCAAACAAAAAACCATTTAAATACGTAGCATCTGTATTCATCGCAAACACAATCTCAACCTGAGAATCCCAAATCACGTCGCCTATAGCTCCCGGCATAACCACCTTCTCGAAAACGACTTCTGTTTTGTCTCCGGTATAGAAATAACTCGACGAGGGAGATGATGATTTGGAGATAATTTGGCCGTGTCGGAGTAAACGCGAATTGAGTGTATGGATAGAGACTTTACAGCCGGTGACTGGACTCTTAGCAACGAAACCGATCCTCCAATCAGCGGCTGAAACGTTCGCGTTTGCGTTTGCGCTTGAGACTGAAACGGAATTGGCAAAAAGTTCTACGTAACAACGATCTCTTCCGTCAGGCCGTCCTGAAAAGATGAGATAAGCAACGAAGAAGGAAGCAATTATAAAAAAGTAACTAGTGCAACAACAAAGTGGCGTAACGTCCACGGGCGCGTCGGGTGGTGTGGCTAAAATTTGCTGGTTACATTGGCCGGGTTCGTGAATGAGGCCACAAGAAGTACAATGAGATCTTGTCATTATGGAGGTTCTAACACGTTCTAATAAATAAAAAACAAGATATATATATATATAATATTTTAATCCCTTTTCTTTTATATTTAGCCTTCAATTTTTCCTAAAATATATAGGTTAGTTGAGATACTTTAGTTATACTGTATTTTGATTCGCAAATCTACAGAATATCTGTTTTTTTTTTTATGGCTCAATCTAGGATTTCTATGAGAAGCCTTGTTTTTATCTACTTTACTCGAAACAAACCCACAGAAATCAGTGGAGGCAAATACTATATTGTGAACCGACACGAAGACTAACGAAAGAAAGAATAATTCTGTTGAATGATACAAATCATCCATGATCATGGCAATAACCATGCATCGCCCTTCTCTTCTTAAATGGACGTTTTTCTAGCGAGATTGTATATGTTTGATGATAGAATAGTTTTCGGTTAAATGTGATAACTAAATTCTCAAAATAATTGTAAATCATCTCTACATATTTATCAAAGAGAAGTGTATTAAAACAAAGATACTGGATTTGGAAAAAAAGACCTGGAGTAAATAACAAAAAAAAAAACAAGAATATGTATGATGAAAAGGCCTAATTGTTATAACGACTTCCTCGCAAAATCTTCAATTTCGTGAAAGAAGACTGACAATGAATCTTCTCAACGTTCTCATAGCTTCGGGTTAGATTATTACACCTTATCTCAACATGTCCAGCGTTATCATAGTCGTCTCGGAAACTCTTATGCTTAGCTCTTAATATGATATCTAATTGCTCGGAGACGACGTCGTTCGGGTTACCCTCCGCAACGAAATCCACTGAGAAAGCCGTGTGACTCGGGGACTTACGTTCGTGATAAGTATTTAAAACGGCAGCGCTTAAAGAACCGAGACTCACGGCAGTTTCATCGCCTTCATAGTAAATAGAAAACCTGCAAGACCATGGACAGAAGAAGCCAAATTGCTTCGAGCATCAGAGATCAATCAATATGTGACAAAAAAATAAAACTATGGGAACAAATTAAATATATATACAATATTCGTTTGGACTAGATAGTCAAAATACCTGGAGCTAGGGTTTTTGACGAGAAAATCAACATGCCACGTAGGGGAGGAGGGAGAGACGGAGATTGATTGGATTGAGAATTTGGCGTCGCAGAGAGCATGGTCGACGAAGTATAACATATATACTACTACAGCGAGGATGGTGAATATTGCGCCGCAACATGGTGAAAGGCAAACTGTAGTTTCCGTGCAAGTGGGTTTACGATCATTACTTGCCGGCACAGTCACTATTGGTCGTGACCACCAACTAAGACGAGGAGGAGGAGCGTCAGAGGACGGTGGAATTGGGTACTCGTTGTAAGAATTGGTTTGGAAAGCCATTCCTATGATATTCGTTCTCTCTCTCTCTTTTTTTTTTTTTTTTTGCTGGTTTGGAGAGGAAAAATGGATTTTGATGTCAACCTAATCCTTATTAATATATTAGGTTGAGGTATCATGATTAATATATTTCGATTTTGATGTTTTTCCTTTGTTTAAATTTTATTTGTTGATAAGGTTGTAAATTCTGTTATTTCCGTGATATATTATTTACCAAATTTTATAAAATTAAAATCCTATCTTTCGCTTTATTTTTCTTTTATAAATGACTAGTGTAAATACCAAGTAGAATAACTTCAATGCTCCCTCGGTTCTTTTTTACTTGATTTTCTAAACTAAACTTTGTATTCTAAAATACTTGATTTTCTCACATATCAATACAAAATTAATTATGTTTTTATTGGTTTTAGCAATTTATATTATGCAATTTTTTCTTCATTGGTTGAATTGTGTGTAATTAGATATTAAATGATATTTTTGTTTAAAATAAGCAATAGTTAAATGATCTTTAATTTGTGTGCACAAGTCTAGAAAATCAAGTAAAAAGAACGGAGGAAGTATTATATGCTTCTTACAAATAAGTTTATTGTATATATATATAATTACAATTAATAGTACTAGTATATAAAACATGAAATTGACAATGTAAAACTTATAACAAATTAACTTTTTAAGTATAGTCATTTATAAATGTAAAGTTTACATATGAAACTATTGAAAAAAAAAAAACTTAATTTTACATTTAGTCAATAATCTTACATGTAGTCGATCTTTAATGTCTAAAACTTTTATTAAAGATAATTTAATTTTAATTTTTCTAAAGTCTAAAATATGAAACTTTGATTTTATTTTATTTTTACACCATATTACAAAATTAATACAAATAAAAATAACAGAATATTATACTATTAACATATAAATGTTTAAACAATTTCATTGGCTAATTCGTGTGGATCACCAAATTCTTCATGTCTACCTTTGATTAGAAGAAATCTAGCGGTCATCAATCAATTCTTAAATAATCTTATCCTTTTACTTTTGTACATCTAGATATCTTTTTTTGTCTACTTAATCGATAATGACGATGCAAATCCAATAAAATCTGGATTTTGGAAGCTTCATTGATGCTTGAAGTTCCAAATAGCCGATTGAATCTACTGAGAAACTCGAATCCATTTGATCATCTCTGCCGAATCTAAAGGTTTTCTTCATTTTTTTCTCTCATTCTATTGAATCAGATCTTTGTTCAATCGATTTTAGTCTCAAATCGTTTAATTTTGGGTATAGATCTTCTCGTTTAATTTTGGGTATAGATCTTTTTTTCTCCCTTTTTATTCAATCGTTTAGTTTTGGGTATAGATCTTCATTTTCTTTCTCTTTATAAAATCAATTGTAAGAGATCTTCTTGTTTCAGGTTTGGAGCTCGAAATCACAGTAACAAGTTCTAACACATTTTTTCATTCAAGCCAAGGTTATAATTTTTGATTGAATTAAATTGTTGTTTTTTGATTGTTGTTGTTGTTGATCAATAAAAAAAAACCTATCTAAACAACTATCGTATTTATCAATGCAGAAACAATTATTTCAATGGAAGTTAAAGAAATCATATGTTGCATCCCTGCAAAGAACATTATACCAAAACTCACACAACAAGGTGAGCAAAACCAAGAAGATCTATACGCAAAATTGTTGTTGATTGTTGTTGTTTTTGATCAATAAAAAGAAACCTATCTAAACAACTATTATATTTATCAATGCAGAAACAATTATTTCAATGAAAGCTAAAGAAATCATATGTTGCATCCCCGCAATGAACGTTATACCGAAACTCACACAAAAAGTTGAGCAAGATCAAGGAAGTGATCCTATGAAATGCCCAAAAGTAGAAAAGGAGGGTCCTCACGAGGCAACGCTCCTTAAAGAATAATGGCATGGTAGCAACCACTCTTAGAGTTCATGTTATGTTTAGACTTTGTTAACTTTAAAGCTTTATATAATATGATATTTTATGATTTCATTGTCTTTCATAAATTAAAGAAAATTACATTTTATTCAATGTTTCAAATAACAAATTATATTACAATATAGATCTAAATACCATTGCAAGTTAAACAGCATTTTCTCAGTGCCATGATAAATATTACATAAGCCAGGACAATGTATATTATATCACAAAAACAAAAATAAGAAACAATATTCAACGGCATTTCCCATATGTTATTATAAATGACTAGGATGTCGGCCCGTGCGTTACCGCACAGAAAAGTGGAGACTTATAAATGACTAACATTGTTAATTTTACATTTCGAGTGGAAAGTCAGAAATAATGACTAAGATGAATCAACCAAATTATTAAATAAATTTTTGTTGTATATATAAAAATTGATTCATTGACAATAAGAGAATAATGTTAAAGATATATGAATCAAGGCTTGTTGATTCATATTCAGATAATCAATTTTGAAAGATATTCACATAAAACAAAATTTAAATCATTATTCTATCGAAATTTATAAAAAAAAAAATAATAAGAGAAGCAATGAGAAAGAGCTCATAGCTGCAAGCCTGCAACCAACCAAATTGACTAAAAAGATAAATCTATGAAAAATTAGAAATCACAATCAATTGCCTTATTTAATACTTGGAAGATATGATCGATGTGGGTATTAGATGGAAAATAACACCAAAAAAAATTTAGATGAATGAATCAATAAATAAAGCAATCCAATTTTTAATAACGATGAGTGAATCAATGTTAATTAATAAATTGAAATAAAATAATACTCCGAATTTTTAAATTTGGAGGTATTATCAAAGAACAAAAACTCTTTTCAAAATCCATTAAAAACTATATATATAAACAAAGAGATGTGAAACAAAAATGTGTGAAACATACAAGTGCGAACATTGAAAACTAGGAGTACGACGAAGAAACACAATTGTTGGATCAAAACATTGCAACTTTTGAGAATATTAACAAATCTAAACAGTTAGATGAGACAATCAAAATAATCTCATCCGTTATATTTAAATTGACCCAAAATTGGGTTTGTTATAATATATAAACATAAAAATTTACAAAAATTAGAAATCACAATCAATTACCTAGATTAATACTTGGAAGAGATGATTGCTGCGGTAGACTTAGAAAACAACACCAAACAAAAGTTAGATGATGGAATCAATAAATAAAACAATCCAAATTTTAATGAAGATGAGTGAATCAATATTGATTAATAAATTGAGAGAAAATAATACTCAGATTTTTTAAAACTTAGAGGTGTGAAACAATACTCAAAAAAACAGAAACTCTTTTCAAAATCCATAAAAATTTGTATATATATAAAAATAAAGAGGTGTGAAAACAAAGAGGTGTGAAATAAAAAGGTGAGAAACAAAAATGTGCGAAAACTAACAAATGTAAACATTGAAAGCTAGGGGTACGACAAAGAAACACAACTGTTGGATCAAAACATTGCAACTTTTGAGATGATTTACAATCTAAACCGTTAGATGACACAATAAAAACAATCTCATCCCTTAGATTTAAATTGACACTTAAAAGTGGCTTTAAATTATATATAAAAATTTAAAAACACTCCAATAAATCAATTCTTTGATTTATTTATTAACTTGTAAGTTTAAAATTAAAATAATACTCAGAAAAAATAAAATCGAAACTTGTTTAATAGTGCATAAAAATCAATATATAATGAGAATTTGTTAAAAATACCCCTTTTGATATACCCCTTTTTAAAAATACTCTCTTTTATGGCAATTTTTATTTTTGCCCTCCTTTAATTTTTAATGACCATTTTACCCTTAAATGAAAAATATTTTATTCAATAAAAAGAAAAACAAAATTTTCCCGCCAAAAAATTTTCGAAAAAAATTTCCCGCCAAAAATTTTTTTGTCCAAAAAATTTTGATAAAAATTTTCGACAAAAAAATTTCCCGCCAAAAATTTTCCCGCCAAAAAAAATTTACAAGGTTTTTAAAAGGTTTTATAAGGTAGAAGAAACCTTATAAAAACCTTATAAACACCTTTTAAACGCTTTTACAAGATTTTTAAAAGGTTTTAATAGGTTTTTAAAAGGTTTTTTAAACATCTCGTAAACGCTTTTACAAGGTTTTTAAAAGGTTTTCAAAAGGTTTTTAAACACCTTGTAAAAGCTTTTACAAGGTTTTTAAACACCTTGTAAATGCTTTTAAAATGTTTTTATAAGGTTTTTAAACACATTGTAAACGTTTTTAAAAGGTTTTTAAACACCTTGTAAACGCTTTTAAAAGGTTTTTAAACACCTTGTAAACACTTTTACAAGGTTTTACAAGGTGTTTAAAAGGATTTACAATGTTTTTATAAGGTATAAATTTCAATTTTTTTGGCGGGAAAATTTTTCGATTTTGGCGGGAAATTTTTTTTTTTACGAGAAAATTTTTGATTTTGGCGGAAAAAAAAAGTTTTGGCCGGAAATTTTTTTTTGATTTTGGTGACTGTACATTCTTGTTGTCATTTAAAGAAGGGGTAATTTGGTCATTTTGTTCAAAAAGAGGGGTAGTTTTAAAAATGGTCAACAGGGAAGGGTATTTTTAAAAAGGGAATTGAAAAAAGGGGTATTTTTGAGAATGTCCCATATATAATAAACAAAGAGGTGTAATACAGAGTTGTAAAACATAGAAGTGTGAAACAAAAACGTGTAAAAATTAATAGGTGTGATTTCTGAAAGATGGGGGTACGACGAAGAAACACGATTATTGGAAGAAAACAAACTTCCAACTGTTGGGATCATTAATAATTCTAAACCGTTATATGAGATAATAAAAATAATCTCATCCGTTAGATTAAAGTTGACCTCAAAAAACGGATTTATTAGAAATAGAACAATACAAAAAGAATAAAATAAACTTTGTATGCCTAAAGGTTTATGTTTTTATAAATCATTAATGTTATACTCTTCCCGAACTATATGACCACACATATAATACTAATAATCTAACATAGAAGAAATTAACTTTATTCGTATTTAACCGAATGGACACTAACAAGTTCATAAGTAGACACTAACATGTTCATTCGTAAGCTTTTGTCATTGGTTAGTTTTATAAATCTACCTATATCTATTACAACGCAACACAAATATAAAAGTACCTTAAATTGAAGATTGATGCAGGTTAAGTAAAAAACACTTCAATAAACAATTCTTTGATTTTATTTATCAACTTGTAAGTTTAAAAAATACTCAGAAAACAATAAATTCGAAACTTGTTTTTGTAGTCCATAAAAGTTTAAAATATAAAGATGTAAACATAGAGGTGTGAAACAAAAAAATGTGCAAAAATTAATAGGTGCGATTATTGAAAGATGGAGGTACGACGGAGAGATGCAAAAATTAATTGGTTTGATTTATGAAAGATGGGTGTACGACGAAGAAACACGATTATTTGAAGGAAAAAAATTTGCAACTGTTGAGATCATTAATAATTTTAAACTGTTAGATAAAATAATAAAACTAATCTCATCCGTTGGAATAAAGTTGACACAAAAAAGTGAGTTTGCTATTATATATAGGGGAAAAAGCCAAAAAATATCTCATCTAATTTTTATTTGGACGTTTAATACCTGGTCTTTTTTGGTTGGAAGAATAATACCCAGATTAATAAAAACGTGTAATTTAATACTTCAAGAATTAAATATTGTCATTTTCATACTTACGATTTCTTAGCAAAAAATAAATTTCAGTTTTACCCTTATTCATTTCTATTAATTATTAATTTATAAATGACATAAAACTAATTTTAATTTTTTGAATAAAAAATATAATTGCTATTAATATTTCATTTTATCACTATTTTATTTCTTTTAATTCAAAAAGTATATATAGATACCCTTTTTGTATAAATGTATATGACTTTCCTTTCCAAATATATCATTATATGTCAATGTATAATATTAAACTATATTTGGCCTTGAATTCAGTTCTTATAAAAACAAAACCCAAACAATCAAATCATATCTTTATTATATTAATTAAAAAGCAAGATATTAATACAAAACAAAATTTAAGGATCTTTATGGTTTTGTATCATGATGTCTCAAACAGAAAACCCAAACAATCTATGTTATCTTTTTAGTCTCTTTGATTTTTTTTCTATTAAAAAAAAACAAAGAAACAGTTATGTTGAAGAAAAAGAAATTAATGAGCAATTTTGAAAATAGATTGTTTTTCATTTTTTATGAATAGTCATATCTTAAGTTATAGGGACAATTGCATTTTTAGTACCTTTATTTGCATTTAAAAGAGAACGTAGACCCTATATTCGTTTTTCAAGAAACATAATCATTAAGGGTGCTGAAATTACAGTTGACCCCCTCACGACCAAACAAAAAACAGAAGCCAAAATGACAGATTTAACCCGATGAAGTCTGCAATAGACGTCAACTAAAAGACATAAAAATATGTCTACTCCTTAATTGTAGTTTAAATTTTAATTAAAGAAATTATAAAAAATATTTTGATAAACCTATTGACCAAATAATAACCACACAGACTTCCTGCATTGAAATAAAATAAATTTACATATAAACGAGTCAAATTAAGGGAGTAAAGGCTGATTAGGTTAAAATTATTTGATTTAGGGTTTGATTAAGTAGACTTCTATGTAGATTATTGGTGGTTGACTTTGTTATGTCATCAACTATTAATATTAGTCTTGGGCATTCGGTCAGAACCGAGAGAACCAAACCAATTAAACCAAAATGTTTGGTTTTTGGCAGCATCTATGAGAGGATCAACAAACAGATCGGCGAAATTAATTTCGCAATTCGGTTTCCGGTTCGGTTTGGCGGGGCACATAACCGATCGGTTTTAATTAACCGAGTTATATATACCTAACTTTTACTAACCCTAACCCTAATCACTTTCATTTCTTCCTCTTCCACCTTCTGCCTCTCTCTCTCTGGCGATAAGCGATTCTGAAACCAAAAAAATCTGTCTCTCATCAAATCATCATCATAATCACCTTACTTTTCTTTGTCTTCTCCTATGTCTCTCTTTTTGATGCTTTGTTATTTGCTTCTCGTTAATCAGTGTATTAATGTGTGGGTGGTTTATTATTTTGACAGATCTGAAGCAGACTCTGCTATGAACGAGGTAAATTTTATCCATTATTCACTTAGATTCATTTTTGGTTTTGGTTCTGCAGTTTCTGGGTCACCTTAACTCCATCTTTCTTCGCCTTCCCCATCTCGCATCGTTTCTGGTCACCTTAACTCCAGATCTGGCTACCACTAGTACACAAGAATCTTTTTTCATAGAAACTTAGAGGCAGCCATGGTAATTTTTCATCTCCGCCTCTCAATCTCCATCTATTTTTAATGATGAAAAGTCTATTGAGGAGCTTAATTTTGTAGGTTTCAAATCGATTGAAGAAGTACAATTTTGTTCTGCAACCATGAGTCGATCTGGTAAGTCTCCAGATCTGAAGAAGTAAGCCTTGTTTTATGATTTTTTTTCAGAGACCTTCGAGTAAGAACCCACTTGCGTACACGTATAACGTTGAAGAGGAGATTCTTGGGAAGAAGATGAGGTAATTTTGTGTGTGTTTTATAGGTTTGAAAGAATGGTGGTTTTTTTAAGAAATAATGATGTTTGTTTGTTTGTTTATTCTCTTGAATATGTGACAGGATTAATTTAGATTCAATATTGCATTTTGGCATACAGGTGATCCTTTTGGTGCGGTGATAAAGTATTGGCCTTGGTAATATTGTACGAACTCTTTGTCTATGGCTAAGAGAAGAAGTAAGTCAAGAATTGTGTTTTATTAATGTTGTTACTCCTTTGTGACTTTGTGGGTCTTTTTGTGTAATGTAGAGAGAGATAACTTTGTTTTCTTGAAGAAACTTTGTTTTTTTGATAACTTTGTTTTATTGGTGGTGTTTCAATAACAGAGACATAGCACCTGATGGCAGTACACTTGAGGTAATAACTCTAGCTTATATTTGCATTACATTGTGCGATTGAATCTACAGTTGACTTCATTGCTTTGTGTTTAAAAGACCGTATATGATATTTGGTCCTTGGACCTTGTATAATTCTTTTGCAGCTTGCTGTTTCGAAAGTCTTAGTTAATCTAAAATATGAATTATCTAAGTTTGGGTTTTACTATAAAGGTTTGGGGTTTTACTATCCTATACGTGTGTCCGACCTTGGTGCATCATTTGTCAAGTCCATATCTTTGTAGAAACCTGTTTAGATTGGTTATAAAGCAGATTTTTTTCTTAAGATTTAATTAATGTTTATGTGTTTGTTTGTTTGACAGATTGAATATGAGGCAAAGGATCAGATTAAATCTCTGCTCACGAGGTACTTCTAACACTAACTAAATATCTCCTCACGGGGTTTTTAAAGATCTGAATGGTGTCTGGAATGTTGGTCTTTTGTAATGCCTTAGAAATTATATTGATCATTAAATGTTGACATGTATTTCATTTCTTTGTTTTGTTTTGTGCAGGAAGTAGAGATCAATTATGGTTTAGCTGGTGACCTATTAAGCAAGAAGAGGAGCATTTAAATGATCGATCTCATAGACTAGTACTTAAGAGTAAAGTAGTTGATTTTTTTGTATAAGATTTGGTTTGGATTAATCTTTGTAAGACGTTTTTATGGATTTTCTATGAAATAAAAAAATATATTGTTTGACCAAATTTAATATATATAATATATATAAATCATAGATATTACTGTAGTGTTATTTAGTTACAGTTGATAATTTATTATTAATTTATTATAGTTATCTTTGTTGTGTAAGATTAAGATACATTGTCTGATGGGTATGGAAGCTTTCCATTGTTTAAGTTAAGAAAAGGGCATGTGACATTGTAAACCAAATCCAAATAAAATTCTGTTTAGCAACATTGGACAACGTTTGAGCTATCTTTTGTTCTCTAGGATTCTGTTTACAAATACAGACGTATAATCGAATTATTAGAAACTGGTTTCAGAGCTGTACAAAATTCATGGTTAGATAAAGTGCTGCTTAGCAACATTGGTCAAACGAAAATAAAAGCACGATCATTAATTAATTTAAGTTGAAAGTGTTTTTTGGTAAAAAGAGCACGATCATTATTAAATGATCCATACTCCGAAAACAACAGGTATTTGCGTCATTTACCTGAAAGAGTAAGCAGTAAGTCAAATACTCATTACACAGCTGACTATCCGTAGAAGTCTTAAATCAATAACCTAGATGCCTAACAAAACAAAAAACATGATTGATCCAAAAGTATAATATATTATCATGGAAAAAAATATACAGAGGCAATAATATAACCGATACAAAACAAATGAGATACATAATCAATAAGAAAAATTTATAAATTTCAACTAAACACTATTTCATTTAAACAGACTTCACTGATAACTCCAACAAGTTGACTTCCCAAACTAGTCTACCATTGTGACCTAACTGCCTATGAAAACCAGAAACTTGATTTCTCCATATGTATAATATGGATTCATGTCAGAAACATACAGAGACAAGTAAATAACATGTATCAAAAAATACATCAAGAAAATCTTAAAAATTATTCACCAATTTGCAATAATTTGGTTTTCAATTTATGCTGACTTCATGTTGACATCGACGAGTAGACATAAAAAAGACAATAACAGAAAACTTCAAATGAAGTCTATTTCATGGGGTCTATTTTTGCAATTACATTTTTACAAAGCAGACTGCGAATGAAGTCTACCATAACCGGTTGACTTCTTTTGTGGTCTTCCTTTGTTAATTTTTTGGTTAGTTTTGCAATCAAATAGATAAAACAAAGTAGACTTCAATGGAAAGTTCAACCGGTTAACTTCAAATATAGTCGACTATGGTTATTTTTGCAATTGACCAACCCATTGACTTTACAGTAGACTTCTGTCTACTAAGTAGACTTTAACTATCCGTCAACCAGAAAAAATAAACTTCGTCGTGGTTAGTTTTGCAATTGACCAAGTTTGACTTTCGCCAAGTAGACTTCGTATGAAGTCTACATTAATGATGACTTCGTTTGCAGTCTGCCGTGGTCATTTTTGCAATTGACCAACAATTGCATTTTTAAAATAGTAGACTTCTTTTGCAGTCAACTAATTATTTTAATATATTTTTAATATATTAATATTATAGTCAATGCTTAAATAGTTTGGTCAATTGCAAAAATAGTCACAATGGAAGTCTACTCGTTTATTATCGTAAGAAGACTTCGTCCGGCAGTCATAACTGAAAAGTCAAGAATTTGGTCAATTGCAAAAATACACCTTAGTAGACTGCAAATGAAGTATCTGACGGAAAGATTATAATGCAGTCTGAACCATATTTTTTTGTTTTCAAATGAAATTAAGGAGACTGAAATTGCAGTCTACGGGCTCGGAGCTCGATAAATTTTTAATTACAAAATTGACCACAAAGTAGACTTTACATGATATTATGACGGTTAGACTAACAAATGAAGTCTACTTTCGCAAAAAAATCAAGGAAAATCATGAAATCTACCGGAAAATAACCCTATCGGTGGTTCTTTCGCAATGTCAAGCACCGAGGACGTCGTCTTTAGTCACCACAGAAGAAACCCAGCACCAATTTAATCACTATCCAAGAATCATGACATATAACAAGATAAATGCACTTGCAAATTTTCTTGGATTAAAATGGAGAAGAAATGGAAGAAGATGAAGTTCTCATAGCATTGGGTGTTATTTAAGCTCACAAATTTGGGTTGTTGAAGCATTAAAAGCTTCAAATTTGGTTGTTCATGGTGGTTGGAAAATTTATGGTGGTGGCACAACCGTAAATAAAAGAAGAAGATGAGAATATAGATGTAATAAACATTTTCGCAAGAAATTCAAATAAATCAGAAATAATGGCATTTTTGTGAATACAATGAATGGACAAGGATTTAATAGGGAGAAAGTGGCAAATGTTGGAGAGAGAAAAAAAATGGGTCTAATATTGCAATTGACTCAAATTAGGGGTCCAATTTTGCAAGTGTCCCTAAGTTATATATATAGTTTTCAGTATTTCAGAGATTAATCTTACCGGTTTATCCACCTGGTTAAGAGAAAAAATAAAAGAAAAGGATATGACTGAAATAGCTTATGCCTCGGCCCAGTCTTCCAAACTTAAAGGCCCAATAGTTTTTATAAGACCCAATAGTTTCTTCAGGAAAATTGAAAATTGCCAATTCATCCGCGCCATTGACGTATTCAATGATGTAAGTGGAAGTGACTCGTTGCCAAAAAAAAAAAAAAAAAAAAAAAGTGGAAGTGACTCTTCGTCTAACCAGTCATATGACTCTTCGTCTTCTGTCAACCTTTCAACACTTCTCTCTCTATATATATATATTGGACTCTTCAGTTTGATTTGGAAGAAGAAGAAAAAGAAACCTAAAGAAGAACAATCGAAAAAACCTTAGATTTTGTTCAGAGTGTATTTGGAGATTCAATTCGATTAAAATGGAACCTGGGTCTAGAAAAGGCAAGAGGGTGGTGGTGATCGGCGGCGGAATCGCCGGCTCACTCGCCGCGAAATTGCTTGAGTCCGATGCTGACGTCACCCTCATCGATCCGTAAGTTTCTTTAAAATACCATTTTTACTGTTCTTCGTTTTGGTCTTCAAAAGCTTCAAAATTTGTCTTTGACACATTTAAAACAGGAAGGAGTATTTTGAGATTACATGGGCAAGTTTGAGATGCATGGTGGAGCCTAAGTTTGCTGAAAGAACAGTTATTAACCACAAGAGTTACTTGAAACAAGGCCGTGTTGTAACTTCTCCGGCGATCAATATCACAAATAGTGATGTAATGACTGAAGATGGATCTGTGATTGGCTATGATTATCTCGTGATTGCTACAGGTCACACTGACTTGTTCCCTAAAACTAGACAAGAGAAGCTGTCACATTACCAAGCTGGTACGAATCTGGTTCCTTAGGCAATGCTGATTTCTGCTGGTATTGAGATTGTGAGTGATGATATTTGGTTTGTTCTTCTAGTATGATTTACAACATTCAATGGTGTATTTGGTTGCAGAATATGAAAAGATCAAATCTTCTGAATCAGTTCTGGTTGTTGGTGGAGGTCCCTCTGGTGTGGAGCTAGCTGCGGAAATAGCGGTTGATTTCCCGGAGAAGAAGGTCACTCTGGTACACAAAGGACCAAGGTTGCTTGAATTTGTTGGACAAAAGGCTGCTGACAAAGCATCTGACTGGTTAGAATCTAAGAAAGTGGAAGTGATATTGAACCAATCTGTGGATTTGAGTTCAGCTTCAGATGGAAACAAAACATACTGGACTTCAGGAGGAGAGACTATACATGCAGATTGCCATTTCCTCTGCGTTGGGAAACCTTTGTCTTCACAATGGCTCAATGGAACTGTTTTGAAAGACAGCTTGGATGGTAAAGGAAGAGTCATGGTTGATGAGTACTTGCGGGTCAGGGGTCGAAGCAATGTATTTGCCATTGGAGATATCACTAATATCCAGGTAAGTACATGATATCATAGGATATATCAAGCTTTTACGTAGTATCTTGGTTAGAGTCTTGCTTTGATTATACGATTCTTAATTATCTTACAGGAGATGAAACAAGGATATATAGCAGAGAGTCATGCTAATGTGGTTGTCAAGAACATCAAAGTAATGATGATGTCGGTTGGGAAAAAGATGTCAACTTACAAGCCCGGTTCAGAGATGGCTATTGTATCTTTAGGAAGAAAGGACTCGGTGGCTCAGTTCCCGTGTATGACAGTTATTGGTTGCCTCCCTGGTTTGATCAAGTCGAAGGATCTGTTTGTGGGGAAGACGAGGAAGTCAAGAGGGTTAAATCCTAAGTGTGATAAGGTTGAGTCTTTTAGAGTGTTGCAGGTTTCATCTTAAGAGTTGGTTTTGTACGAGATGTAATCATGTTTGTGTTATATTTTTCCTGATCTCATTGTTTCAGCGTGGAGTGAGTGTGTTGGTTTGCTTAAGTCGTTGTGTATCTTATTCTTATGTATTGATGATAAATGGTTTGAGTTCTTCTGAATAAAGAGCCTGAGTGTCTTCCGCTGGCCACTGCACATACTCTGAAGTCCTAAGAGAACGTTTGCTTACAAGAGGGATATAATCATATAACTTCATATTGAAATTTATTCTTACTTAAAAAAAAAACTTAAAATACACAAAAAAAAAAAAAAAAAAAAAAAAATGTCTAAACACTAATGCAAAAACTCGCAAAAGAAGTAGATTCATGATCAGAGAAAAAAATTAAAAGGTTATGTCCGGATACTTGTCCTGGACTATATACTCACACGGCCTCATATATCCGATTAACGATCCCTTCACATTTCCAGCCGGATCTGCCGTGAAATTTACCGGTAAATCGCGGCAAGTCACGATCAAGACACCATCTCCATGACCGGATCGACCATTTATCTTAATGCTAGTTACGACTTCGACCAGGAGATCCCAAACCCCGCCGTTCCGGGGTGTTGTAACCGTTTCGAAAACGGCATAAGGAAGTGGTACATCATTGATTTTTCTTGTTACGAGTGAACTGAAATAATCAGGACTGGATGACTTAGAGATAAGCTTGTCTCCGCGGAGGAGACGCGATTTCATTGTGTGAAGAGAAGCTTTACATCCGTTACCTGGATTCCTTGTTGTAAACCCGACGTTCCAATCAGCGGTCGCGTTTGTGTTTGAGGCGTTTTAGACGGAGAAGGAGTCAGCAAAGACCTCCAAGTAACAGATCCCTTTCAGGGTTTTGGGAATGACTAGACTCAAATAGAAGATGAGGGCGAATCCAAACATTCCGAGAGTGTATAGGAGGTAGAAAACGCAGAAGGAGGCTGGTGTAAGCTTGAACGCTCTTTCTCCGTAACTATCACCGTTTGCATTTGCGTTTGGGGCTGCTGAATCTTGCGGATGACATTGGCAGTATCTGCGCCTGAGACCACAAGAAGTACAAAGAGACCTTGTCATTTTTGCTGTAACTTTTTCATGTGAATGATATTAACTAGTTATATGTTTCGATGATTTAACGAAAGGCTTAACTAAGTAACCTATTGCAACGTAAACAGATATTCATGTATCTCATTTCTGAAATATCGTAACAATATATATACTCGCACCGTACCTATTCAATCTTGAGTATCCGATCCCCTATATATCATAACAAACTCTCGTATCTTACTTACAAAATCTCGAAAGAAATAGAAAAAAAAAAAAAAAAGTTATCTTAAAATACAAATCATATTAATTAAGGTTAAAAATCACACACATCAAAACCATTCTTTATTAACAACAAAACAACACAAAAACAGAAAAATGGCAAACAGGTCACTGGAAATAGTGACCGGATTACCAATGCCACCGTCCTCCGTCACTCCGCCTTCACGGTGGTGGACACAACTACATTCATTATTCCTCCGTCGTAAGGAACTCACTAAAGAAGAGAGATCAGCTATATTTTGTGAGCCCTATTTGTACGGCACCTTGACTATCTTAGCGTTTATGGGAATCTTGTTGTTCATGAACAAACTTTTCTGCCACGTCAGCTTCTCCGTCGAATCCATCTACGTTTCCCCCTCCTCTTCCGCCGCACTGCACTTCGATTTCCTCGCGAGAAACCCGAGCTCATTTTGTCCTATCAACTACGATGGAGACGACGTGTACGCCAAGCTAGGTTCCATAAATGCCGCCGTTTTGAAAACGTCTCGCAAGCGTGGTTCACGTGGTGGTCACACGAGTTTCTCAGTGGATTTGGCTACGCCTACGGAGTGTGATAAAAGAGTTTTCGAATTGGACATGAAACTTAGTGCGAAGAAGAAACATCCTGGAGTAGGAAACGAATATGGACATTTCTATATCAGGTGTCACAATCTGACCATCGGTTATCAGAAGACCAAGTGCCATTCGTCTTTCAAATAGTTGGATCATAAGAGTATATATGATATACTGAATTAGGAACTCTTCTTGCTTTTCAGTCTGCTGTTTTTTAAACAAAAAAAAATAATTGGATTTCTTATAATCCTCTTATTGTGTTATATTATTGCAAGTGTCTTCTCTCATAAAGTAAACTCCATCATTTCATCAACGTTAATTTATGTAAAGGAACAATGTTTGAAAACTGATGAAAACAATTTTAATCACAAAACACACACAGACTGACTCCAAGACTCCAAAACAGAGCCAATAATTTTTCCAGGGTACTCGAATTCATAACCTATATAAAATCTAGCTACCATTTGAGATTAGAGTTATGTGGTCTTCTTCCGTAGAGGCTCAGCTTATATAAAAATGATATAGTTCACACTGTATGGAAGAGGATGATGTAGAAACCTCAATGTGCTTCCATATCCAATCTTCTTTTATCAAATAAACAACTCATAATAAAAATTAAAAAAAACAAAAACAAATAACCCACCCAGCCAACATATGGATCATAATTTTTTTTTTAGAATTAATTAAAAATCTAATGGGATTCCAAGTGATCTCGGAATTCATACTCGCACCGTCTCATATTACCAAGCAACGATCCCATCACCTTCCCCGTTGAATCCGTCGTGAATTTTACCGGTATATCAGGACAAGCTGCCAAAAAAAAGCCGTCTCCATATGTAGCATCTGTTTTCACTCCAGACAAAACCTCAACCCTAACGTTCCAAATCACGTCGCCAGTAACCTCCGGCATCACCACATTTTCGAAAACTACATATGTTTTGTCCCCAGCCACATATTGTCCAAAAAAATCCGACATCGTAGGTGATGTACTGGAGATAACTTGGTTGCCACGGAGTAGACGAGACTTGAGTGTATGTAGATAGATCTTACAGCCGGTGACTGGACTCCTCACAACGAAACCGATCGTCCAATCAGCACCAGAAACGTTTGCGTTTGTGTTTGCGTTTGAGACAGAGACAGAATTGACAAAAAACTCCATGTAACAACTTTCTTTGGGGTGAATAATTTTGGATTGACCTAAAATGATGATAATCATACCGACTAAAAATATACAAACGTAACTAAGGTACTCACTGCAGCAATAAGCTGGCGTAATATAGATGGGCTCGCCGGGAACGGTGGTTGAAGTTTGTAGGAGACATTGGCCATCTTGGTGAAAGAGGCCACAAGAGGTACATTCAGAATTTGACATTAGGGAAGTTTAACAACACTTCCTGATGAATAATTGACAACGTTTATAGATAGGGCTTTATTATCTAAATTAATAAAATATGGCCTAGCTTCAATTCTTTCTTTCTATCTAATATGCCATATATTTCAACTACTTGAAGACTGTTTTGATTCGAAAGCAGATCTAAGGAAAATATTTCCTTCTATTTTATTTTTTTCTTGCTCAATCAAATCTATAGGAAGTAGTCTTTTACTAGGGTCATAAACGTTGAATTGTTTAATATAATTTAAACTATTTTTCCTTTTTCTTTTTTTGTACTTCAGTTTTCGAATTTGGTTCAATTTTTGGATTTTGGATAACGATAACAATATTTGTAATATACTGCAAGTATATTATAAACAAACAAACAAAAACTCGTCGGTGAGAGAATTGAGGAACCAAAATACTGGGATTTTGGGTTTTCTTTGGAAATGGTTAAAAGCTTACAAAATAATTAGTTTCCTATTTTTAGGAAACTAGAATTTTTGAAAATTTGAAAGGTTTAAGTGGTTTTTTTTTTGCTTTCACAAAAACATTTTTTTTATAAATTAGTTTCTCAAAAATGTAGGGAATATAGTTTTTAAGAGATTTAACACATTTTCAAAGAAGCTAAAAATCTGGTTTAAAGTTTCATCTCAACGTCAGTTTTTCTTTTCACACTTCAAATTTTATTTTCTTAAGTTTGTACCAGAAACAAAAGAAAAGAAAAATTCTAAATACCACTCCAATATAGAAACAATCAAGGACTACTTAGGCTGGAATCGGAACTACTTACGAAATGTTCTCACTATCTATCGGAACTTATAAAGTACTATGTTTATAATAGTTTAAACGTTTAACTATAAGAGAAAAAAACATCTAAATAGAATAATAAGTTAATAACAAAAGAAAAGGAAAAGCAGAATATGATAAAAGGCCTGATCATCAAAACGATTTCATTTACCCAATGTCTTCAGTTTTGTGTAAGAAGAGTGACAATGAATCTTCTCAACGTCCTCATGGCTTCGGGTCAGGTTATGACACCTTATATCAACATGTCCAGCGTGATTAAAGAAGTCAACTATTGGAACCTTATATGCCGCTCTTAATTGGATATATAATTCTTTGGAAACGACGTCGTCGTTTGTATTACCCTCGGCAACGAAATCAACTGAGAAAGCCGTGTGACTTGGAGACTTGCGTTCGTGAGAAGTGTTTAAAACGGCAGCGTTTAACGGACCAAGCCTCACCGCAGTTTCATCACCTCCGTTGAAGATAGAATACCTGCATAAGAAAAAACATAGTCAGAACAGAAGTAGCCACTTGCTTCGGCCTTCGAGCATCAGATATTAATATGACAAAATTGTGGAGGGGAAAAAAGAAAATGCACGTGTTACGTATATATATACCAGGAGCTAGGGTTTTGGACGAGAAAAGTAACGTGCCAAGTGGCGGAGGAGGGAGAGACGGCGATGGATTGGATTGAGAATTTGGTGCGGCAGTGAGCATTTTCGACGAAGCGATGATGAATAAGTATTATTATGGCGATGTAGGTGAATACGGTGCCGCAAAAGGGTGTACCATATGCCGTATATTCCTTCCAAGTGGGGTTACGATCATTCGGTGCCGGAAAAGTTGATATTGGTCGTGACCACCATCCACGAGGAGGAGGAGGAGGAGGACTGGTTGAGGATTGTGGCATTGGATATCCGATCGCTACTTCTGGTATGGTTTGGGAAGCCATTCTTATTAATTTGTGTTATGTTTTTAGTTTTTTTTTGTTTTTTTTTTCTGGATGTGTTAGTTAGGAGAGGAGATAATGATTTTGACGTTTGCCTAATCATTAATTCTAAAGACGAAGGGGGGCGAGCATGGTTTACCAAATTGGAAAATTACAATCATTTCGAATTTTCGATTGAGTTCCAATTCTTTTTTCTTCTTTAATATTTTAATTGTTCCTTAGAAAGTTTGTTATGATATTTCAAACACAATCAAGAATTAAATTATTTGATATATATATATATATATATATATGCATATATCAATATATTTTTTTTCTAAAATTTTACCCCATGTTGCATGTAGCTAATGAAACATTTCAAATATTTGATAGAAAGTACCGCATGTAGATCGGTATTGTATCATTGGTCTAGCAGCCAAAGCATCCGGCGATTTACATTCATCACTTTTTGTAACAAGCTTGCTATTGGTGACGGAACAAGGGCTTGGGGTCAATTCCAAACGTGTACACTATGGAGAGAATCATATAAAATTAGAGATTATTTGTTCTTTGCTTGTCTATCCTCCTTCACGATTTGTGATGAGATTTTTCATACGTTGTTTAGATTGAACATTAGTCCAGATTGGACTGACATGATGCACCATCTTCTTCATGGTAATTTCACAATCCATAACTGGATACGAAGAGCAAAAATATATGTGTTCTTCTCAGGCACAATCGAATCGAGACGGCTCCGCGTTTGAATCGAGACGTCTCCGCGTTTGAGCAGCTGGACGTTAGCTCTCTCTCTCTCTCTCTCTTTCTTTCTCTCTCTCAAATTGTTGAATTCACTTATTTGAACTGGTTAGACTTGCTTATCGTCTTGTATCCTGTGCAGCATCTTAGTCCTAGCTTTTATGAATCAACTACTGCAATTGTTCTCTCTCATTACACTATCATTGATTATCATTGAATTGTGAAATTCTTCTAAGAATGAATTTTTTTTTGTTTTCTTAGTTCGCAGTCCAAAGCAGAGAAGAAGATCTTTATAGTTGAGGAACTTGAGCAGGAGAAGAAGAAGAAGGAAGAGAAGGTTTGACTTCTGATTTCTCACAAACATTTTCTTAGTTGCAGCTTATTTAACACTTACAAACTCATAGACTATTGTGGTTGAGATTGTGTTCAGTCAAGGAAGTGCTTAGATTGTGTTCAAAGGTAACTGCGAATCTGTGGAATTTAACTCTTACAGAGAGGTTCATTAGGAGGATCAACAACTGTTGCAGCAAGAAAATGTATGATGCCACATGGTCGTGATACTGGTGAAATTTAGGAAGGATTAAACGAAATTCGGGAAGGATTCTTAGAACTTCATGATGACCTTCATAACAAATTTAGATTTCAGGATGACTTTCATAAAAGTTCTGGATATTGGTAAACACTAGGGTAACACAAAAATGATACCATTACCCTTTACTAATGGAGTTTTCTTTCTATGTTTTACATTTTTTTTAGTAATCTGAGTTTTTATGTTGAAGATTTCTTTGTTTCATGAATTCAAATTTATTTTCATAAAATCATTATTTATAGATGGTTCCTTGATAGCTTGTAGATTACCTTCTCCTGTTCTTGTAACTTGGAAAACCAAACCAACAACATCTATCATTACTACATACGTTTAAACTTTTGTTGATAACCCATTTATATTACACTATGGAACCTATTTTTATGCACAATAAAATATTTAGGAAGGATATCTCGCATTTTAGTAAGACCTTCATTAAAATAAAATAAAACATCATGCTAGATATTCCTATTTTCTACCTTTGTTGTAAAACATCAATATGTGCACCAAATCAAATTATTATACATCATTAATGGAATAATATGTGAATGTGATACAATAAGGCACAAAACACATATAAAGAAATTTAAAAACACATTTTTAAAAAAATTAGAAAAGGATTCAATAGCTTTTAGGAAGGCAGTCTTGAATTTTAGGAAGACATTCTTGAAATTTAGGAAGGCCTTCCATAATGACGTACACAAGCTTCCACTCAAGTGTCCATTTTCTCATCTTCATCATCAACTCTCTGCTTTGTTCTTAAAATATCTGCTATCATGTTTATCATCAATCATTTGAGTTAGAGCTGAAAACCTTAACATGATCAATCCATGAA
The DNA here is from genome assembly GCA_023657505.1 of Camelina hispida. NCBI lineage: Eukaryota > Viridiplantae > Streptophyta > Magnoliopsida > Brassicales > Brassicaceae > Camelina > Camelina hispida. The sequence goes on along the minus strand of CP094637.1, from coordinate 14,325,082 downwards.
TTCAATTTTTGTTTTAACATTACTTCAAGAGATATCTTATATATCACATTTAAACTAATTCTGCAACACTACCATATTGATTAACCTTAAAACCCCAAGAAAACACTACCAAGTTGATCTGTGCCATTAGCAAAACAATTCAAAAACTCAAAGCAAGCTAGATACTTTACCAAATTCAGCCACTCCTAAACAGCTTACACTTCTTCTCAAAAGAACCATAATTCATAAGAATACTTAAACTCTCCCACATAATCTCACCATGATTTCTATCATCTTGTAGGATAAGATTCCCAGAATCCATTAGCTGAACCAAAGTTAGATTCCTAGATATTATTGCCATCAATCTGAATATAACATAAAACCATCAATCAATCTACACATAACTCCTTAAACTCAACCACATAAACAAAACGGCTAAGGTTATATTACCAAAGACATATTATGTGCCAAAGAAGCATTAACATACTTCTCTGTTTCAAACAGATTGACATTAGACTTTTCTTCATTAAACTTCAAAATCAGAATTACAATACATGGGTTCAAGCACAAACCTTAAAGCTTTCTCATCGATTTTGTTTCAGCATTATAGTTCCTTTCCTTGTCCTCTTCAACTAATCAATTGAAAAAAAAAAAATCAACAATTAAACACAAAACTCAATCTAAATAACTCATCTTTAAGCTATAAGAACTCACATTGATAATAGGCACATAACGTATCCTCACAGAATCAATTACACCCAAATTACTAAATCTCCTCAAGATAATTTTTTCTTAACCTTAAATTGCAAATTCCCAACCAAAACAGTTCTAACAAGCTTACTCTCATCACCAAATCCTTCTTTTAAAACCATCGGAACAACTACTTCATGAGCTTTCTTCCTCTGCTCACCAACCTTCTTCTCCTCATTCATTTCAATGATTCCCTCATATTCATTCCCAATCTCATCTCTCTTCCTTTTTGAATCCAATCCAGTTTCTACAACAACCTCTGAATTTGTCTTTTTCCCAGAATCTGAAAATTTAATTTCTTCTCCTTTTTAGAATTTTTTCGTCTTCACAGAGAAAATTATTTCTTCTTCATCGTTCTCCTCATTTCATTTCTTCTCACTTTTGATTTATTGAGGTTTTTTTTCACCGGAAAGGGTTATTGTTGGAGAAGAGACTCGAAATCTGGAGCTTTCACCTTTAGCCACATCGCCAGAGAAGAGAGTGGTGAAAATACCTAATTTAAGTCTAAGGTTCATCGTTTGAGATTTGGCCTCTGTTTCCTTTAATTAATTTTATTATCTAAGATAAAAATATTAATATTTACTAATGCTACTTTTGGAACTTTTGAGCATGTGTGCTAACTTTAGAATAAAAATTTAAATGTGTGCTATTCTAGGGTATTTCTCTTTTTTTTTTTTTGATGATTGTTGTGTATATATTATTTTTATCGATTTAGCATGATGAATGTTGAGTTAATCTATAATAATACTGTATATATTATGGAAAGAGAAAAAAAAAGTATTAGCTGTATATATTGATGAATGCCTAAAATAATGATATAAAAATATAACGGATGCCTATAATTTTTTTTTCTTCAAGTTAAATTTAACCTAAAGCCGGAAAACAGAGATAATAATACTACAATCACACCGTCTCATAATCTGAGAGACCTAAGCCAGGTTATGCTGGTATTTATAATCACACCGTCTCACATTTCCAAGCAACGATCCGATCACCTTCCCGGCCGGATCCGTAGTAAATTTCACTGGAATAGCGGGACAAGCCGCCATCAAAAGACCGCTTAAACCTTGAGATTTCGAATTAATAGCAATCATAATCTCATCAACCCGAATATTCCAAATCACGTCACCAGTAACTCCCGGCACAACCACCTTCTCGAAAACGACAGCTGTTTTGTCTCCCTTGACGAAATAATCGGACGAGGGATTTGATGAATTGGAGATAACTTGGACGCCACGTAGTAAACGCAAATTAAGTGCATGTATAGAGACTTTACAGCCGGTGACTGGACTCCTCGCAATGAAACCAACCCGCCAATCAGCTGCTGATGACACGTTTGCGTTCGAGACGGAGATGGAATTGGCAAAAAGCTCCACGAAACAATCTTGTGTTCCGTCAAGTTTAACAATACCCACACTGAAGAGACAAGTCAGGGAGAAGAAAGCAATGATAGAAAAGTAATAGGTGCAGCAACAACCTGGAGTAATAACCCAGTCGTCGGGATCGGTGGTTGAAGTTTGCCGTTGACATCGGCCAGGTTGGTGAATGAGGCCACAAGAGGTACATTGAGAACTTGACATTATGGATGTTTAATTAAACGCTTCGTGATGAAAAAAAAAAATAACTTATATATATACTTGAATCATCTTTTGATTACTTTTGCTACTTAATTTTTAATTCGCCAAGCAAATCTAACTGATATATTTCCCCCTTTTTCCGGCTCAATCGAAGAGAAATTTATGGGAAGTAGCCTTGTTTTTGTTTATTTACTATAATTATTAAAATGAATATATAGGTGCAGTTTGTAATTTTAAATAATTATCTTAACCCAAATAACATATATCGTTTTAATTTGTTAATTCTTACCTTATTCAAGATAAACACTACACAAAATTTAAAATATAAATTTTTTAGATACACTACCGTACACAAATGTAACTGCGGATTCTTTGGTACACGCACATCTCTGCAGAATGTTTTGTTTGAAAACAATTTCTGATCTAATAGGTTTATATGAGCTGATCTTTTGTTGACAAAAAAAAAATATCTTTTATAAGAAACAGAAAATTATATTTAAAGCTGAAATCAGAACTTCTTGATTAGAGAACATGACAGTTGTTAACATGATATTTTCTTCGTTTTTCTTATTAAATTTTTACATGATCATGAAGCCAAATACAAGTAGTTACAGGGAGAGACGGCGATGGATTGGATTGAGAATTTGGTGCCGCAGTGAGCATGGTCATGAAAGCGAAAGAAATATACCATTACGGCATTGACGGTGGTCGGTGAATATACCGCCGCAACAGGGTGTAAGGCAAACCGCTCTCTCCTTGCAACTTGCAAGTGGCTTTAAGATCATGACTCCCTCACCATCATCTACGACGAGGAGGAGGAGTGGCTGAGGTGTAGGAATCGGTTTGGAATTCCATTATTCATTTGGCTCTTTCTGTCTCTTTCTGTCTCTCTTTCTGTCTAACTGTAAACAGGAAAGACTGATTCGATGTTAACCTACTAAATTGGGAGAGACGAGTTGGGGGGACATAATTAGTAAATATACAAATATTTCGATTGATCTCTCTTCTTTTCTTCTCTTTTTCTATCTTCTAAGTTTTATATGATGATAAGATTGTAATGAAAGGTAGAGAAACAAAAATTGTTATGCTATATTTTATGTTTACAGTTAAATCTAATTTGTCTTAAAGACAAAATCCAAACAATCAATTTTATCTCTTTTTAATTTATAAAATAAAATAAAATAATGAGCATATTTTAAAAAATTAACAAACAACTTACAAAAAACATGACATATATGAATAGTCTTTTTTGTGCAAATACAAACAGGCATAGCAGCAGCATACATAGTTAATAAGCTCATTTAAACATAAGTCTATCTTGGTCTGGTTTATATCATACACGGCACACGGGTTATAGTCCTTCATGCATGATATGTTAAATTGTTAATTAATTTTATATGTCACATACTTACATGTGGTGCTTGATTGAGGAAAATTCCACTTATCTTTGAAATTAAATTTGCTTTGACTTCGAGTAAGTAACGCAGTTCCCCCAAGTTAGACACACAAACAAGAGTTATAAATTGGCGGAGTAAGCCATTGCTCAAAGTCTTGAGGATGATATTATAACTTTTTCTTTTCCTCAAAAGATAATTATATTGATTTAGCAAATGTCATTACATACTGATTCCAGAAGCCAAATTGGCTTTTCAACAGAGTCAACATAGTATGACATATCAGTACATCCATACTTTGCTAGAGCATTTGCTACACTATTACATTCTCTTTTCGTAAAGCTAAAAGAAACTTGTCGGAATCGTGATTTCCATAGCTTTATGTTTTGTAGTATATTCCTTAAAGCTGCATTCGATATTTGTCCATTCACCAGTTAGATTAAGACTTCACAGTCACCTTCAAAAGTAAGTGTATGATACCCTCGAACCCAGGCTTGTTGTAGAGCTATTAAAAGACTTTTTGATTCTGCTTCCAGAGCTGAGACTGCGTAGGCTAGTTTTGTCGCACCCCAAACAAGGGGCTCTCCATTATGATTCTTGAATATCCAGCCGCTTGATCCCCGTTTAGTGTTATTATCAAAGCCTGCATCAAAATTACATTTAATTGACGAAAATACCGGCGGTTTCCACTCTATAATATTGTTTGTGCTTGCATCCGATGACTGCTTTGGTCGATGATTTTTAATCCAGTCATTTGTGTCTGATTTAGCCATTAGAACTGTCTTTTTCGCACTCTCCCGGTAATTGTTGAACACTTGGTTGTTTCTTGCTTTCCAGATACGCCATAGTAGATTAAATGACAATAATGAAGTAAAAGTATCTGTTAGCTGTGATGATTTAGATACTATCTCAGAAATGATCTCTTCTACCGAAAATGGTAGCTGATTGATGTCTATTATTGTTGAGGCTGATAAACGCCACACCATTACTGCAAAGGGACAGGAGAATAAAACATGATGATCCGTTTCATCACATTGATTACATCTTGGACATCTTGAGTCAATGTTCACTCTTTTTGTTCGTAAGCGTGTGTTGACTGGTAGTGTACGTGATATCGTGCGCCATAAGAAGTGTTTGATCTTTGGTATTATGTTCAGTTTCCAGATTTTGGTTTTTAAATCCACAGAGCCATACGGTCGATCAGGTACATCTCCAGGATCAAAAGGGTAATGGGTTGTAAACCAATAACCTGTTTTGACAGTGTATTCGCCTGACTGGGAATAGTTCCAGATGAGTTTATCGTGGGTATGTACCTGAGATAAATGGATATTACGTATTGAACTATGCTCTGTTACTGGTATCAATGCTAATAACTTTTCCTCATTCCACGTTCGAAGATGTTCTGATGTAGAGATTAGACTCTGAAGAGTTAAATCGTCCTGAGGTATGACCGTTTTAATTGGTCTCGGTGGGTTGTCATCAATGACATTGTCGATATCGAGTCTTATAGAAGAGCCATCTCCGACAATATACCGACTCCCTTTCTTAATAAGATCCAAACCAATAAGGATTGATGACCAGCCGTAAGATTGGTTTTTCCGGCTTTTTGCATCGTGAATTGTGTCATCTATGTAATATCGATTTTTCATGATTCTAGCAAACAAAGAGTTTGGATATTGTATCAGTCTCCATGCTTGCTTTGCGAGTAATGCATCGTTGAATTTGACCAAGTCCTTAAACCTTAAACCTCCTTCCACCTTGGATATCTTTAGTTTCTTCCAAGCTATCCATGGAATACCGCGATTGTTTGAAGATCAATTCCCACCAGTAGTTCATCAGTAGTGACTCTATTTCCGAAGTTATTCCTACTGGTATTTAAAAACAGGACATAGCATATATAGGGATGGATAATGCTACTGATTTGAGCATAACTTCTTTGCCAGCAGGAGATAATTTCTTCGCAGTCCATCCACTAGTTCGTTTCTTAACTCTATCAACAATGTAACTAAACATTTCTTTTTTCTTACGGCCAAACTGTTCTGGTAATCCCAAGTATTTTCCCCCTTCCCCATGGTTTGGTATGTTCAGTAATGATTTTAAACGAGCTTGTGTAGTCCCAAAAACTCTGCTTCCAAATGTGATCATAGATTTTGAAGTGTTTATTTTCTGACCTGAAAAGTATTCATAGACATCAAAGACATCCTTCAAAGCTTGGCAATTTTTCTTGTTGGCTTTACAGAAGAATAAGCAATCGTCTGCAAACTGTAGATGTGTAACGCTTGGAGCTCCATTACCAATACGAATCCCTCGTATATCACCTTCTTGCTCTCTAGATTTAATCAAGTGACTCAATATATCTGAACAGAGGATGAATAGATAGGGGGATAAAGGATCCCCTTGTATAATCCCTCTTGTTGGTGTAATATAGCCATATGGTGCCCCATTAACTAAAACAGAGTAATTGACTGATGTTACTATTGCCATTATCCACCTGATCAACTCGTCGCAGAAACCAAAAACCTTCAGAGTTGTTTCAATGAAGTTCCATTCAATACGGTCGTATGCTTTACTAACATCAGTCTTCACAGCCATGTAACTTTGAGAGACTCGTTTTCGGACCTTCAGAGCATGCATAAGCTCGTGAGCGATCATTACGTTATCTTGGATTAGGCGACCCGGTATGAAAGCTGCTTGTGAGTCTGATACTATATTATTTAGATGTGGTTTTCGTCGTTGGACTAAACACTTGGAGACTATTTTATAAAGAACATTGCAGAGTGCTATTGGTCTATAATCAGTCAGTGTTTGTGGATTTTCAATCTTTGGAATCATGCAAATATCGGTATGATTAATACTTGGTTTCATATGAGCTGTTTCTATTATAACTTAAAGGATAGAAAAAGAAAGAGAAAAAATTCTAGATTATATTATAACCATGCCCAGCTGATTTATCGAATATACGAAAATAAAATAAGACAAAATAAAGCCAAGTCTGTGCGAAGAATAAAATAAAAATTACCCTAGAGATCATAGATTCATCATGATAGGACAAAATTAAGCCAAGTCTGTGCGTAATTCATACTCGCACCGTCTCATATTACCAAGCAATGATCCAATCACTTTCCCCGCCGGATCCGTCGTGAATTTCACCGGAATATCGGGACAAACCGCCGTCAAAATAACTCTTAAAATTTCAGCATTGGTCTTCATTGCATGCATAACCTCAACACGAAGATCCCAAATCAGGTCTCCAAAAACTTCGGGCATAACCACCTTCTCGAAGACGACTTCTGTTTTGTTTCCTAAAGAAAACGACGACGAGGGTGATGTTGAATTGGAGATAGCTATGCCGCCTCGGAGCAAACGTGAATTGAGAGGATGTAGAGAGATTTCACAACTGGTGACTGGACTCCTCGTAACGAATGTGAATGGTGAATGTGATATCTTATTGATGAGTAGAACATAGACAATATATACAAAGGTGTACAAGCTAACTATAGTAAGTCAATAATCTATACAGTAATTGAGAGAGATTAACGTGAGTGATTGAGTAGCGTAATCAAAGGGATTATATGATTTGATTCTCTGTAATACGCCCCCTCAAGATGGAGGGAGACTTCAAACTCCAATCTTGTGACATGCTCGTTGAAAACCCGGTCTCGACAATGGCTTAGTGAGTGCATCCCCAAGCTGATCTTGGGTGGAAAAATGTGAGACCCGTAGTGTGCCAGCTTGAATCTATTGTCGAATAAAATGATAGTCCAGAGCAAGATGCTTCATCCTAGAATGGAATACTGGATTGGCACAGAGATATGTGGCACCGTTATTATCACAAAGGATAACAGGTACAAAAGGTAAAGTAACACCAAGCTCAGTGAGTAGAGAGCATAACCAACAAATTTCTGAGGCGGTATTGGCAACAGCACGGTATTCAGCCTCAGTCGAAGACCTTGCGACACCTCGTTGCTTCTTAGAGGACCATGAGATTGGATTACGTCCCAAGTAGACAATAAAGGCATTCGTAGACACAAAGTCATCTATATCACCAGCCCAATCCGCATCCGAATATGCTTGTAAAGAGACTGTAGAGTTGGAATGAAAGAAAATACCATGTGTGAGAGTTCCTGCTAGATACCTTAAGACCCGTTTAGCAGCTTGCCAATGTTCAACAGTTGGGCGATGCATAAATTGGGACAAACGATTGACCACATAAGCAATATCTGGCCTTGTGCAAGAAAGATATTGCAAGCTCCCAACTACTGAACGATACTGTTTGGCATCCTCAAGTGGTGTACCTCCATGGAGAGTGAGCTTAGGTGAAACAGGAAGCGGTGTCGCAACAGGATTCGCATCAGACATGTTGTGCGCTGCAAGAAGATCAACAATGTATTTTATTTGCATAAGATGCAAACCAGCAGTAGAGCGTGTGGCTTCTATACCCAGAAAATAACTAAGATCAGTCGGATCTTTAATAGAGAAGCGTGTAGCAAAGGAATGAAGCACTTGATCGACTAGCTTGGGATCATTACCAGTAACCAGAATATCATCCACATAGACTAGAACCTAAGTAAATGTTGTGATAGTCCGTCGGATAAATAAAGAAGTATCCGCAAGGGAGTTTGTAAAACCAGTTTGAAGAAGATGTTGTTTGAGAGAAAGATACCAGGCACGCGGAGCTTGTTTGAGCCCATAGATCGGTTTCTTCAGCCGGCAAACGTAATCAGGGCGATCCTTGTCCACAAATCCTTGTGGTTGCGCCATATATACCTCTTAAGTTAATTCTCCTTGTAAAAACGCATTGTTAACGTCCAACTGTTTGATTGGCCAAGAATGAGCAACCGCAACTTCAAGTACCAACCGGATGGTTGTAGATTTGATTACTGGACTAAACGTTTCAGCATAATCAACCCCATACTTCTGATGGAAACCCTTATCAACCAGACGCGACTTGTATTGATTCAATTGACCATTAGGGTGATATTTGGTGGTAAACACCCAGCGGCAGCCAATAACATTCTGCGATGGATGAGGAGGAACCAAGTCCCAAGTGTGATGAAGACGTTGAGCATTATACTCGACAGACATCGATCGACGCCACCGCTCATCCTTCAAGGCTTGTGTTGCAGTCGATGGTTCTCTCGATTGTCTTAGACCTGCAACATGAAGATTTAATTTGCGTTTTGGTTTTGTGATGTTATTTTTGGCTCTAGTTTGCATTTTGTGGATATTTGCAGGTGGTTGTCGAGGCGGAGGATTTTGTGGTTGTGGTGGAGTGGCAATTGGGAAAGTTGTGGTGGACGAGTCATTAGACTCACGGTTTACGGAGGTGGGGGAAGGGTCAGGCTGATTCATGGGTGTCGAATCATTATTTGTCTGAGCAGTGGGCTCATTGGAAGATTGGTTTTGCTGGGCCGAGGTGTGAGGCCCATGTGTATTTGGAGCAGTGGGCTCAGAGATTGGAGATGAGAAAGAAGAGTTCAAAGAGGACGAAGGCAATACCTGTGGCGATGGAGGGAGAGGCGGAGCAGGGTGAAGACCGGTTTCGGGGGTTCCACTGGTTGACGGAAGAGACGACGGTGATAGATGAACCACCGTTGGCATCGTAGTAGTGAGCAGAGGAGAATCGATTTCTTCAACAGACGATTGAATTGTAGAGTCAACAAAAGGAAAGCGAATCTCATCAAATCGAACGTGACGAGATGTATAGATACGACCAGTGGTGATGTGGAGACACAAATATGCACTCTGCGTCAAAGAGTAACCGAGGAAGGCACATGGCTTCGAACGACTGTCAAGCTTATTTTTGGCATATGGTTGAAGCCAGGGAAAGCAAAGACAACCGAAAATCTTCAGTTTCTCATAATTGGGGTGTGTCTGAAAAAGCTTATAGAATGGCGACTGATTGGAGAGCACCGGCGTGGGTAATCGGTTTATTAAGTACACCGCAGTGCTAAAAGCATAAGGCCAATACCCCGTGGAAATAGACGCAGTGGACAAGAGAGTGAGAGCCGTTTCAACGACATGACGGTGCTTCCTCTCTGATATGCCATTATGCTCAGGGGTATGCGGAGGAGACGTCAAATGGGAGATGCCATTGGTGACAAGATATTCACGAAGAGCCAAGAACTCACCGCCATTGTCAGAAAACAGAGTACCAAGTTTCTGCTGGAATCGATTTTCTACCAACGGCTTGTATGAAGTAAAAATAGCTTTGACATCTGATTTGCGTTTCATCGGATATAGCCACGTATATCGTGTGTAGTGGTCAACAAGTATGAGATAATACTTGTAATTGTCGTGTGAATTGACTGGTGATGTCCAGACATCAGAGTAAACATATTGGAGAGGACGTGTTGAGACAATCGTATTTTGAGAGAACGGTAGTTTGTGACTCTTATTAAGAAGACAATCGGAGCAGGAAAACATTTTTGAAGTAGAACTTGAAACTGGAAGAGTAAACGCATAAATCATTGTTTTTAAAACTGATGCAGATGGATGGCCAAGTCGTGAGTGCCAGACTGGAAGTGAAGCCTTCGAAATAGTATAAGTAGAAAGAGCCTGGACTTGTGACGGAGTGACCGGCCAAACATAGAGATCATTATGGGTCTTGCCTTGAAGAAGTGGAACCCCCGTTGCCAGATCCTTCACCTGAAAGAAAGCAGGGAAGAATTCAACGAAGACTTGATTAGTATTACAGAGGCGATAAACCGAGATAAGATTCCGATGAATATCAGGAACACACAAAATTTTATGTAATTTAAGATCACGAGTTTGAGAGGGAAGAAGTTTTGAACCAATGTGAGTGATGGGTATAGGAGACCCATTGGCAACAACAACATCATCACCACCAGTATATGGTTCATGGAGAGACATTGAATGGAGATCAGACGTCATATGGTGGGTTGCACCACTGTCAAGAAGCCACTGATTTGAATCATAAGAGGAGCCAACAGCAAGGTTAGCACGGGGTTGCCATGGTCGGAAAGGACTGGTCTGGGTTGGATGCTGCGTCATAGAGCGGGATCGAAACTGGGGACACCATCTTGCGCTATGACCTTGTGTATTGCAGATTTGACACTTTCCCAAGTAAGGTTTGTGTCCACGATGCCCATCAGAGTGGACCGGCTGTGAAGACTGATAGGTGGAAGAGTTATGGTTGTTGGTGTAGCGCTTACCATTGTTGGAGTGACCACTGCGATTAGAGTTGTTGTGACGGTGAGTGGCAACATTAGCAGAAACAGGAAATGGAGAGGAAGCTGCTTTAGACAAGAGTGTCAAACCGAGTTGTGAAGCCTTGGAGAAATTCATCGATCGTCTTGTTGCCTTTCGTCCAGTGCTTCAGTTGATCACGCAATTGTTTAATATGGCCCCAGCTGGGTTTGGCGTAAGTAGCGGCGAGGGTAGTCCAGATCTCTGCAGCAGTGGTTGTACGTGAGAGAATTGGTTGAACAGCTAGTGATATCGAACCAAGAAGCGCACTGTAAATAAGCTTGTTTTGGCGTTGCCATGTGATATAATCAGGATTTGGAACAGAAACATTGTTGACGGTGGTATGAACAGGAGGAACCACCGTGGAGCCATCAAGATGGCCAATAAGACCATGACCATCAACAAGAGCATGAACCTGCAATTTCCACATGAGATAGTTTGTTTGGGTAAGCTTGGTGACATTAGTCATATTGAGATTGAGAAGTGATTGATTGTTTGTGATGACGGTGTCGGTGTTGGTTGGAGTGTTTAGAGAAGCAGCCATGACGGCAAAGAAAAATTGAGAAGAAAAGAAAAAGTTTAGGGTTATGGACCGTAATGCTCTGATACCATGTGAATGGTGAATGTGATATCTTATTGATGAGTAGAACATAGACAATATATACAAAGGTGTACAAGCTAACTATAGTAAGTCAATAATCTATACAGTAATTGAGAGAGATTAACGTGAGTGATTGAGTAGCGTAATCAAAGGGATTATATGATTTGATTCTCTGTAATAACGAAAGTAATCCTCCAATCAGCGGCTGAAACGTTTGCGTTTGAGACGGAGACTGAATTGGCAAAAAGCTCCACGTAACAACTTGTTTTTTCGGCAAGACTGGCAAGCCTTACAACGCCTAAAAAAGGGAGGAAGAGAGCACCGACAGTAATAATGTAAATACAGAATGTCTTGCAGCACAAAAGTACTGGACACGTAACTTTGACGGCCTCGTCCGGGAGGGTGCTTGAAGTTTGCCGGCGACATTGACAACGTTGTTGAATGAGGCCGCAAGAGGTACATAGAGATTTTGCCATCCTTACACGTTTAACACCTCCTAATGATAACAATAACAACTTTTATATATATATATATATATAGCCTTTAATGTTTTGGAAACTAGATCTAAAATATTATAGATTCAGGTAGTCTTGTCTAGTGTTTATCCTCTTAAAAAAAAATGATTAACAATCTTCCTCTAGTTTAAATATTTAAATAATATTCTAATAATTAATTAAGTAATAACTTGTTAATTTACTAAAGTTTTGTGTGATAATATCTATATATGTTTATTTGCTAAATAAATTATCATATACAGTAGAAAACAGTTTATCATAGATTATCAATAAACGCTGGGACAGCGACAGAAGAGAAGAAAACAGTTTCGCTAAAGATGAGAGGAAAAGTGTCGCAAATGAAGAATGATGTGTCGCTGTCGCGACTATATTAATTTCCACAAACAAAAGAAATTGACTATATTAAATGTAAAGATAACACCATGAAACAAAAATAGCATATGCAGATCCAGGGAACTACAAATCTATTTAGAAGCTTAGACACTTGGCTGAGAAGTTTCTGAAGTGTGAAGTGGGTAATGGTCAAAGAGCTAGTTTCTGAGTGTGTAGTGGCTAATTTAAAAGAGTTATAGTTTCTGGTTTGATAATTTGGACTCCCTTTAGCCCTCTTATCAAATACATATAGGAGAAGGAGGTCCAAGTAGCTTACAGTTACAGATTCCAGTCAATGCCTTCGTATCTGCAGGTTATAATTTAAGGTGGTCGACTCTTCCATCACCAAGATCAGATCAAGACACATTCATCTCACCATGCCCCAGCTACCTAGCTTATCATCCATGAATGACAGTCGTGGTTGGTTCGTTGGAAATGTCAAATACAGAGGTTTCTCATCTGCAATGACTTGAGAAATTTCGAGACCTTAAAACTCAGTTAAGGTGTGGTTTCATTCTGTCTGGTTAAAAGGAGCAACTCCAAAGCCTGCATTCACAATGTGGCTCAGAGTAAGGTTAGCCTCATGGGGCATACCTATTTCAAACACTTGCTGTCTATTTTCACGATTTAGTAGAACCAGGGACGACCATCTGTTTTTGCTTTGCGAGTTTAGTAGCAATATTTGGAGATATGCCCAAATCACACTTGGCTTTACCCCGATGGTACGCTTATAACGTAGTAATTTTGAAAACATGATAATTCTACTACTGTTATTAGTTATTACTGTCCCTCTCATAGCGTGGTGGGGGGGGGGGGGGGTTACATAATCTTAGTTGGTAAAACATTAGATGAAAATATATCTTAAAAAAATAAACGAATATAATATAGTTTGCACATGTAATTGTAAAAAGAAAAAATATCTTGAGTAAAAATAACAGAGGGAAAAAAAAAGAAACCAAAGAGTTGTAAGATGAAAACACCTACTTAGTAGTATTTTTTTTTTTTTTTTTTTTTGTATGAATGTTAAATTATATTCACCAAAAAAACAGCAGTATGAGGAGATTTTACAACTTTAAGCAAAAGTTTCTAATAAACCATAAATACTAAGAACTTGAAATAGTAGTAAGTGGATGGGTTTGAAACCAAAGCTGGAGACCACCCTCATAGCCAGGGGAAGTAGTCAGGGTGAGCAATCGATTGCGGATAGTCTTGTCCGTGAAGCGGCAGAGAGCGGCTGACGGAGTTGGAGCTTGGCCATGTCTTCGCGCATTACGTTCTCGCCAAATGCTATATATAGTAGACTGAAAAGCAAAACGCAGGAGGAAGAGTGGGAGCCGTGGAGTAGCAGAATCAACAAGCAGAGAACCCAAAGTAGACCAGGAAGTGGTGAACCGAACCCCCAGCAACCTCTGGACCAGCACTGACCACACGCTAGAGGAGTAGGAACAAGTGAAAAATAGATGTTCTCTAGTTTCCCCATGACCTTGGCAAAGAACACAAGCACCGTTTGCAGCAGAGTTCCACTGAATCAATTTGTCACCAGTAGATAGCCTATTATGGAATGCAAGCCAAGTGATGAAGGAGAATTTCGGGACTGAGTGGGTAAACCAAACGCCTGCAGACCAGTCACAGGGGGCATGTGGTTGCCGTATCAAAAACCAAGTATCAGAGGACAAAAATTTATTTTTAAAGGAGCCGTTCTTCTGTTTCCAGAGAGAGCGATCACCCCCCTGTAGTTGCACAGTCTAACGGGTAGTGTCAAGAATGTCCTCGATCTGATTCAGTATATCAACCCGGTGCCTACGTCTCCTATGCGACAGAGCCTCTGCTACAGAACTCTGCATTGGTATCCCCATATCAATACAGCCACGGTTCCCAAGTTGAGCGAAAAGCTGACCAAGTGAGCTCCAAACATCGAACCAAAAAGAAGTTTCAGTGCCCGTTTTGATCTCCTTTTTATGCAAAGTCGCTGCAAGGTCACGATACTTCAGTATCTTCCGCCACATCCATGAACCGCCAACACTCCTTTCATTAACGGACCAGATGGAGCCAGTGCGGACCAAGTTCCTTCGAACCCAATTGACCCAAAGAGAGTTACTAGCAGACACAAGACGCCAAATGAGCTTCAAAATGCATACTGTGTTCACATCCTGTAAACGACGAAGCCCCAAACCTCCCTCGTTCTTAGGTTTACAGACATCAAGCCAAGAGATTTTTGCCTTTTTTGAGCTAAGGTCCGGACCAGACCACAAAAAAGCCGAGAAGAGACTATCAATCTCCTGAAGACACCTTTTCGGTAGACGAAAAGCAGAGAGCCAGAAATTGGTTAAGCTAGTTAACACTGACTTGATTAATTGAAGCCTGCCCGCAAAAGACAAGAACCTTCCTGTCCAGGAGGAGATACGAAGACGAATGCGTTCAAGAAGAGGTAAGTAATCCGCATGTGTCATAGAGCGAGTAAGGAGTGGGATCCCCAAATAACGTACAGGGAGAGAACCAACCGCAAACGGAAAGTGCTGCAGTATGTCTTGCTGATGTTGTAGGGAGAAACCAGCCATGAACAGAGTGGATTTCTCGAGACTGATTTTGAGACCAGATACGACTTCAAACCGGTGAAAAACAGCTAAGGTCGCTGCAACAGAGTGAGAACTACCATCAGAAAAAATGAGAATATCGTCGGCGAAGCAGAGATGGGTTAGATTCATAGTTTTGCAGCGGGGGTGATGGCCAATACGATTATCAATAGCAGCCTTATCCAGCATTAGAGACAACACATTCATACATATGACAAAAAGATAAGGTGACAAAGAACATCCTTGCCGCAAACCCCTTGTACTTTGAAAATAACCAGCAAGTTCCCCATTGACTTGAACAGAGAAGGAAGCTGAGCAAACACAGAGTTCAATCCAGTGAATAAAAACCGGAGGAAGATTGATAGCTTTGAGGATGTTCAGGAGAAAAGGCCATTGCACTGAATCAAAAGCCTTGGAGATATCAATTTTCATCATGCAACGAGGAGAGATAGACTCCTTATGATACTCTTTCACCAATTCTGACGCAAGCAACAGATTTTCCATCATAAGCCTATCCTTAATGAAGGCTGATTGATTTGGAGCGATGAATGAGGGCAGTAAAACCTTCAGACGATTTGCAATAATCTTAGAGACTACCTTGTATAACACGTTACAACATGAAATAGGCCGGTAGTCCTTCATTTCCTGTGAGTCAGTTTTCTTGGGGATAAGGGCTAGAATTGTTGAATTTACACCTTTAGGGAGGAAGCATTTTAGAAAAAAAGACTGAACCGCAACAACAAAGTCCTTACCCAAGATCGACCAGGTTTGCTTGAAAAATTCAGCTGTGTAGCCATCTGGACCAGGTGACTTACTAGCCGGCATCTTAAAGAGTGTTTGACGAATCTCCTCATCAGAAACCTCCCTCAATAATCCCTCAGATTGAACAGAGGACACACGGAATGTCATCAACTCCTCAAGCTGAGCAACAGTCATACCCTCATAGTCAACTGGCGCGTAGGTCAGGAACTCCTTGAAGAACCTAATTGCCTCTGCTTTAATCTCCGATTGGGTTTTTACCGTGGAACCATCCTGACAAAGAATCTCACGGATTGCATTATGATCTCGTCTATATTTGACAGCGTTATGAAAAAATTTATTGTTCTTATCCCCCACCAACAACCAGTGTAACTTGGACCTTTGTTTCAAAAAACATTCCTCTAAATCAGACACATGATCCCATCGCTGGAAAGCCTGCTCCTCAGCCTCCTCAGCTGCAGACGTGGGATTAGATAGCGTATCAAGCTGTTTCTGACAAAGATCCTTGTGAGCGTGTTCCACCTGTTCTGAAAGATTGCTAAGCGTTTTACGACCTAAAGACCTTAAGAGAGGTTTTAGTGCCTTAAGCTTCTTGGCAAAGCGGAACATAGCAGAGGTAGAGTGATAGAGAGTCTCCGTACTATCCCAAAAAGCTTGCACCGTAGGAACAAACTCAGACGACGATATGATGGCGTTTGAAAATTTAAAGGGTCCCCTAGGCTTACCAACTTGAGACCCCACTGAGAATCGGCATCGTAGATGATCAGAGCACCCCCCAGATTCAAAGACACCATAAGCATCAACAAAACAATGACTCCAAACCTCATTAACCAGGAGACGGTCCAATTTCTTACAGATTAAGCCTTCATCCCGCCTGTTCTCCCAAGTAAACAGAGGACCATGAGAATGCATATCCTGTAAGGAGCAATGTCGCACTACTTCCTGAAAGTCACGCATTCCACTAGTGACAAAAGGGTTATCATCATAAGTAGAATGTTCTGTTCCCTCTAGGATCTCATTAAAATCTCCAAATATCAACCAAGGCTTATTCAAAAAAAGTGGAGAGTCAAAGTGAGATTTTAGGTCCTCCCAAAGCTCTTTCCTTTCTTCAGCCAGGTTATAAGCATAGACAAACGAGACAAAGAATTCCGTACTGTGACCAGGTAAAAGAATGGAGCAGGTGACAACTTGACCACTCTTGAAAACTGGTGTGACACGCACATCCTCCTTCCAAACCACCCAAATTCGACCAAGTGTATTAAACTCATAATTTGTAATAGAAGACCAACCTCGGAACACTGAAGAAATGATCCTAGGGGCCTTAGTTTCCTGGACACGCGTTTCAAGTAAACATCCAAACTGCAGAGACTCAGTTTGCACCCAATCACGAACAATAGAATGTTTTTTTGATTTGTTAAAACCACGCATGTTCCAGAAAAAACCCGACATTAACGACGATTGCGGGAGTTCTTCTTGCTCGAGATACCAGGAGGGATCCCCTTGGCTTGCTGAGAAGAAGACTCCGAAGCAGTCTTGTTTAATTGTTTCGTTTGTCGCGGCAGAGAGGCTCGAATGGGAACCTCCATCGCATTTGCTTGCTTGATAGGTTCAACAGTAGAAGCGGAAGGCCCCGTGGCAATTGCTGTGATGATAGAAGGTGGGATCAAAATATCCGACCTAACTATAGCGGAATCATCAACGTCCTCAGTATCCCCTAAAACAGAGAACCTCGAAGCACCCGAAATTGTAACTTGTTCAGTAGCAGGTGGACTGCGAACCTTGTCAGAGCTCTTACAGCCCTTACCAGGAGAAACAACTGACCAACCTGCAGCTTCGTCCACCGGAGAAGATGGTTCCTGCCTCACTTCAGTCACGAGAGCGAGAGACTGCTGAACTGGAACCGGGGGAGGAACCTCCACCACATAACCCTTTTTAGGGGAAACAATCTCCCCTTCTTCAGGAACTTCCTCAGAAACCTTATTTAGAGACGCTGGAACAGACATACAATCATCACTGGTGTGCCCCCACCCATTACAACGAGAGCATTTCGGTGGAAGCCAGTGATATGTAAACTCCACAGTAACATCCTCATCTTTAGTTAACTGAAAACGAAACTTGGAAGGCAAGTTTTGCGTGAGATGGACTTGCACAAAAACCTTAGCTTCACCAAATTTACTACAGAGCTCCGTGTCCGGGTGCAACCGAATAGGTGTGCCTATTGGGCTGGTCAAAAAACCAAGACCCTCCCAAGAAAACATCGAGTGAGGAACATTCTTTAAAGAAACCCATAAGGGCATCGATGAAATAACAGGTTGCGCATCTTCAGGTAGAGGGGACCATTTAGCTAGCATCATAGGTACTCCCGCAATGTTCCACATCCCTCTTCGTAGAACTCGCCGCCTAGTGTCCTCATCACGAATTCGAAAACGGACAGAAGTGGCAGAGTGCTCATAGACATCAATCCGCACAGACTTATCACCGAGAGGCCAGATCTTGTTGACTATAACGTGAATTTTTGCAACATGTGGAGCCTCAGAAGGGAACCGACCCACCAGAAAATCATCCCAAAGGGGAACCGAATCCTGAAGCACCGTCTCAGGAACCGCAATCGTTGGAACACCATCGACCAAACTAACTTCAAAATCGTGTTTCTTAAGTGATGAACGTTTATTCACTGCAGCTGCATAAGATAGTTGCTTGTTTTGCGAGGAAGACTCATCTCCCTGAGGGGACTCCGCCTCCGACATGAAGGTGACCGGCGGTAGCCGCCCCGAAAACCCTAGCGTGAGGGAGACTCAGCAAACCCTAGAATCGCCCTTGAAATCGCACTTGCCTTATTTTACTCTTTTTAATGCAGCCTACTTAGTAGTATTACTGTAATGATATCCTGATAAAATCTTCAACTTTGTGAAAGAAGAGTGAAAATGAATCTTCTCAACGTTCTCATGGCTTCTGGTTAGATTGTGACACCTTATATCAACATGTCCAGCGTTATCGCTCTGTTTGTAATTTTTATGCTTTGCCCTTAACTTGATATCTAATTGTTCAAAAAAAAACGCCGTGTGTATTACCCTCGGCAACGAAATCCACTGAGGAAGCCGTGTGACTTGGAGACTTACGTTCATGAGAAGTATTTTAAACGGCAGCGTTTAAGGGACCTAGTGTAACGACCCGGAACCTTGGTAGCGGTAGTACCGAGATTGCCGAAGAATCGGTACCAAGAAGTGCCGAGAAACGGTACCGAGAAGTGTCGAGAAATGGTACCGAGAAGTGCCAAGAAACGGTACCAAGAATGACCGAGAGTCAGTATCGGGAGTTACCAAGAACCAGTACCGATAGTTGCCGAGAACTAGTGCCGAGAGTTACCGATACTTAGTTTCGAGGAATACCGGTAGCCAGTGTCGATAGTTGCCGATACTTGGTATCGAGGAATGCCGATAGATGTCGATACTTGGTATCGAGGAATGCCGATAGTTGCCGATACTTGGTATCGAGGAATGTCGAGAGTTGCCGATACTTGGTATCGAGGAATGCCGATAGAATGCGCAAGTCAGCGACGATAGAACGCGTTAGGTTAAGGGGATTGGTATGGAAATGGAGAGTTCGAGACTACTAAAGTAGTGAACAGACGTTTGAATTGAAGAAATGGAATCCCAAGTTTACTGTGTTCAGGCTTGCAAGTTCCTGGATGAAAATGGGGATCTTCAGTTCGGACGATACAGGCCTGTAAGTTGCCGAATAAAGTAAAGAGAGGTTTCGGTACTTAGTCCGAGAGACAGTTCAATTAAAATAGGAGTGAAATTCCTAGTGATAGTGATAGTGATAGTGATAGTGATAGTGATAGTGATAGTGATAGTGATAGTGATAGTGATAGTGATAGTGATAGTGATAGTGATAGTGAAGTGATAGTGAAGTGATAGTGATAGTGAAGTAAAGTGATAGTAAGTGTACTATCCGGAAATTATTGCATCGGTGAACGATGGATCGGGCCGATGGACAAGGATGGATCGATTGGACTATGGGCTGGTGGGTGGCCTAAAGGACTCGGTAATCTCGCGGAGATTTAAGCCGGCTCACGGGTAAGGAAACCCGAGAGAAATGGAAACTCGTGGAAAAGGAAAGGCAATCAGATAGGGATAGATGCGAGAAACAAGGGAAGTTAGGGGCGATGAGACTTATCGTTCTAAGGTAACTTAGGGCGGTTTCGTCGACCCTATATAAGGGACGAAACCCTTAGAATTCTCTAGTTTCGCATAAGCATCCGAGAGCCGCCGCAATAGAGAAAAAGAAGAGTTCCACCGAAGCTTAAACCGAAAGATCCTACGTCCAAGTCGAGAGAGGAACGGTAAGTGTCCTTCCACCTTGATCCGTCGATGGTTATGGCATGTATATCGGATATTAATGGTATCGATCTGTCCGTTTAGAAGCGGGGATCATATCCGAGCATAGGAACCGAGAGTTCAATACCTTAGGTCGATACCGAAGGTGAGTGCGTGACTGTGGCCGAGTTCCATGGTTGATTCTCTTGACCCGTGGTTTATTTAATCTCGTTGATTGCTTGTCTTGTTAATGGTTAATGTGTTCTACTGCAATATGAATGGTGGTTGGCCTAAACGAATTAGGAAACTATCCATTGGGAATTGTTTGACTTGCGTGACTTGATTGGTGTATACCATGTGTTAGATTGAGATCGTTGAACTGAGCCTAGTGAGACGGGATGACCGCTCCACTAAGTAAACATTTGTTTACTTACGCCTCCTTTTAATGGACGCAGGAAAAGAAAGGTCCGGTGATCAGGATTATAGTGGCTGACCAGCTCGTGTGACAAAGGCAAGGGAGGAAGAGGATGGTGGCTTTGGGTAGATTCATTCATGGCGTTTATTTTATAACTTTTCGTTATTTCCATGCATGGGACAAGTTGTTATTTTAGGATGAATCGAACCTTTACTTTTAATGAATGCATATTTTTAAGTTACAACACCTGTTATACTTCTTCGCTGTTAATCTTGTTAAACGAACGAGTAGAATTCATAGGCCCTAAGAAAAACATTTATCGGTCAGTATGTCCAAGTATGGGTTTTTAGGGTCGAGGTCTTACACCTAACCTCACCGTAGTTTCGTGGCCTCCGTAAAGGATAGAATACCTGCAATATGACCATATAGAGATTAATATGACAATAGATATATAGATGAAACTAGCTAGGATTTATATATAGATGATACCTAGAGCTAGGGTTTTTGACGAGGAAATCAACATGCCAGGTAGCAGAGGAGGGGGATACGGCAATGGATTGGGTTGAGAATTTAGCGTCGCAGAGAGCATTGTAGACAAAGTAAAAGAAATATATCAAGGTTGTTTGTACCTGGAATTGCACAATACTAAGTAAATAAAATTTTGGTGGAAGAGTGGAGCTAGTCCTTTTATTAAGGAGAGAATTTGAGGTCGTCATTTACAAAGAGTCAAGATTAAGTTCGTCAGTTCATAGGAGAACTAACAAACAGAATAATGACGAGCTTAGAAGTAGAAACGAATTACACAAAAGGCAATAACAGTAATCGATGCAAAGTATAGCTCTCTGGGTAATAACTCGGGGTCCGGATGGTGATCCCAATAAATGCTGTCTCTTTTTATAGCAGACTGTTGACCTAGGGTTCTCTAGGGTTTTCAGTGCGAATTGCCAAGATTACCCTCTGCGGAATGTAAATGACTTTCTCCCAATTTTGTTGGGCCGAAATCACAATTAAATTGTCTTGTTGGACCGAGTGGCATATTGGGCACAGCCCATATTCAACAAAGGCGATGGTGATGAAGATACCGCTACAACAGCCTGTGCTGAACGATCCATCATCTTTGCAATCACGATCTTGCATTTCCGGAAAAGTCACTTCTTCTGTCGCGTTGTAAGAATTTGTTTGGTAAGCCATTCTTAGTTTTTCTGTTCTCTCTGTTCTCTCTGTTTTTACTTTGTTATGTTTGTTGGTTTGGAGAGGAAAGAAGGATTTGTTCTGAACGTAATTATAGAGACGAAAGAAGGAATATATGTGATAAATATAAATATTACATGTCTTTTAAGGTTTATTTTTTTTGTTTCAAATTATTTGTCATTCACACTTTTGAAGATAACTTTTACAATAAAATTTCAAAAATAACCTTATTTAAACTACTACAATAATAAAAATTGAAGAGTCACCTAACCTATTTACGTTAGATATACAAGGTTAAATTTGTCAACTTACGTTATTTCTTAATCTACTCAAAAATCTCTAAAACAAAAATTAAACTAAACCGGAGGGAGTAATTATTAGAGAAATACCCTTGAATAACACTAATCTAAGTTTTTCTTCCAAACCTAGCACACCTTCCCAAATTTTCCAAAACTAGCATTTGTGAATATATATACAAATTAATTATTACTTTTTTATATATTAAATTATCAATTATTAAACTTATGATTTTCATAGTTTCAGTCAAAGTTTCAGATGACAGCTTCTTCTTCTTCTTCTTCTTCATCGTCTTCTTCTTCTTCTTTTTTGTGAATCAATTCAGATCTCAGGTTTTTTTGATTCTCAATAAAATTGTGATTCTTATATATGGCTTTTAATCGTGATTCTTATATATGGATTTTAATTGAGGAATTAAGCCAATTATAATGAAGCTCTTTTTTTGTTAACGGCTTCTCTTCACCAATCGAATTCACAATTAGATTTGTAGCTATGGTGTAATCGGATGAGCTTCTATGGTCTGGGTTTATAGCTACGGAGAAGGTGGGGAAAGAACTACACCAATCAAAACAAAATCTGATCGTGATGATTATTGGAGGAGGAGGAGGAGGAGGAGGAGGAGGAGAAGGAGGACGACGAACACCATCGATCTCACCACTCAGTGTTGATGATGATGCAGAATACAGTGGGAGAAGATCTTTTGGTTCTTTTCATCACCAATTTTGGGATTTCTGAATATTTAGGAAAATCTTCCTCAATTTGAAGGACATTTTCCTAAACATTATGAAATCTTTCCTAAATTAAAAAAAAAAAAAGATATTTTTAATAATTTAGTTAATGTTTTGCCTTCATGTGTCACATATTACTCTATTGGTGAGACATACATGATTTTATTTTGTGCACATCCTGATATTTTATCTATATATGTATAAGAGTAATAATTTGATTTTGTGTCTTCCTAAATATCTTATGAAGGCTATCATGAAGTTTAAGGTTTCCTTCCTAAGTTTAAATAAATATGTTTCTAAATCTCTTTTTGGTGTTTTGTCTTAATATGTTGAAGTTACTCCATTAGTGAGGAGTAATGATATCATTTTTGTGCATGTCTAAGTTCATCTTGAAATCCAAACTTCTTATGAAGGTCAACCTGAAGTTCAATGAAGCTTTCATGAAGTTCATGAAATATTTCCTGAATTTTCAAAGAGTGTGTTGGGTGCTATCAACAAAAGTTTGTATTGACTAAGGAAGCATCTATGAATAATGATTTTATGAAAATAAATTTGAAAGATAGTATATGTGGTTGCACAACTGTAATTGCTTCATCATCTCATCTTTCAACTTTATTTACTTGTTGTCTAAGCTAAAATCTCTTGAAACAAAGTCATTGTGGTGCTTTACTAGTAACTTATTTATCTGATCAGTTCGATGCAACATCTGAACTACCCCTTTCTCGACACCATATTGAAAAACGATCAAAAACTGAGAAATCATGAAGATTTTTACTCAGTCCTAAAACTAGTAGCAAACTAATTACCAACATAAAACAAAAGAAGAAAAAAACCATGAAGCCAAAATTCTTTTAGTGTTCTCTGATTATCCAGCCTTAATTTTATCCAGAAATCCAAACTTTTGATGAAGATCATCCTGAAGTTCAAGATAGCTTTCGTGAATTGTGTGGAATCCTTCCTGAATTGTGTGGAATCCTCCCTGATTTTTTCAAGGAGTGTTGGATGTTGGGTGTTGGGAGCTGGTTTTTCAAGTTGCAAGAACAGGAGAA
Organism: Camelina hispida; assembly: GCA_023657505.1. Taxonomy (NCBI): domain Eukaryota; kingdom Viridiplantae; phylum Streptophyta; class Magnoliopsida; order Brassicales; family Brassicaceae; genus Camelina; species Camelina hispida. Next base: position 14,301,354 of record CP094637.1, on the reverse strand, counting down.
AAGATTTAAAAAAACAGAGAACTTAAACAAAAGGGAAAACAGAGTAAAGATCCTTGTTAAGAGCAATTCAAACAAATCCAATACTCTGAAGATAACATAACAAATAAGGTTGAGAATTACGCTATTGTTTTCAAGCCTAGTAAGCCTACCAAGGTGAGACATTCCCAGGAGGAAACAAAGCATTAGAGCAATCCTGAAAAAGCTTACAGAAATTTAATTATTCCATCAACATAATGTTATAACTAAATTAATACAAACACAAAATAACAAAATAATCATTTGTTTAAGAGCCAAACTTTGCCCAAAAAAAAAGATGAGCAAAATCTCCAACTATAATCACAGTTTCAAAAATCAAACATCATTAGAGAACAAACAAACCAAACATAATCAATAAATAAGGTTCTTCATATAAGATTAATTCAAGTAAAATCAATCACTCACTAGAACACGTAATTGGAGCTTTCAGCGAGAGAAGGTGAGTAGGACACATACCTTAGTAGGTCAAATAGAGCGAGATGAATATCTGATCCAGACTTTGTTCGCTCCTCTTTCACTCATTTCACAGACTCCATCATATATGATCCAATTCACATAAGATGAATAAAGCGAGATGACAAGACCGGCGAGGACAGATCGGCGATGGGAATACAGCAAGGCGAACACAGCGGCGAGAATACGGCGATTGATCATCGATGAGAATCGATTGGTGAGAGATCTAGGATGCTTCAAGGTCTTGTAGAGTAAGGATTCTACCGGCGAAATTGTTTCTTCGTCATGATTTGTTTGTGAAACTGCTTCATCGTTCCGATTAGAGCTCGTCGCCGGTGAAATGAAATCTCAAACTTACAGTTACGATTTCTGGATAGATAATGATTGAGATTTTTATTAAATATTTTAATTAATATTTAAAATCATTAGTATTTAATTAGAGTATTTGTGCTAATTTTGGAAAATAAAAGAATGTGTGCTAAGTTTGGAAGAAAAACTTAAATTTGTGCTATTTTTGAGAATTGCCCTAATTATATATGTTGATAAGATAATGAAGACTGGTAATAAATACGGGAAAACGGCCAATTCCTCCATAAACTATGTTACTTTATCGCATGCATACACAAAATTTTCATCTGTGTCTATTCCCTCATTAACTACGATAAAATTTGAATATCCTACATAAACTATGAAAATTCGGTTAAAAACCACAAATCATGAGACGGTGTTACTGTGCCGTTAACGTATGATGACTAGGATGCTGACTAGCTACAGAACGGCGTCGTTTTCAATTTTTATATTTCAAAAATAAAAACACATTTTATTTAAAAATAGCAAAACCAGAAATTGAACCCGGTACTTTTTCTTCGATGAGATAAAATTCAAAATTTATTGTAGTTAATAGGAAAATAAGCACAGATGAAAGTTCCGTGTATGCAAGCGATAAAGTAAAATAGTTTATGGGGGAATCGGCCGTTTTCCCTAATAAATACAGTAGTTTCGATTGTTCTCTCTCTTTATTTTGTATTTTATTTCTTAAAAAATTTAAGTTGATAAGAATGATAGTATGATATCGGGAATATTACTTATTTAGAAACACAGTCAATGAATATGGAATTTTCCATCTAAACTTTTTTTATTACTGTAAAACCTCTATAAATTAATCACTTATTTAATAAAACGGAAGTACACGACTTCAAATTTGTAAACTATATAATTTTAATAGCAGGTTATAAATGGATTATAAAAAATTGTATATGTTAGGTGTACACGGAAGATTTTAGGAGATAATATTAACTCTCTTTTACACCAAAATATATCTTCCAAAGATTTAATTGCTACATCACGTTGATTACAAAAACAAAAAAAAGAATATTCCGAATTAATTCACCACAGAAAAAATATTGATAAGCATAAAAAAAAAAAAAAAAAAAATCTAAGCAAATAATAACAATTAATAAACGTGCTAGAGCACGGGTTGAAATTCCTTTTATTTATATTACATGCTATAACATGTAATGTTAAAATTAATATTATAGCATGTTTGTTATATGTAATGTTAATATTACATGATATATTAAATGTAATATGCAAATATTAAATGCTATATCAAATGTTAATCAAATGCGGTGTTTGAAGACTATTATTCCTGATGAAAATGATCATCATGTGTATAGCATGATCCAACAATGACTAAAAACTTGCATATGATTTTTTCATAATATTTTATCCAAAACAAATTATTAAAAAATCATATAAGTTATATTTTATTATAGTAATTATAAAATAAACAAAACGAATTACAACTCGTGCTCTAGCATGGGTCATAATCTAGTACTCTATAAATTAATAAACACTATAAATTAATAAATTTTGTTACTCCCAAGTCGGGCTAGTGTAAAAAATAACAAAATTCGATAAGATAATAAGATAATAATTTTTAAAAAATTCCTATTTAAAATGTGGTCCCAATAATTTCATAAATTAATAATCATGTAAATTTACATATATATATATATATATATATATATATATATATATATATGCTGATATAATAAAGTATGCGTCTCCTAAACATCATATTGATAATACAACTGTTATGTTGTATTATCAGACTATAATGATATGAAATATTATATAACAATTCATAAAAATAACTAAAACGTTTTAAAGTTTTCAATTTCTAAATATGCATCATTTACATTTGATTGTTTGATAGGCTATTAAAATATGCCAATTAATATTTTTATTCATAGATTTGAATTTATATATGTCATGTGTATAAGTGAATTTCTCTATAGTATTTATAATTTATTTTCAATGATGTTTTCTAAATACTTCAAATTTAATTCCAATACCATCAAATTTTCAACATCTGAAATTCTAATCTTATTTTGCTAAAATTATCTCAATTCATAAATTTTAAAAATTTAAACAATTAAAAATATATCTATAAATTAATAATTATTAATTTACACTATAAAATAATAATTATTAATTTATAAATAACTATAAATTAACAAAATGTCTTGGTCCCAACATAATTAATTTATAGAGATTTTACTGTACTTAGCTACATTATCAACTTACAAGCCCGGTTCAGAGATGGCTATAGATAAGATAGCCATGTCCATAATGGATGTGGGAAAGGAAATAACGGAAAAGATTAAATATACTAGGGTGAATTACTCAAATGTTACTTATTTTAGGTAATATTACCAGAATCTACAAAAAACTTTTTTATTACTAGAATGTTTCGGGTATTTTCAAAATACCCAGCATGCCCCTGTTTTCTGTTACCGGAAAAAACGTAATTACAAAAATGCCATTGTCACGTCAGATGCCATGTCAGAAATCGCTGACGTGTAACCATAACTCAGCCGTAACGCGATACAAAGTATGTTGCGGCTGAGTTATAGGTATGTTGCGGCTGAGTTATCGGAAAAACATTTGAGTAAGAGCGGACGGCTGACTTATTAAAATCTGGCTGAGTTATGCTCATAAGTCAGCCAAGCGTTACGGCTGACTTATTAAATTTGGCTGAGTTATGCGTATAACTCAGCTGTAGTTAGGGCTGAGTTTTCACCTGATGGTTGAGTTGTCAAAATTTTGGCTGAGTTATCATAACAACACGGCTGAGTTGTCAAAATTTTGACTGAGTTATCACAACGACACGGCTGAGTTACCATTTTCCGACTGGCTGAGTTATGAAAAATGGCTGACTTATGAGATGTTGTTACGGCTGAGTTATGGTAAAAAAAACTATAACTCAGCCGTCATATGCTGACTTATCGACAAGTCAGCCGTTTGACGGGTGACTTATTAGCAAAAGATTAATTACTAGAACGTTATTCAGTTACGGCTGACTTATCAAACAATACGGCTGAGTTACATATTTTCAGTTGATGAAGCGGCTGAGTTTGGCAGCAATTTTTTTTGCTTTTTAATTACTGTAATGTTTTTCATGTTGTGGCTGAGTTTTAGTTAGGCTGAGTTATGGTATTGTTTGATGGCTGACTTGCCACGTCGGTCGCAGCATCCATGTCAGCATTCCATGTCATCATCTTTTTTCTCCGGAAATACGAAACATCGTTCGACTCTGGTTCATCAACTGGTAAATAAGTGAACTATTTACCTTCTTATTCACCTTTTTCTTCTACTTCTTCTTCACTTTCTTCTTCACACCTTGTTCTTCTACTTCTTCTCCACCTTGTTCTTCATTATCTTTCATGGATCCAGTGCCGGTACTAGTTGTGTCCGGTAATTGGATAAAGACACAGAGATATGTATTTAACTCCGACGATAAAGGGTGTATAGTTGTGCAGATAGATGGAGGCACAACACACGACAAGCTTGTTAAGCTTGTTCTTGAAGACTACGGATTGGACTCGTTTAGACATGAGCTAAAGTTGAGCTACATGTTCTCGAACAGGGCAATGAAACATATGGCGCATGATACTCCACCAGTTTTTGTCTCCAATGATCGACTGTTGCAATGTTTTTTGGGGCTATGGAAAACCGATCAGCTACGTCTCTGTGTAGAGTTTTCGGTGAAAGAGTCTACAAAAACTAGTGGAGCTAGAGGAAGTATGATTCGGCGAAGCAGAGACTCGAAAGCAGAATCTACATACGAAGAGTGTGGTGGGGGATTTGAAGGCACTTGTTTTGATTATGGTAAGATCGTTGACAAAGAAAACGAAGAAGAAGCTGTCGAAGTAGCATCTGACGAAGAAGAAGACGATGAATTTTCAACCCGATTTGATGTTTTCGACGACTCCGATGGTGAGTCATCTGATGACGAGAAGTTTTCTGTATTGGGCGAGCCTCAGAGTAAAGTGGAAGACCCACCTACTCCGCCTCCTTAGAAGAAAGCTCATAAAGATGATAACTTTGCTGGATGGAAGATGAATCCGGAGGCTATTAGGTTGGAGGTGTCAACGCTAAAAATTGCTGTAGGAATCACATGAAACTTATTTCGGTTAGGGATGGATTTGATTTTAATGTACCAATCTCAAATCCGAAACAAGTGGTTTTTAGGTGTTGGGTTAAAGGATGTCTTTGGAGAGTTCGTGCATCTGTACAAGGGGATGACCCGGATTTTCATGTTCGTGTATACGATTCGGAACACACATGTTCTGTGACGGAACGTTCTACTAGATACCGCCAATCAACAGCTGATGTACTGGCAGGTCTTTATAGGGACTATCTTGGTGATCTTGGTCCGGATGTTAAACCTAAAAGTGTCGGAGTCATTTTCAATAAACAATTTAGTCTAAAGGTAATTACTATGTTACGACTGACTTATTGATAATAATGGCTGAGTTATAAGTATGTATAGGCTGAGTTACTTATTGATAACAATGGCTGATTTATTAATTTTTTGGTGTCGACAGATGGGTTATTGGAAGGCATATCGAACGCTGCTGAATGCAAGGCAGATCGATCAGGGAACTCCTGAGGAATGTTTTAGCGAGTTGCCTTCTTACATATACAAGTTAAAAAGGGAAAATCCGGGTACAGTCACGCGTCTTCAAATAGGTGATGAAGATAGATTCAAATATGTTTTTATTGCTTTTGGTGCGAGTATTGCTGGGTTTGCTTTCATGCGCAAAGTTGTTGTTGTCGACGGATTGTTTCTCCATGGTAGTTACAAAGGGACACTTCTAACAGCCCTAGCTCAGGATGGTAACTTTCAAATTTTCCCATTAGCTTTCGCTGTTGTTGACAATGAAAATGATGAGTCTTGGCGTTGGTTTTTTACACACACAACTCAAAGTTGCCATTCCAGACGAAAAGAATCTTGCGATAATCTCCGACAGACATAAGTCAATAGGGAAAGAGATTGGTTAAGTGTATCCGTTGGCTTCACGTGGAATTTGCACTTACCATTTGTATAAGAACATCTTGGTGAAGTTCAAAGGAAAACATTTGTTCCCTCTGGTGAAAAAAGCGGCAAAGTGTTTTAGGCTAACTGATTTTAATGAGGCTTTCAATGAGATTGAAGCACGTCATCCCGAACTACATGGATACCTCCAACGAGCTGGTGTCCGAATGTGGGCGCGTGTTCATTTCCCGGGTGAAAGGTACAATTTAATGACAACGAATATTGCAAAATCAATGAACCATGCACTGTCAAATGCTAGAAGTCTTCCCATAGTTTGACTTCTAGAATCGATACGGGATATGATGACCAGATGGTTTTCTGAACGGAGAGAGGATGCGAAATCGCAGCAAACAACGGTCACTTGAGGTGTTGAGAAAGTGTTACAGGTAAGTTTACATAAGTCAGTTGTCAATGTTGATAACTCAGCCGTAACAGTTACCATATTTCAGCCGTAATTGTTTCCTTATCTCAGCCATTACCATTATAGTTTTCATAACTCAGCCATTGTTGTTTCAATAACTCAGCCATAATTGTTTTCATAACTCAGCCTAAAACATTTTTGTTTTTTGTTCTACTCCCTTATAGGACCGTGTCACCGGAGCAAGACTTATGGAGGTACAAACGATTGATGTTGTACGTGTTGAAGTGAAATATGGATCATCTTTGCATGTTGTAAATTTAGATTTAAAAAGTTGCACATGCCGTCGTTTCGACCACGAGAAAATACCATGCATCCATGCAATCGCAGCTGCAGAGCATATGGATGTGTCTCGTATATCCATGTGCGATACGAAATTTAGGAGTCTCGATTTGGTTAATGAATGGGCTGGTTCAATCATGCCTCCAGATGAATCATTCCCTGCTCCTGAAGTTGTGGATAATCAGAAGTGCTTGCCTCCGATTGTTGTGAACCACCCAGGAAGACCAAAGAAGCGTAGGATTAAATCATCTTTGGAAGTTGCCACTGAAAATAAACGCCCTAGGAAGCAACACGCATGTTCGCGATGTAAGCAAGTTGGGCACAATCCGAAAACTTGTGCTCTATAGTTAGGGAGATTTATTTTATTTTGTGTTATTACTCATCTCTCAAAGTATTATAACTTTATGTTGTGCCTGTCAAGTATTATAACTCATCTGTCAAGTATTATAACTCAGCCATAACTCACTATAACTCAGCTATAATTCACTATAACTCAGCCATCACATGAATCGACGAGACATTTCGTCTCGTATCACGATAACTCAGCCGTCATAAAATATAACTCAGCCATATAATCAGTCGTTTGTTTTCATATTGTTTCTTTGATAACTCAGACATGACATGAATCGACTATATCTTTCGTTTTCCCGTAAAAGCTATAACTCAGCCGTAAATATTATAACTTTCAGTCATCGCATTACACTTCGCTAAAATCGCTAAAATCGTTTTGATTAGTTTCCATTACACTTCATCCAAACAACAACAAAAATATATATATATATATATATATATATATAATAACAACGCCTAAACGGTAGATCTCTGGTTGGGAAGCCCGTTCCAAAAGTTTTGCCACCAACCCTCTAGCGTTCTGGACGGTCCTGCAATCGCAAGACGGGAGCTGGGCTAGATATGTCAGTCTCCAATGGTTCCTCCACTGCGAGTTCGTTCACCGCAGTTCGCCAGATCTCTCGTTCCCGTTGTAAGGCCTCTAGCCTTTCGATTGGTAATCCGGAGCCTCTGGACATCATGTCCTCTATAAAGGCACATGGGCCTTCAAGAAGATGGCGCTCGCGGAAGGCTTGACCCAACGACTCCAGGAAATTGACGTATCGGATTAACCTAGTCAAGCAAGCTCGATAGGCCCAAACATCCGTCACGAACGGGAAGGCGGTTTCCCCCAGGGGTTCGTGATCGCCTTCCGGAAGATCAGGTAGATCCATCCGATCGACTTGTTCTTTGCACGCCTTGTGCTCATCAAGTAAACGGACCATTCGCCAGTGTGCCAAGAAGTAACCTTCGACGATAAGGTCTTGCAGGACTTGAATTGTTCCCTCTAAACGGTAAAAACGATGGAGCTGGTCAAGTTTCAGCCAAAGCGCCCGAATATACGCACCCATGCTCTTTTGCCGAGCTCGGTACTCTCGGAGTTCTAGCTGAAGGGGAGAAACCCCCGGGTCGACAGTATTTGAGTTCGGAGCAACCTCCCGAGATCGGGACGCTTCTTCTACCTCCTGTGAAAAGAACTTTTCCGGCTCCCGATTGCCGGATGGGGCGGCTATCCTTTCCCAGCCCTGTCTCAGCAATGCGGATCGAGTTGTTGCTGGCATCCTTCTATTTCTTAAATTTTTGGAAGTTAGAATGTTTTATTACCCCAACCTTCAACCCTATTTACATAGAGTCATGGGATGTAACCGCCGCTGAGTCCACCAATCACACTGCAGCGAAATTTCCGCTTTGTCCCGAGAATAACTATAAAAGACCGTGCAACACATTTAATGAAACGCGTCTTTTGTTTTCATAACTCAGCCATATAATCAGTCGTATAAATCGGTCGTTTGTTTTCATATTGTTTCTTTTGATAACTCAGTCATAACTCACTATAACTCAGCCATGACATGAATCGACTATACCTTTCGTTTTCCCGTAAAGCTATGACTCAGCCGTTAAGCAATATTTTGGCAAGTTAACCTAATAATAGACGCGACCTTTCTTTTGATAACTCAGCCATATAGATTGTTCATTTTAATAACTCATCCGTTATTCACTATAACTCAGCCGTCACATGAATCGACGTGACCTTTCGTGTTCCCGTAAAACTATAACTCAGTCTCAAAGTGAGAGTAGATACTAAAATGTTGAAGCATGAAAAGTGGATACATAGAATTAGGCGAAGAAAAAAGGGACGTTTAATACATGAAAAAGATGGGAAACTAGACGAAGAAATGAAAAATAATTATTTTAAAATAAACAGAAATTAGAGTCACGATTTGATAAGGTAAAACTGGAAATCACTGCTAGAAACCCTAAAGGATCTCAGAGACTTCGAGGGACAACCACAGAAGGTAACACTTGTTGCACATGATTTCATAGTCTCCGTAGCGGAGAGAATGGAAACCATAATTCAAACAACACATCACAGCACAACCGGGTGAAGGGAGTGGCGGGATGCCAGGATAGCGATGGGTGGCTGAGTATGAGTTTTTGCGGGCCGTATTATAACGAGATAAATCATCCAGAAAATAATTACCGGTTACAATGGCATCTGAAGGCATCAGAGGATAATGATTTGCATTAACCAGCTGGAGGTAATGGACGGTCATAGCCTCATTCCCTTGACAAATACTTAGTACCCCACATGCTAAGGTGGCATAAGGATTGGCCGGTATAATACGACTGAGAATATCAATCCCACGCTGGATATCTCTATCCTCATCCACAACCCTTAGCCCTTCGTAGTAAATGGCAATGGGGTCTATGTTTAACCCCGTCAGATAATAAAATTCATTCAACCCAAACCTGATAGGTTGACCGCCGACCACAAACCAAAGCTCCTTCTTATTTACCCTTAACTGGTTACATAGTAGGAAATGAACAACCTTACTAGATCAGACGAATTGTCTATCAACTAGCTTAGAGATTATTCCACTAGGTACTTTCTTCGTTTTATCCCACACATCCAGTCCTATTGATTCCCTAATCTGAGGGAATTCTTTCATCCTGAAATTTGTGTTTATATCTCTAGACTCAATTTTAGCGTATAGTCTTGGGGGGTAATCCCTTGCTTGTTCTTCAGAAATAATCACCATCGACATCTGTTATAGTTCATAATTAAATCATAACATAAATCAGCCATAACATAAAACAAACTCAGCCATAACATAAAACAAACTCATACACAAAGCATAACATAACTCAGCCACAAACACATAACTCAGATCTAAAGCACAAAATATCTCAGTCACAACTCAGCCGTAACTCAGCCGCAAAATAAAACAAACAGTAAATCAGCTATTGAATCGAATAAATCTAACAAATCAGCCGTAAACCCTAAAATAACTGAGCCGCAACATAAAACAAAAAGTAAATCAGCCATCGAATCAAATAAATCTAACAAATCAGCCGTCATTGATAACGGCAGCCGTAAATCATCGAAAAAACCCACATTCAGCCGGAAAACTCGAAATTAAACAGTCGACACCGGATAGACGAAAACGAAGAAGACGAAGAAGACGAAGAAGACGAAGAAGACGAAGAGAGAGAGAGCCAATTGAAGAAAGAGAGTGCGACGACGAAGAAAGACGGCGAGAGATGACGGCGGGAGATTGACGGCAAGAGAGTGGACATTGATAGTATCGCCGGCGACGAGAGATGAGAGTTTCGATAATTTGTTTTTTCGCGGTTTGTGAATAGTTAAAACTATTCACTTTCCCTATTTTTGATATAAACGAGAGAAAACAAAAATGTGGATCTAAAATAACTACTTAATGACGTGTTAAATCATATCTGATGTGTATTTTAATTTGTTGATGTGTATTTTTTTAAAATTTTTTACTCCAATTCGAAAAACAAAATCCAATGGGTAAATTGTAATTACACCTAATGCACTAAACATTCTACTAATTTTTAAATGATTTATAGATTTGAGTAATAAACCAATTTTGTATAACATTTGAATAATTCTTTCAATATACTATCTGAAAGATTCTCATAAAATGACGGGACGGTTAATTATATCCAAATCTTTATTTTGTTAGAACTTAGAATAAAGAATTCTTCTACGTATATATCCAAATTCTTTTTTTTTTGGTCCAACTATGACCAATACAATCCCCCAAATATTATCACAAAACCTTAAAGTACTAAGTCCGAAAGTACTGTCTATCATTTTATCTCGTTTCTATATATTATTTAAGATCACCACAAAATCATTCTTAATTCCAAAAAAAAGATGGAAAGAGTAACCGGAATCTCAACGTCACCGTCCTCCGCCACTGATCCTCCTCCGCCTTCACGGTGGTGGACACAACTACATTCATTATTTCTTCGTCGTAAGGAACTCACCAAAGAAGAGCGTCTAGCTATAATTTGGAAACCCTATTTGTGCGCCTACATGACATACGTAGCCGTCGTCTTTGCCATCGCCCTCTTCCTCGTAAGGCAGCAATGCGACGTCAGCTTCTCCGTCGTATACTCGTATCCGTCTCCGTTGCTCTCAACTCTTCCGCCATGTGGCACATCGATTTCCACGTGAAATATCCGTTGCTCTCATCAAGTTGTAATATTTACGACAACGGAGATGGCGTGGAAGCCAACATCGGTTCCTCAAACGCTGCCGTTTTGAAAACCTCTCACACTCTTGGTTCCAGTGGCCGACACAAGAGTTTCTCCGTGGATTTAGCTACAGAGGCTAATAATCATAGCAGCTTCGTCGTTGCAGCTTCCCCTAGAGTTTTCGAGTTGGACTTGGACCTGAAACTTAGTGCCAAGAAGAAGAATAATATGCTCGGAGAGGAATATGGATATTTCGATATCAGGTGTCGGAATCTGCCTATCGGTTATCAGAAGATTAAGTGCCTTTCGTCTTTCGAAAGATTGAAGCCATGTTGCCATAAGCTACTCAATTAGGAACTCTTGTTGCTTTTTGTTAGTTATTCCCTTTTAGTACTTTTACCAACATAATGTTTTACTTGTATTCTTTTTTGTTTTCCTTTTATTATTTATTTTTCTGTTATTTTAAATGTTATTTTCATATACATGCGTTTGAAAAACTTGATTGTCTCGAGTACATACCGGACCACCGGTACCTAAAAGCAAGGAATGATAAAAACATTGTAATTTATTCAAACTTGTATTTTTTTTAGTCTACTAGATTATAAACCCGCTCTATGCGCGGGTATCTTATTATATAAAGTTCGATGACAAAAATACTAATTAACGAGATCGTCACACGTATCAAATATATTGATAAGATGTTGACACGTGTCAAAAATAATTATGTCAATTAATCTGATTTTTACTATTTTACTATTCTACGTGAATTAGAAACAAAATCTTTAACCTTTACTGGATTTTGGAATTTCAATATCTAACCGTAGGAGATATATAAGTCCTTCAAAAATAAATATGTCAACTAATTTGATTTTTACTATTTTACTATTCTACGTGAATTAGAAACATAATCTTTACTAAACCTTTACTAGATTTTGCAATTTCAATATCTAACCGTAGGAGATGTGATATTGGCCACGCTTTTTGTTTAAATATGTCAATTAATTTGATTTTTATTATATAAAGTTTGATGTGAAAATTAATAATTAACAAGATCATAACACGTGTCAATTGTATCATTCAGATGTTGGCACATGTCAATTCTAAGTTTATTAAAATTTTAAAAAATAAAAATGTAAAAATTCAAAACTTACCATAAAAATGTTTTATATAAAAATAAAATAGATAAAAGAAAACCTAATTTTATTTAAATTTTTTTGAAGAAAAAAACCTACAGTAATGAATGCACATTGGTTGCTTTCCAAGAACCATCAATCTGACAATGAGGTGAAGAAACATGGACATCTGAATACGAAGATGGAGCTGACATGACTGCCGTAAAAGAGAGCGCCTTTTCTCAGGCTAAATTATCGCCCAAAGTCTGAGTAATTATATCATTCGCCTCTATCTCTGTCAAAATTACTAATTAACAAGATCGTAACACGTGTCAATTGTATCATTCAGATGTTGACACATGTCAATTCTAAGTTTATTAAAATTTTTAAAAATAAAAATGTAAAAATTCAAAACCTACCATAATAAGGTTTTATATTAAAATAAAATAGATAAAAGAAAACCTAATTTTATTTAATTTTTTTTAAAGAAAAAAACCTACATTAATGAATGCACATTGGTTGCTTTCCAAGAACCGTCAATTTGACAACGAGGTGAAGAAACATGGACATCTGAATACGAAGATGGAGCTGACATGACTGCCGTAAAAGAGAGCGCCTACTCCCAGGCTAAATTATCGCCCAAAGTCTGAGTAATTATATCATTCGCCTCTATCTCTTAACCTTGATTTTTTTATGGCCTTCCAGATTGCCTATAAAATCTATGGTAATTGAAAAAAATGATCAGGATCACCCTGTTGAGAGACGTCTCTACAGAAAATAAAATCCAAATTCGAGTACACCGAGTCATATGGTAAACCCTCTGACAAGACCGGAATCAGAGATAAATCCCAAACTTCACACGAACGAGGACATTCAAGATAAAAACATGATTAATAGTTTCAACCGTAGAGTCGCATATTTTACATCAAATATCACATTGGACACCTCGGTGTACCTATTTACTTACTAAAAATATTTACTTATATTATTTGATAAATTTAATTTTATTTTAAAAATTATAAACCCGCATATCGGGCGGGTCCTAATCTAGTTCATATATGAATTTGTGTTAAAAGAAATGAAATTGATCAATTATTTAAATAGCTATACATTGACATTAAATATGCAAAATTATTATACTGTCCCTGTTGTAAATAGACGGCTCCTGTAAAGTATCGAACCCTAACTCAGGTTTGGGTTGTTGCTGTTGTAATGGCGATGATCAGACTTTATTGTTGGGTGATAGATGTTTTAGATTACAATCATAAAAAAGTGGATTCCTCTAAATCTTCTTTTTATGCACAATAATTCAAATCTCACACTCGGTCCAGCCAAATAAAAGCTTCAGCTCGATCAGGCATCCTTACGACCTTTAAAAGATGCCTCAATAACCCATCTTAGCACTGTTCATATTTCTTAGCATAAATTGCACCACTTTCCATCAGTTACTTGGCTAGAGAGTAACACACATAAATCTTTGAATTTTAATTCTTATTGAAATTTTCTCAGTTTCTATGGATTTTTGGCTTGTTGGCTTCTTCACATAACCTTTGTCTTCGTCTTCCTTTCACTTTCTTTCTCTTCTTCCCCTTTCCCTTCCCAGATCTGACATATCTTAGCTATTCCACCACACTTGCCCTAACCACACTGCATGAGTCCCCATATCCAACATGGTTTTACGTACTATAAACATAGTTTAAAGCTTTTTTATGGTTAAAAATTAATGAAACTTATACTTTTTATAGAGTTTTAAATATTTGAACTTTCTATGGAATTTATATAAAAGTTTCAATATTTTAAAAGTTTCGATATTTATAATATTTTAAAATTTTAAAATTTTAAAATTATAATATTTTAAAACTCTTTAAAAGCTAAAAAATTTTAAAGTTCCAATATTTATAATATTTTAAATTTTTAAAATCTAAAAATTATAATATTTAAAAAAAATTTAAAAGCTAAGAACTTTTAAAAGTTTTAATATTTATAATATTTAAACTTTTAAAATTTTTAAATATTATAATATTTATTTTGAAACTTTTTAAGTTTTAGTTTAATCAAATAAAAGACCGGATCAAACCGAAATTTTTTTTTAAACTTGGACGCCTGATAAATCAAGCTTTCCTGCTCATTCGTTGTTGGAAGCATATTAATCTTTTTTATACTGGTTCTGAACCATTGTCTAAAACTTTTCTAGCCGATATGGGATATTGTGCATAGTTCTTTTATTTCCATAAATTTAAAATTTTCCTTTTTCTAAAAAATTCTGGAAATTTAGAAAATGTTAATGAATGACATGTCAAATCCTGATAAGTTGTTTAAAATCCTATATGGACGCTTTTAAGAACTTATAGCTTCTACTTTTTTTTAGTATAGATTCCGCACGTTTTCTTAGGACCATTTTTTATTTTTTGAACAGCAGCTTATAAATTACGAAGAAACCAAAGTAATCGTTGTTGTGTGTACAGCTTCTAAAATAAAGATTGGTACGTATAAATGAAATATGGAAGAAACATTCTCTTCAATCATTTGCATTGCAAGAATGTCAGCCGGCTTATTTGATTCTCTTCTTACCCATCCAAATTGAATCTCCTTCCAACGATGTATCCAGAACTGAAACCTCTATTATCCAATTATATAGACTCCAAAATTCATGGTCTTACCATTGATTCAATCATATAGCTCTCTACAATCTTCTTCAGAAAAGACTTTATTGTAACCTCACATTTGTTCCCTTAATTAGGCAATGCTGATTTCTGTTTGTGAGTAGAAATTGGTAGGTCTTTAGAATAATTTACAACATCTGATCGTATAAATCTTATTCCTAACATATGTTCCCTTAGACAATGCTGGTTTCTGTTGGTATTGATTATGAATAAAAATTATTGGTGGAGGTCCATCTGTAATAAGCTTTTGAGATGCATTGAATCACAATAAATATATGTGTACAAAAGTTTGTTAGATTAACTTAAATAACTGATCTTGGAGCTGATGCCTGATTATTTTTCCTACATTTGCTTCTTCTTTTTGCACTTCAGTTCGGAATATAAATATTGGGGGTTTGAATTCTCATATAATATCATATACAGCTTTCATGTTTGATTTTATATATTTTACATTTTTGAACATATCGTATATAATATGAGAAGGTTTTTCTCAACTTTTGCTAAGGAGATGACACTTGGTTTACTATATTTCTGACATCTGTATTTTTTTTGGACCTAATTAACTATAGTACAGGCCCATAAAACCAAAAAAAGAACCATCAACATTTCCTTCATCCCTCCTTTAATCAGAAACATATGCAGCCCCAAGAATCTAGAGTCACCTTATATCAGTCTATGGTTGGTTTTATCTCGGAACTATACCAACATTAAAATAAATTTATAGGTTTGAATTTTTGGGTTTAGTTTCTGTATTTGAATCTTTTATAATCTTCACAGGGACAAGCGGAAACAAATTTAAGTAAGATGGTGGGATAATATTACTTTAGTAAATTAGTTTAAAATTTTTTTAAAAAAAATTTATATAAAATTAAAATTTTGAGCTTACTTTCTGGAAAATTACGTAAGATTGTGAGAAGGTTTTGATCTAATTCTATAATTATTTTGTTCGATTCACACTTATTCTTTCAAACGTTATGGTATTTTTGAATCACATGAAATTTTTAAGTTTCATATTAGGAATTTTAGAATAAATTATGAACATAATCAGTTATGTTTTGATTTGAATTAATACCATCATTTTTTTTTGGTAAGATAAAGGGAGACAAACCCTCCCTTAATTATTCAACAAAAACAAAATTAAAGACACACCCATCGCGGCTTCGCATGTCCTCTAGCAGAAGACAGTTCGGACAAGAATCAAACAGCTGCAAACCAGACGGATGAGTGAAAGCATAGTTTGCTAACCCGTCCGCAAGACGGTTAGCCTCCCTATACACATGCGTAACCCGGACTGACCAGTCCCTAGAAAGAAAGCCATAGCACAATCGTACTAGGAAGGACAAAGGATGAGTATCTACTATCCCTGTCGTGAGAAAACCCACTACCAACTCTGAATCAACCTCCAACTCCACATGGGTAAACCGTTTCTCCCATGCAATGTGCAAACTATAGTAAACACCCCAGAGCTCTGCCAAAGAAGCCGTACAGTGTCCTATGTTAAGCGCAAAGCCCTAAATCCACATCCCCGTGCAATCCCGAATCACACCCCCTGCCGTAGCACAACCAGGTTTCCCATGAGACGCACCATCAGTGTTGAGCTTGACCCAGTTTTCCCTGGGCAGAGCCTATGCAATCTGCCTCTCCACTCGAACTGCAGCATGCGACATTCCTGGACAAGACAGATTAGCATGGTGCACTTCCTTAGCCAAGTGATATGTCTATATTTTGTCTCTGCTAAGCATGTTTTTGTCACGCATCTAGTTAGGATAACTAATTGTTTTGCATGAATTTCTACTCTCTTTTGTACACTTTTCATATTTAGGTAGTTCTTGCATTATCTTCGCATACATCGTGCATTTTGGAGTATTTCAGGTATTTTGGAGACTTTGGAGTCAGACTGTCTCGAGTCGCGCCATCATTCCATCATCACACATCCGCTTGGGTCACGCCATCTTTCCATCGTCAGACATCCGATCGAGTCGCGCTGTCATGCCGATCGAGTCGCGCTGTCGTGCCGATCGAGTCGCCGTTCGAGTCGTCCTTCGAGCCACCGGTCGGGGGATTCAGCTTTCGACGTCTTCATCAAATTTGTAGAGAATTGAGTCATCTTTCCAATGCCGTTTATTTCAAGCCAATCGGAGGTGTGGTTCAAAAGTTATCGTCGTTTTAGTGAAAGCGTATACATCCAGCTCGAGTCGCCACCCGTCGACTCGACCCTCCAGCTCGAGTCGCCACCCGTCGACTCGACCCTCCAGCTCGAGCCGCTGCCCGTCGACTCGATCCTCCTCCACTCGAGCCAACACCATCACCCACTCGAGCCACTACTCGTTCGCACATGTCAGGAAGACGTTCCGTCTTACACGCTTCAGGAGATTCCCAAACCGACACTTCATCTTGTCGTTTTAAGTTTTAGGGATTTACATGTTTTTACTATAAATACGTTTTGTTAAGTCTTGGCGGAGAGCATCTTAGTTTTTATCTCGTTTTATTTTGTAAGGTTTCCCTAGCCACCATGAACCGTTCTCAGACTTTGTATCCAGATATCTTTTGATACATTGAGTATTTGCATTTGATTTCTTCTACAAACTTGTTTATCTTATTTTTACCTATCTAAGAATGCTTGTTTCAATGTTTTCTGAGTTTGTATTGTTGATGATGATTTCTGGATCTGAGTAGTGCGTTAGTTCTTGAGGATGGGATAGATTAGGTGGAGGATCTTAGGATGTAGGGTGTTTAAGCTTGATTTGTATGATTCCCTTCTGGACTAGAGTTAGAATTACTAGTTTCTCTCTGATCAATTGGAACTAGGTTCGAGACATTTCCACACCCAAAAGGTGTTCGATGAAATGTCTGACCAACTAGTGCCAGAGACTTACGTTCCTAGCCTAAGAGATTAGTTGTCTAGGATGTTTGTTGACGTGAATGAACTTGTTTGTCATGCCTGCTCGACCACGTTTCTCTAGCGAGAGCTAGGTATGGAAGTGGTTGAGTCTGAGTAGCTTTTACCAAGAGATTGGATTAGCTAAGTTGTGATGTTCATTGTTTAGGGATAGATTGCTTGTGGCATGTTAAACACTCTGTAGACTAGGATACTCCACCGACATCAATTACTCCCATCCTTAGGACTTTTATCCTTTTGATTGATATTACATTCCTGAGATTGTTTCGCTTCTTGCTTTTTAGTTCATGCTTAGACTCATTTCCATTTTTATTAATTTTCATTTCTTGTCTTGCATTCTCGTTTCTAGTTCCAGAACACATTTCCGTTTGCATTTTTTTGTCATTCTAGGATTGTTAGAAAAAACACTCTTTTTGAATTGGCTTGACTTGTGATTGCTTGATCGCATCTTGATTGTTAGCAACATCCCATTTGGATTGACACCTTAAGTACTACAACACATAAGGTTAATTGAACCTACTAGGAGACACAAAAATCCTAGTATCAATTTGGCGCCGTTGCCATTTGGGATTCGTTTTGTTACATTTGAGATTTCAAGTTTTGCAAGATTAAGTTCTGTTACACTTATCATTCTGAGTACTGACTTGTTTTGGTTGTTTGCTTGTTTGTTTTGCATCTCAGGAACCTGTTGATTGCAACCTTGCATGCACACCAGATCAAGAGGACACCAGAATCTCCTTCCTGTGATCGACGAAATCAACCGGTTGCAACTCCCACGACAAGCTCGTCAACCCATTGATCATCCCGCACACGTCACTATGGAACAACAGCATGAACCACATCAGGTACTGCGAAACATTGGTGCTGGGGATGCTCCGAACACTCACACTCAACGTGCTGGAATCGTTCCCCCCGCCGTGCAGAACAACAACTTCGAGATCAAAAGTGGTCTGATCACCATGATCCAAGGCAACAAGTTTCACGGGTTACCTATGGAGGATCCACTCGACCACTTGGACGAGTTCGACCGTCTGTGCAGTCTTACCAAGATCAACGGCGTGAGTGAGGACGGTTACAAGTTGCGCCTCTTCCCATTCTCCCTGGGAGACAAGGCTCATCAATGGGAGAAAAACCTTCCCAAGGGATCAATCACCACCTGGGATGGCTGCAAGAAGGCATTCTTGGCCAAGTTTTTCTCCAACTCTAGAACAGCACGTCTCAGGAATGAGATTTCCAGCTTCACTCAGAAGAGCTCAGAATCATTCTGTGAAGCCTGGGAGCGTTTCAAGGGTTACCACAGCCAGTGCCCACACCATGGTTTCAGCAACGAGTCATTACTGAGTACTCTCTACCGTGGTGTCCTTCCCAAAATACGTATGCTGCTTGATACCGCTTCAAACGGTAACTTCCTGAACAAGGATGTCGAAGAAGGTTGGCAACTGGTGGAGAACCTCGCTCAATCCGATGGCAACTATAACGAGGATTATGACCGCACATTTCGCGGCGACGCTGGGTCTGAAGAGAAGTACAAGAAGGACCTCAAGAATGTCAACGAGAAGCTTGACCGTATCTTGCTGAGCCAGCAGAGGAGCGTCCACTTCGTCTCTGAGGACGACCCTTTCCAAGTTACAGATGGGGAGGGTGAGCAGAGTGAAGAGATCAGCTATGTTCAGAATCAGGGTGGATACAACAAAGGTTACAACCCCTACAAGACGAACCCCAATTTGTCTTACCGAAGTACCAATGTTGCTAATCCACAAGATCAGGTGTACCCGCCTCAACAACAACAGCAAGGGCAGCAAAAACCTTTTGTGCCTTACAATCCGGGATTCGCTCCAAAACAACAGTTCCAGCAGGGTTACCAAGCTACCTCAGGACCACCGCCAGGATTCCGACCTCAACCAGTTCAGGCTACACCAACCCTAGATCAAGAAATGAAGCAGATGATGCAACAAATTCTTCAGGGCCAAGCTAGCGGTTCCATGGATACTGCAAAGAAGTTCGCTGACCTTAGTCAAAGGATGGAATGTTCCTACAATGATCTGAATGTTAAATTCAAATCTCTGAATTCGAAGATAAGGTACATGGAAGGCCAATCTGCTTCTACTTCTACACCAAAGCCTGGCCAATTTCCAGGGAAGGCTGTTCAGAATCCCAAGGACTATGCTACTATCCAGGCTATCACCACCCAAGCTATAGATGTACAGCTCACTGAGGACAATGAGAGTTCAGATGGGGAGGATTTTCTTCAAGATGAAGTTCAGATAAAGGATCCCGTCAAGGTGCTTAAGGATCCAGTTGAGTCAGCCAAGCAATCTGATCCTCGAGCTACTGAAGAACCCGCTGCTCCCAAGGACAAACCTGTGAGATTCATCCCTCCACCGTACAAGCCTCCTCTACCTTTTCCAGTGAGGTTCAAGAAGCAGCTTACTGAGAAGTACAAAGCCTTGTTCGAAAAGCAAGTCAAGGAGATTGAGTTGAGAATGCCATTGCTGGATGCATTCGCACTTGTTCCTCACTACCAGAAATTCCTCAACGACTTAGTGATGGAGAGATCAAAAGAAGTTCAAGGCATGTCGGTACTAAGTCTTGAGTGCAGTGCAATCATTCAGAAAAGATTGTACCCAAGAAGCTCAAAGATCCTGGATCATTCACTTTACCTTGCTCTCTTGGACCTATGTCTTTTGATAGGTGTCTGTGTGATCTTGGCGCTTCAGTTAATCTTATGCCACTCTCTGTGGCTAAGAGGTTGGGTTTTACAAGGTTTAAAGGTTGCGACATCTCCCTCATCCTTGCAGATAGAACAATGAGACTTCCACATGGTATTTTAGAAGATTTACCTGTCAGGATCAGAGACGTGGAAGTGCCAACCGACTTTGTGGTTCTGGAGATGGATGAAGAACCAAAAGATCCGCTGATCTTAGGAAGACCATTCCTGGCGACTGCTGGAGCCATCATTGATGTCAGAAATAGCAAGATTGATCTTAATCTGGGCGACGACTTCATTATGAAATTTGACATCAAGGATACTTTGAAGAAGCCAACAATAGGAGGACAAGTTTTCTACATTGAAGAGATGGATAAGTTGGCTGATGAGTTGTTGGAGGAATTAGCTGAGGAAGATCATCTCAAGACTGCTTTGACCAAGGATGGGGAAGAAGGGTTCCTGCATGAGGAAACCACTTGTTACAAGAATCTGCTAGACTCCCATAGAGAAATGGATGGACCAGAGGAGTTTGAGCAGCTATCAGACGCAGATGAAGTATGTGCAGTTGAGGCAGAAACTTCAGAACGTGAGGTCTCCCACTCGAACAACGTCAAGACCCGACTCGAGACACCGACGTTTCACTGGATCGAGCCACCGCTCGAGCCGCATCTATTCCACTGTCCACCGCCATTGTCGAAACTACTCCGATCTCGTCACCTCACCAACCTCCGTCCACTCGACCAACACCATGAGGATCACCTCGAGTCGACCTGTCCATCTCAACGTTCACGCTCCATGACTCGACTGAAACTATCCGAACATGTGCGACTCGACCAACGCGGAGTTACACATCCCCGACCGAAGCTTCAATGGTCTTTCTCTGCACCACCTCCTCTCTGCGACTCGAGCAGCGACTCACATCCACTCAATCCATCGAGTTGTCTCACTTTTTCAGTCCGACGTCACGACCAACGGAGTCTCTACCCCCCTCGAGCCAACACACTACGACTCAATCCTTGCTGCTTCAATACTCGAGCCGACCTACCCCCACTCGAACCAGCGTGCCAAAACAGCTCCTGGAACCACCATTCTTCCCCGTCGAACCCACACCTGATCCGGAAAGTTCACTCACCACCATCCCATTCCACTCGATCGGTTTATCCTCTCTTCGCACTTTCGAGTTCAAAATTTTGTAATTGCTCTTGTTACTTGTTTACTAACATATTAACGTTTAGCTTTGAGTTCATCATGTCTCAGCGGAACAGAAAGAGTACTGAGCTCATACATGGAATGAGAGAGGCGTATGGGAGTGTAGGTGGAGAACGCTCATCATCTGAGTCCATGACAAAGCGTTTCCTGAAAATGAAGAACATGGTTAACGAAGTTGTTGGAGGTTCAGAACAGGCAGTGGGGTCAAGCAGACCTGTCAAACCGATCACCAAGAGCAAGAGTCGCGGGAAGAGGCTGGTACCAGCTTCTAACTCAAGAGAGGAGGACATTGATTACGAACAGGAGGGACCTGAGTTGCGTTCAGGACAAGCGCCCAGAAAATCTGTACGAAGGAAGGCAAGAGATAGGGCGTTGAGCAGTTTCACAAAGATGTTCACGAACTTCATGTGTAAGGTCAGCTGTTCTACATCCACTACCATCGTCCCAATGTTTATCCCTGACAACACCAGACCAATGTCGGGACGCGCCTCCGCGACTCTCGAGCCAACTCGTCAAAGAACACTCTCTCTGGTTCCCTCCCTAGCACATCAATCTTCATATGTGTCACGGGAGCATCAGCCTTCATCCGCTCCTTCGCAACACTCGTCTCATGAGTCCAGGGAGAGGAGGAGACAAGGTTTGCGAGGTTCCAGAGCTTCCTCAAGTCGTCGATCAGCGTGTCGTTCTGCAGCTCGTGATGAGCATGAGGTTGAGGTTGAGCAGCGAGATGACACTCAAGGTTATCATCAGGGCATGCACGGGGTTGAGCAGCAGGGCGAACAACAAGGTGATTATCATCCTACGGAGGTGGTAGTATTAGTCTCGGACCATGGCGAATCCAGAGTCGACGACATGCAGTGCGACGAGCAGCCGAGCATTTATCAGAACACGCAAGCGGTTGAGCAACAAGTCGACCAACCCGGTGAGACCACTCCTGCGGATCCCGAACACGGTGAAGGACAGAGCCAGTACCACGCCCCAACTCCTTGGGCGAGCTCAGACTCCTTCTTCTACTACTGAGGTACTCCTACCTTCCTTTGTATATACCATTTCATTTATGCATTGTTTCTGTTGTGATTCTTAAATCATCCTACAAATTTTTCTTACACAGAGGCTGTGTAATTTAAGTTTGGGGGAGGGTTTGAGATGATGTATCTGATGATGTTTTCTGTGATTCTTATTTCAAATTTTTGCATCATATCATGTTTGAGATAGCATCCATTTATTTGCATAGAAAAACAAAAAAATTGGAAAAATTCGAAAATTTCCACAAAAACAGAGTGTTCATGTAGTTTGCATTTGCATTTTAGGATTGAGTCTAGTGTTGTGCATGTAGGGTTGTTGCATTTAGCATAGGGGTTGATGATGATTGAACCTTGTTAGCATGTTGGATTCAATAGGATAGGATCAAGGCCCTTGTTATTAGTTCTTTGATGCTTGTTGATTGAACTTGAAAATGTAAGATTGAAGCATGTTTTGAATTGACGTCATTCCCTATCTATCTGAACCTAAACCTGACTTGCAATTATCTTGTTATGCATTGAAGCTGAACTCATGGATACCATATACATACTTGGATTGTCTTTCACATTTTTACCACCCTTGTCAATCCAAGTAGCTGATTCCCATCTTTGGAACAGTTCCCGCACCCTTAACCAACCGTTCTTTCAAGCCAATTGTATTCTTGAGTGTCAGGCCTTTTTCCGAGTTGAGCTTGTTAGAAAGTGTTAGGTTCTAACCGACAAGAGTAGGATCCTGTGTAGTTCTAGTTCGCGTTATCCGGGCTAGTAGGACTAGGTGAGAACTTGACATTGGGTATTGGGTTTGGATTTGTGCAGAAAAGTAAAGGGTAGAAAGTCTTAAGGAAGGCGATGTGTTTTTAGAGTTTACACGTCTAGTAAAGGATTTGGGTTCAGCAAAGTAAAAAGAATAATTGGTTCTGGGCATGAAATTAAAAAAATTAGACAAAGAAAAGAAAGTAAAAATGCTTAAGATGTCTAGAAGAAAAGAGAATGAACCATAATGAAATTAGAGTTTTCCCAATCCGCTAGAGTGATAAGAAGTGAACTCTTCCTAAGACCAAATCTAAAGAATGAAAGAATGAGTTTGAGATGAAGTTTCTGATGAAGGGTAGAGATAGGTCCAACTTCGGTTTGGAATGTTCTTTGGGTAGACAGGGCGCTGCTCTTGTATGCATCAGTTGGTTTCAACCTTTAGCCTTCTCTTAAGCTCAACTCTTTTCATGAGAGAACCTTGTTATGTATCGATGGAACCACTTGAGAATGAGACCACATTTGTCTCTAACCTTTCATCCTAGCCAAATGAGTTCAATGACACTGCATAGCTTGATTCATGGTTCTTTGTTAATAAATGTTAAAGGGGGTGATTGATAGGATTGCATGTGTAGATCAAGCGAATGAAATTCCTTCACCATGCATCATAGAACTAAAAACAAGGACCTTGATTCTAACTACTCTATTCAGTATGTTTTAGGTTCTGAGACCCCATCTTCACACCTCTTCTCCATACCTTGATCTTGATCGTTTGCTTGAGGGCAAGCAAAGAATAAGTTTGGGGGAGTTGATATGTCTATATTTTGTCTCTGCTAAGCATGTTTTTGTCACGCATCTAGTTAGGATAACTAATTGTTTTGCATGAATTTCTACTCTCTTTTGTACACTTTTCATATTTAGGTAGTTCTTGCATTATTATCGCATACATCGTGCATTTTGGAGTATTTCAGGTATTTTAGAGACTTTGGAGTCAGACTGTCTCGAGTCGCGCCATCATTCCATCATCACACATCCGCTTGGGTCACGCCATCTTTCCATCGTCACACATCCGATCGAGTCGCGCTGTCATGCCGATCGAGTCGCGCTGTCGTGCCGATCGAGTCGCCGTTAGAGTCGTCCTTCGAGCCACCGGTCGGGGGATTCAGCTTTCGACGTCTTCATCAAATTTGTAGAAAATTGAGTCATCTTTCCAATGCCGTTTATTTCAAGCCAATCGGAGGTGTGGTTCAAAAGTTATCGTCGTTTTAGTGAAAGCGTATACATCCACCTCGAGTCGCCACCCGTCGACTCGATCCTCCTCCACTCGAGCCAACACCATCACCCACTCGAGCCACTACTCGTTCGCACATGTCAGGAAGACGTTCCATCTTACACGCTTCAGGAGATTCCCAAACCGACACTTCATCTTGTCGTTTTAAGTTTTAGGGATTTACATGTTTTTACTATAAATACGTTTTGTTAAGTCTTGGCGGAGAGCATCTTAGTTTTTATCTCGTTTTATTTTGTAAGGTTTCCCTAGCCACCAAGAACCGTTCTCAGACTTTGTATCCAGATATCTTTTGATACATTGAGTATTTGCATTTGATTTCTTCTACAAACTTGTTTATCTTATTTTTACCTATCTAAGAATGCTTGTTTCAATGTTTTCTGAGTTTGTATTGTTGATGATGATTTCTGGATCTGAGTAGTGCGTTAGTTCTTGAGGATGGGATAGATTAGGTGGAGGATCTTAGGATGTAGGGTGTTTAAGCTTGATTTGTATGATTCCCTTCTGGACTAGAGTTAGAATTACTAGTTTCTCTCTGATCAATTGGAACTAGGTTCGAGACATTTCCACACCCAAAAGGTGTTCGATGAAATGTCTGACCAACTAGTGCCAGAGACTTACGTTCCTAGCCTAAGAGATTAGTTGTCTAGGATGTTTGTTGACGTGAATGAACTTGTTTGTCATGCCTGCTCGACCACGTTTCTCTAGCGAGAGCTAGGTATGGAAGTGGTTGAGTCTGAGTAGCTTTTACCAAGAGATTGGATTAGCTAAGTTGTGATGTTCATTGTTTAGGGATAGATTGCTTGTGGCATGTTAAACACTCTGTAGACTAGGATACTCCACCGACATCAATTACTCCCATCCTTAGGACTTTTATCCTTTTGATTGATATTACATTCCTGAGATTGTTTCGCTTCTTGCTTTTTAGTTCATGCTTAGACTCATTTCCATTTTTATTAATTTTCATTTCTTGTCTTGCATTCTCGTTTCTAGTTCCAGAACACATTTCCGTTTGCATTTTTTTTGTCATTCTAGGATTGTTAGAAAAAACACTCTTTTTGAATTGGCTTGACTTGTGATTGCTTGATCGCATCTTGATTGTTAGCAACATCCCATTTGGATTGACACCTTAAGTACTACAACACATAAGGTTAATTGAACCTACTAGGAGACACAAAAATCCTAGTATCACCAAGTCCTTGACAAACTTAATCATGTCCCTGCACTTACCAAGTCCACCGAAGATGTTATAACACCTCCACTTCCATCCCCACCATACAGACATGGCAAACAAAATAGCCCAAGGAACAGCATGCCTCACTGCCATGTCCCCCAAATTTCACGACACCCACTCTAGAAGACCTTGGACAAAAAACTGACGTCTTCTCTCCGGACCAACAATTCTGCTCCATAGTCCTGACATCGCCGGACAATCGCGAAGGACATGGAGAATTGTCTCCTCACCCCCTTTGCACACCTGACAAACCCCCAAATTACACAAATGTCGTCGTTGTCTTTCCGAGTTTGTCATGAGAACCTGGTGCACTACCAGCCAAAAGAAAGTTCTCACCCTTTCCGGGACCTTCAGACTCCAAATCTTACAAAACAACGCACTCATATCAGCTCTCGGTGTACAATCTCGAGCCAAAAACTGGTGTGTGGACTTCACCAGGAATCTGCCATCCGGACTTGGACCCCAAGATGGTCTATCTCTTACCCCAGTCATCACATCCACCACCATGGTCACAAGGCATGACAACGTGAAGGTGGTGACAAACGGAGCAATACGTGCCATATCCCAATCGGAACCTGCAACCCATAAGTCACGCACCCGCATATCAATTAGCTCAACCGGTATATCCACCACCGCAGCTTCTATCAAAGGTTCATCAGTAAGCCATTTATCTTGCCAAAAGCGGATTGATCTACCATCCCCAAGCACCCAACTCATACCTGTGAACACCACTTCCCGCAACCCGGTCACCACACTGCGCCAAGTGGAGGACCAGTTACTCTTGACAGCTGACCAGGAGGTATCTCGAATACTACCCACTTTATACTTTTGACGCAGAACACGAGCCCAAAGACTCTCCCCATCATGAATCAATCTCCACCCAATCTTTGCTAAAAGAGCTTTGTTCATAGTGACCGCAGATCTTATACCAAGACCACCCTCCCGTTTTGGGGAACAAACTTTATCCCATGCAAGCAGATGTTGCTTTCTCTTTCCAGGTGTGCTTCCCCAAACAAAATTTCGCGAGATTTTATCCAACTGAGCCAAAGTCGACTTAGGCAATGCAATAACACTCATCGAGTGGATTGGTATAGCTGATAGGACCGCTTTAGTGAGAGTGATTGATGTGAGCACATGACCGGAGCCTGACCGAGATGACCGAGACGCATTGATCGTGTCCGAGCCGCATGACCGAGACGCTTCGGAAGCAACCGAGACGCAGGACCGAGACGCGCCAAGCACGACCAAGGTTCCAGCAATCCTCCCGGGAGCATAGACAAGGTCAAGGATCTCTGCCAAGGCTGTCAAACAAAGGATATACCTCTTCGTTCAAACGTTCGTCCAGCATCATCCGACCCAAGAAGACCTCGAAGAATCAGTTCGCATGGTCTTCACCCTTATCCAAAGGTGAAGACAATGAAGTCATTGTAAGTGAGGAATTCTACTCATTTTCCTCACTCCGGGTTTTTCCCAAGTGGTTTACCGGAGGAGGTTTTAACGAGGCGAGGAGCTTCAATGCACGACATCCGAAGCCAAGCCGTTTCCCGCGTCAAGACCAAAGACGGTTATCTCTCTTCCCTTTTGCTATGCATTTTGATTTGAACTTTGGAATATTCCTTTTTGAACGTTAAGAGTGTTTGTGGCTAAGTTTGTTTGTCAAAGGGAGCGACGTGTTCTATTGCATAGAGAACACGTAAAAGGACAAGTGTGCGAACCATCTCCATCAGGGTTATCCGATCCCACCAAGGTATTTCCCAGCTGATTACCTTCCAATCCGAGAATCGATGGTGGTGTGTCACTGATCGGGACTTGCGGAGGAGCTTCTGCCATCGGATCCTCATCTCCACTATGCCCAGAAACTCTCCCTGCCCGACACCCATCCTCCTTCTCGACTCGTAAGCGCTTGCCTGACTCCGACCATTGAGGATCCCCCCGTGTCGGACCAAAGACAATTCCTCTCATGGGCTTATTAGTTTGCCTTCTCGTTTTAGGCCCATTAACCCCACAAGATTTAAGTCCACCAGTCCGTTTACCACTTGGGCCTTCAGAAAAGGCCTCTTTTGCTTGGAACACCGGTCCTTTACTTACTCCCGCATTAACTTTAGCCCCACTCTTCCTCACGTTTGAATTATTATGAGAAGATATGATTTCCTTATCCGCTCCCGGTGAATTCGCATCTTGCCTGATTAACTGGCAATCAGAATCCTCTTCCAAACTACCAAATCTGTTGGTTATGGTAAGATTCTCTAAATCATTGATACGCCTAATCTCCTGAGGGGTCTTCCCGGAATATCCTTGGTCACACCAGCCCCCACCAAGGTAGGCGGCGGTGGCCGCTCTGTTCTCCGATTTCCCCTGCGAACTACTGTAAAACCGTCTTCTGTCATTCCCTCACCAGTAGGCCCTCTCTTCTCCACCTGTCGTTGAACAGGTGCCGGGCTCTCCACCGATTTGCGAGCACACATATGATGTGTGTCTCCAAACATACCGCATATTAAACAGATATTCGTCAACCCTTCGTACGATACAAAATACCTATCCTCATTCACCATTATTGTGCCCTTAAATGGCCTTCTCAGTTTCACTTCCACACAAATCCGAGCAAAGCGTCCTCGTTCGAAGTTTAGGGTATTCAAATCCACCTTGATAGGTCTTCCCTAATCCCTTCACAACGGCCATAAGTATCGCTCGATGATAAAAATTTGCTGGGACATTAGCAAACCGGACCCACACCGGCGTCATGACAATATCATCCACCAACGGATCAAAACCGTCCGACCACGCTTGCACCATAAGATAACTCCCAAAGGCCCATCAAGGACCCCCAGTGAGAGCCTCCATATACTCATCTTCCAGCTCAAAACGCACCATGAAGAATTGTCGTGGCAAATCCACCACATGCATGGCCCCTTTAGGTTTCCACATCTCTCTCAATCTCTTGGCAACCACCGGTAACGACAGATTCCGCCCAAGAACTTTAACCACCATAATTTGCTTCCACAAACCATTCATAACATCTAACACCTCCTTCTCAATGGTAACAACCGGTTCTCCATCCTCACCATCGGGAAACACCAGCTGCACTCGCTCATCCACAAAAGCATCGTCCATCAGATCTTCTGGTCTAAATCTCCCACTCACGTTACTCCCCGTAACCTTCTTCGCCCAACTCATCCGGGGATGAGTTAATACCATCATTTTTTGCATTGCCTTATATCTACCAACTATTTTCCTTAATTATTATTTTTGTTTATATATAACTTCTCATTTTTAACTTATTATTTTGAAACACTTGCGAATTTATGATCATTAATATTTGATTTCACTTCCTTCTCTCTCTTAAAGGCTCAAACATTCTATAAAGTTTAGTTTTCTAAAAACAACCTATTACCATACAAGCACATCCTCTTTCATACTATTGTAAAAACTAAAACATTTACTTTCTATTATATCCTCGATTCAATCTCCAACGAACAACAAAACACCGGTAACAATAGTATCGTTGTTTGGATCATCCATTTTTGAAAAGTTCCTAACTTTAGAAGAAATATTATCTTACTAAGTCTTGAATATTTTTTCCACAAATGTAAATTAACTTTACTATTGTTTATCTTTTGATGATTTGTGCAATCATTTTAAAATATTTATAAAATAAAATAAATAATTTCATTTGTATTTGATTTTAAAAGAATTTGAATATATAATGATGTTAGGCGTCAGATTCTTAGAGTAAGAGATGAGAGAAATCTTACTATATTATATCATCTAATAATAAAGTAAAGTTTTCTTTTGCAAAGCTCCAAAAGATTGTTATTTGATGCTCTCTTCCTTCACAAGTGTCATTTTGTTTCTTTTAATTTTTAGTGTAACAAATTTATTCAATTGAATTTACATAATAAAATTTTCACTTAACAAAGAATTTGATGATTGAATAGTTTAAGGATATAATATTATAATATTTGGAGAATGTCGAGTAATAATTGGCTGTTTTATTTCCACACTTTAATATAAATAATTCACATGATCTTGATATTACTGATAAGCTCAAATTAATCCCTAGAGCTACTCTCTCAAACAAGAGATCAGTTGCAGTACTTAGGGGTCGAATCCACAGAGACTCAAGATAAAACACAATAGATTGTAGAGTTTTGTTATTACGCTAAACAAGTTAATTTGAATTAAAATAAAGCAATGCAAATATTTAAAAGAAAGTGTTGTAAATCAGAAAGATCAAAAGAGTTAAGCCTAGGGAATTTCTCAGGAAATTATGAAATATTAAATCAGATAAATTAATTAAGGTTCAAGCAATAAAGATCATATCTAGAACTCTAAACTTTTGGTAAAATAATCAGTTCTCACTGCAATTATATTCTAAATTTAAAACCAGGAAATCCAAATCTCTTTGTAAAATTCTAAGTAATAAATCAGCCTTAAGAACAGGTTTAGATAAGTTCACAGAATTATTAATTCAAATCTCTTTGTAAGAAACAATTCTGCTCATCAATGGTTTAATCAGGAAAACAATTATATTCTCATATCAATTTATTTCCCTAAGATAACAATTCTAGGTGATCAATCAAGAATTATTGTGAAGAACAACCAAGGATGAAGATCATAAAAGATTAAGAACCCTAAAAATCTCAGATCTAATAAATCATAAAAACCCTATGAAAAACCCTAAACCTAACAAACAAATTACTCAGACATGTTAAATAAAGAACAAATCATAATTCTGAATAACATGCAATAGATATTGAAAAGTGAGAAAGAGTTTAGAAATTCTTCTCTCAATGAAGATTAGATCTCTCCCAAAAAGCTCTCAATATCTTTTCTCTCAAAAACTGCTAGAAGATGACTTCCGGGTTTCTAAAACCCAAAAACAATATATATACATCCTAAAATACGTCCAGGGGCTTATGTTGCAATTATAGAAGACTTTGGGCAAATTCAAAGTAAAACTTCCATAAATTTGTTGTTCTCTCGTCGGGTAAACATTAGTGTCGATCGATGCTCCTTTGTGTGGTGTCGATCGATGCTCGTACTCTGTTCCGACTCCAACTTGATTTCCTTCGGTAAAATGTTCCAAAATGATCCAAATTGTTTCATATTGCTCCATCCGTGCCAAACTCCTAAATAACCTGTAAAGACTCACAAATAACCTAGAAACAAATCAAAAGACTCAAAAAGCACACTTATATCATGGTTAAAAACCGTAAAAACCATGATATATCAACTCCCCCAGACTTAGTCTTTGCTTGCCCTCAAGCAAAACAGAAACTTAAACCTGTGAAAGAGGTTTGAAAACATAGAATTCACTCAACTGCTCGTAACTGATCTTTGCACTCTTTATCGCCTTGACTCTCAAGAACTTACTTCATATACTTTGTCAATTGAAAAGCATCAACATTCCTTACTCAAATCCCACAATCCTCTGAAATCTCTAGTCTCACCATTACCATCTCATTACATAAATTAAAGCAAGTACAGGTGATTTCTTACCTTGTGGTATTCAAACAGTGGCATATGGACTCTCTTCAGGCCAAGACATTCTTCTTACATCTCCTTTCCTCTCCCTTTTCTCACTTCCTTTTTTTTTCTTATTCTTTTTTTTAGCAAAGGTGTAAGCGAATACCGGGGTCATCGGTAATTTACCTACCCCTCGCTTCCAAGCTTTGTGTGATCATTTGACTCAAGAGTAGAATAATGAGGTCACTGGTAATTTACCTACCCCTCTAAACTGATCAAAATCATCTCATCTTTTATTTCTCTCTTTTTTTCTTTTTTTTTCTTAAGCACTGAAGGGAAGAGAGAGGGGAGACATACTTTGAAAAATTGCACTGCCTTGTATGGCCTGAAGAAGAAGTCTAGTCCACTGATTTCCAACCCCAAAGTAAGAGATTAAGTCCGGTTAAAATCCTAATAAAGGTTGAGACAGCATTGGTTGAACTAGATATCCTTTGAATAAGGGCTTTCAGGATTGTTGATACAGCTCATAGTCTTTCCACACTTCAGTTCTGAGGTCAAGCTTAGTCAAGAATCATTAGAGTGTTAGCCAAAGAACAAGAACCATCAGTTAGAGATCATAATTCAACCGAAATTTTTGAAAAATTTGACTCAATAAAAACAAAAATAAGGTTTGGACACAAGACACAAAAACCAAGTAAGTAGTTAGTACTAACCTCCCCCAGACTTAAACAACACTGTCCCCAGTGTTATCAAGCAAGGGAAAAGTCAGGAAACAAAAATTGTGTTGAAAAATTGAATGAAAAAGTTGAACAGATTCGCGGGTTACCCATTGGTGTCGATCGATACCATCAAGGCAGCATCGATCGACACCTTCGGCGAATGGTGAATTTTGGCCGAATCTCCTTGTTTGTTGCAGTTAGTTGTGTTTTGTTGGATCATTCCTTTGATGTTAATTCTGTTAAGAAGCACTCAAACACAAACACAGGTTAAAAGCAACATGATAGATATATGGTTCATAAATCCAAACAACTTTCAAACACAAACTGACTCAAAGCAAGAATAAAAATGACTCAATCCTAAAAAGGGAAAAAGATAAATAGAACCATGATCAGAAGCTAAAATGTAACAGAAACATCATCAGCACCACCATCATCATCAGTATCGTTAGCATCCTCATCAGAAATAGGATCCGCAGATGGTGAAGATGGCGAAGGGGACCTGCGCCTAGTACGCTTGGTAGGCCTGGTAGGACGAATGCAGCCGCACTGAGAAAGTCGAGCCATGCCATTCCAGATGGCACGCAAAACAAAAACCACATAAGTCTGGTGAGCTCCCTGGTCCATAGTAGCAGGATCCTGCGGTGGCTCTGGAAACTCAAATGCCGCAGTCCCAGAAGAAGAACCAGTCTCAAAACCCCCAGCAGGGTTAGCACCATCTAAATCAACAGCAGGAATAGCATCGCCTCGTCGGCGACGAGCAGCAGGTGCAACAACAGAATCTCTCATGTCAGGCTGAAATGCCAGCTGGTGGTAATCCTCGCCAATATCAGTAAGTGCAGGACGCGGTAATGAAATCATACGCTCTCCAGTGGTGGAACAAAAAACGCCAGAATAAGGGCTTCTTCAGCCACTGAGTATGTGCCATGTAATCAATATCCATAACTGGACGCTCAGTAATGATCCTGCAACTCCCGAGATCAATCTGAAAATGCCTGAAGATTGGAGTCAGAAGACTCCCAACACTCTCCTTCTTCTTTCCTTTCCCAGTGAAAGGCTTGGTCTTCAGATCAACCAAGTGATGTGCAAAAACTGCTCCCATGTTAACTGGCCTATCCAATGCGGGCGTAGGACAAATACCAGCAACCAAGTCTCGCAAGCCACAATACAATAAGATCAACTCTGCCACTCGCATCTTGTTAGGCTCCATTTTACACAGAATTGTGTGCCCAATAGCACGAATAACATACCTCAGGACTGGATGTCGAATATCAGTCTGTGTAGATGACTTAGAATGATATCTCCCATGTCCAAACAAACTCCAGAAATCCTGGACATCAGGAAACTTTTCAGGAACTGCGACTGCTGTAAAATCTCTCTCAAAGCCATAAATGCCACAAAGATCTCTAAGTGGTAGCTTGTAGCGAATGCCCCTAATGAAGAAAGAAAGGAACCCCTCCTGTGCATTCTTAACTGCTTCATTCTGATAATAAACTCCCACAGTGGCCATAAACTGACGAACAAGATCAGGATACATATCATACTGCCTAGATGCAATGGTTCCCAATCCTATCCTATCCAACACAGCAAGAACCTCATCCTTAATACCCAACTGGTTCATAGCAACCAAATCAAGTGTCTTAGTTGGGTGAATCTCAACTCCTAACCAGCCATTGTAGAACAATGTATCATAATCATCCCAATCATCTGACACTGGCGTATTAATGTAATCTGATTCTTCAAATTCCTTCATGATATCATCATTCCAAATCCTATTACGTCTAATCTTTCTACCTTCTAACCTTGGCCATGGAGGACGAGCTGGAACTTGTGGAGCAAGAGGAGTGGTCGCCGGTGGCTGAGCATCACTCGCCGGAGCTGACGGAGGCGGACGGCGAGTTTGGCGAGAAGTGGTAGCTCCGCCGGTTCCGGTTCGTTGCTTTTTATTGGATGTCATCGCTTTGAATCGCAAAACTGAGACTGGATCCGGATAGAGGACTGAAAAACGAGTGGGATAGAGCTTTGAATCACTCAAAACGGAGCAGTATCGGAGAAGTTATGAGGATCTGAAGCTGTTCGTCGATTTTGAGAGATGAAAAATAAAAGAGACAGCTCGGGGCTTTATTCGCGTGTCCCTCGGTTTTAACGGTATCGATCGATGCCCATTTAAGTGGTATCGATCGATACCTCTTTTATCGGACCCGGCCCACTTGCAATTAAAGGCCCAATTCGCGCAAACCCAATTCAGAAACCCATCAACCTTTCTTATTTTCTGCGATCCAATATTGGTGCCGACCGATACCCAGATGGTATCGATCGATGCTTCTCAATGGTATCCGTCGCTCTCTTTTTTTTTTTAGTTTCTGAAACAATAAAGACTCAAAACCAAAATTTAATATGTTAGTGATCCTAAAAAAAACAAAAATTCAAAATAAGTAATTCCTACCAGTGGGTTGCCTCCCACTCAGATCTTGTTTTAAGTCATTAGCTTGACTGTGTCGATGCTCAGGCATTCGGCGGATCAGAACATGGCTGTGAATGCTTCTGAGAGGAATGTCTCATCATCCAAGGTGGTGTATAAGCAGTAGATAAATGAGGTCTACCAAGGACATGAGAAGCAGGACCATAACGATACTTTGGTATAGTGCATCTTGGCTTCATCTGAGGACTCTGGAGTGTGGAGGGGTGAGTCTTCCATTTATTAACAAGTTTATGACTTGGAGGATCAATTTTGGATAAGCTCTGTCGTGGAAGTGGAGGAGTGTCGACCGATACCACATCAGTATCGATCGACACAGCGTCTGATGATCGTTTAGCAAACACTTTCTCAACACAAAAAGTCTGTCCATCAATAGTAGGAACCCTCCTCAGCTTATCCATCTCAAAGTTCATAGTCAAACCTTCCACATTCAGTGTTATGTGTCCCTTCTGCACATCTATGATGGCACCAGCTGTAGCCAAGAAAGATCTTCCTAAGATGAGAGGATCATTAGGCTCTTTGTCATACTTCAGCACCACAAAGTCAGTAGGAATCATGAAGTTTCCAACCTTAACTGGAATATCCTCTAAAACACCTTCAGGAATTCGTCGGGAGCGATCAGCTAAGATAAGAGAAATCTGAGTTGACTTGAATTCTGTCATTCCAAGTCTTACAGCAACAGAATGTGGCATCAAGTTGATGATAGAGCCAAGATCACAGAGTGAGTGTGAAAAATTTCCTGCTGAGATTGAGCAATCAAGCACAAAGCTTCTAGGATCTGGTAACTTCTTAGCAGTCCTACACTGAATTGATGCACTCACTTTCTCAGAAACTATCACTTCTTGCTTTCTTTCCTTCCTCCTTTGAACAGGCTGGTTCAGCAGAATTGCACTAAATTCTTTAGTTAGCAAGGCTCCTTCCTCAGGGCTCAAACCATTGGATACCATTCTCTTAACATAGCGTCTAAGTGGTGGTGAAAGCTTCACTGCATCAATCAAAGGCATCTCAATCATCACCTTATCCATCATTGCTTTGCATCTAGCTTCCTCCATCTCCTGCTTAGACTTTTGTGGCTTAGGAAAAGGAATCTGAGGTTTGTAAACCCTCTCATTTGCTGGAATCTGAGATTTTGCAACTTGTGGTTCCGTCTGAGATGAGTGTCGACCGATACCAGTTTGGTGTCGATCGACACCATCATCTGGAGTCGACAGATTTGTCGATTTCTCACCGTGTTCTGCAGAATCAATTTCATCAACTTCTTCATCTCTCACTGATATAGCATTGCAAGCATGCTTGGGGTTTGACTCAGTTCTCGCAGGAAGATACCCCTCTTGTCGTTTGACAGACCCAGCAGTCTGTGCAACTTGACTCTCCAACTTCTTAACATGAACATTCAATGCATCAATCATCCCAGTAAGCTCATTGTAGACATTATCAATCTTCCCATTGAATGTCACTGTCAAATTCTCTTGTCCCTGAAGAATCTGCTCAAGCATGGCTTCCATTCTACTCTCAGAAGAAGTCTGTGGAGGCGGAGACTGATAGGATGAGTTCCCATAAGTCCTTGTGAAGTTGCTCCCTTGTTGCTGCTTCTGGTAGTCCGGTTTGGGAATGTAGCCTGAAGAGTTCCCACTGTAAGGCCTGGTGCCTTGCTGACTACCGAATCACTGACCCTGATTTCCAGCTCCATACACATAGTTGACATTCTCCTCTATATTCGCTGGCTCTGGCTCCAATGGCTCAACTTCAGCAGCAAATTGGACTGACTTCTTACCCATAAGGAGATTATGCACAGAATCCAGCTTAGCATTAACAGAAGCTAACTGGTGTGAGTCATATCCTCCATGTAATCTCTTCCTTTCAGCATCTGCTCTCTTAGTACTATTGCTAGCAGCTAAGTTCTCAATCAACAATTCAGCATCTTCTGGCATCCTTGTTTTGAAATTCCCATGACTTGCAGCATCTAAAGCCAACTGATACTCCCAGTCACACCCTCTGAAGAAGATACTTAGCAATTGAACTCTCGAGAAACCATGGTGTGGACAGTCCCTTTGGTAAGCCTTGAATCTCACCCAAGCTGCTTTGAAAGCTTCATCTGGTCTCTGCTTGAAGGAAGACAGCTTGACTCTCAACTCATCTGACATTGCATCATCATAGAAGTGGTTGAGGAAGGCCACCTTCATATCTCGCCAGCTTGTCAATGATCCAGCAGGCAGCTGTTTCAACCACTGGGATGCCTCTCCTGCAAGTGAGTAAGGGAAGAGCTTGCAGAAGATGTAGTCCTCAGTTACTCCATTAGCCTTGATACTGGTCACAAGATCCTCAAAATGCTCAATGTGATCCAAAGGCTTCTCATTAGGCAAAGCAGAGAAAGGTCTCTGCCCAACTAGTTGAAAGTACGCAGGTTTCAACTCAAAATCATTCCTCTGAAAAGGGGGAGGAACAATAGCAGACCGGTTTTCATACACCAGATCAGCCCGATTGTAGTCAGCAATGGTTTTGATCAGATCCCGGTTGTCCTCCTGTCGTCGAACTGGGTTCTGTACGTGGTTGGCAGCTCCACGCACGTCTGCAGGTGGGTGTCGATCGATGCCACCTAGTTGGTGTCGATCGACACCAAGATCCGGATCATCATTAATACCAGCTTGCTGGTTCACGACAGCCTGCTCCATGACAACAGGTTCGGCAATCACATTGCCTTCAGCATCAATCTTTTCGCCCTGCTCATTGCGCAAGTGGCCCTCTTGATCCCTCAAAACACCAGCCTCATCACGCATCAGAATGATCGTATTAACCATCTTCAGAGATTTGGCTGCTTTTCTGTTCTCACGTTCAAGTTTTCCCAACTCTTTGTTTGACAAATTCACAGTAGGAGAAGATTTGTTGCTCCTTGTGTGAGGTCTAGGAGGCATGCACCTGAAACACCAAAGAGAAGAAAAAAAACAAAAACGTGCAAGTAGAAAATAAAATGAAAAATTTAGACGAAATTAAAAACTCAAATCTAATGGTAAATCAGAGAGTCCCCGGCAACGGCGCCAAAATTTGATAAGCTCAAATTAATCCCTAGAGCTACTCTCTCAAACAAGAGATCAGTTGCAGTACTTAGGGGTCGAATCCACAGAGACTCAAGATAAAACACAATAGATTGTAGAGTTTTGTTATTACGCTAAACAAGTTAATTTGAATTAAAATAAAGCAATGCAAATATTTAAAAGAAAGTGTTGTAAATCAGAAAAATCAAAAGAGTTAAGCCTAGGGAATTTCTCAGGAAATTATGAAATATTAAATCAGATAAATTAATTAAGGTTCAAGCAATAAAGATTAGATCTAGAACTCTAAACTTTTGGTAAAATAATCAGTTCTCACTGCAATTATATTCTAAATTTAAAACCAGAAAATCCAAATCTCTTTGTAAAATTCTAAGTAATAAATCAGCCTTAAGAACAGGTTTAGATAAGTTCACA
This sequence comes from Camelina hispida, assembly GCA_023657505.1. Classification (NCBI taxonomy): domain Eukaryota; kingdom Viridiplantae; phylum Streptophyta; class Magnoliopsida; order Brassicales; family Brassicaceae; genus Camelina; species Camelina hispida. The sequence goes on along the minus strand of CP094637.1, from coordinate 14,263,219 downwards.
GAATTATTAATTCAAATCTCTTTGTAAGAAACAATTCTGCTCATCAATGGTTTAATCAGGAAAACAATTATATTCTCATATCAATTTATTTCCCTAAGATAACAATTCTAGGTGATCAATCAAGAATTATTGTGAAGAACAACCAAGGATGAAGATCATAAAAGATTAAGAACCCTAAAAATCTCAGATCTAATAAATCATAAAAACCCTATGAAAAACCCTAAACCTAACAAACAAATTACTCAGACATGTTAAATAAAGAACAAATCATAATTCTGAATAACATGCAATAGATATTGAAAAGTGAGAAAGAGTTTAGAAATTCTTCTCTCAATGAAGATCAGATCTCTCCCAAAAAGCTCTCAATATCTTTTCTCTCAAAAACTGCTAGAAGATGACTTCCGGGTTTCTAAAACCCAAAAACAATATATATACATCCTAAAATACGTCCAGGGGCTTATGTTGCAATTATAGAAGACTTTGGGCAAATTCAAAGTAAAACTTCCAAATTTGTTGTTCTCTCGTCGGGTAAACATTAGTGTCGATCGATGCTCCTTTGTGTGGTGTCGATCGATGCTCGTACTCTGATCCGACTCCAACTTGATTTCCTTCAGTAAAATGTTCCAAAATGATCCAAATTGTTTCATATTGCTCCATCCGTGCCAAACTCCTAAATAACCTGTAAAGACTCACAAATAAACTAGAAACAAATCAAAAGACTCAAAAAGCACACTTATATCATGGTTAAAAACCGTAAAAACCATGATATATCAATTACATTATTTTTTTTCATTTTCAATCCATTTAAACTTAACTAATATATTTTAATATATAATTTCTAAATAACTAAATGAGGATTGAATAAATATTTGTTTTTTTGATAAAGAGATAACTCTATATATTTCTGTTTAAAGAGAGAAGTGAATATATATTTAAATTCATGATTTGATTAGCTATGATGCCCGTTCATAGATCTATATTTATAATATCTAACTCTTGAATATATATTTAAACCAATAGACAATTTTAGTTATTCATTCACAATAATGTATATTTATAAACCTGACACATTTTTTATTAATTTTTCTATTCCATTTCATCAATCCTATATTTTGTTCTAACTCTCATTTTTGTAACTTTCATAATATTTATAGGAATGCAATGAATGATTAATAATAGTATTTAGAAATATTTATAAAATATATTAATAAAGGATAAAACAGACAATTTAATAGTTTTTTTTTAGTTTGTGTAAGAAAACTAAAAACAACAAGTTTACAAAACCGGATAAAGTATGAATTAAATTTACCTAATTGATATAAAGATTAGAGCATTTATTATCTAATTAAATAATAAATTTCATATGCTCTTAACTACAATTTCTCTTATAAATAAAATGTTACATATTTTACTAATAACCCTCAAATCTCAAATCTTACATAATATTTTTATTTAATTAATATTGTTTTAACTAACAATCTCCAAAATTACAAAAATTTATTCAAAAAAAATGTAAGCTAAATTCGTACGTAGCGACTACTAGTTTATTATATTTTTAAGTAAAATAATTTTTAAAAAGAAAAATTTGTGATATTTTACATATCCCAAGTATTTTTTCCAGTCTGCAAAGTGTGTTTTCTGGGGCAAAGGAGCCGATTTTACATGTTTTGCGGGACTGTCCTGCAATTTCTGGGATTTGGAGGCACTTGGTTCCTCAGCGCAAGCAGCATGTTTTTTTTAGCAGACTTTGCTGCCTTGGTTATTTAGGAATCTGCGGGTTGGCTCAGATGATAGCAGTGGGAATTGGTCTACGTTGTTTAGTATGACGGTTTGGTGGGTTTGGAAATGGAGGTGTAGTGATGTGTTTGGTGAGAGAAGGACTTGTAGGGATCAGTTGAACTTTTTCAAGGATATGGCTGAGGAGGTGCAGAGAGCACTCTGTGGTTGCTTGCACCACGCAGAGGACAGTCGGAGTAGAGTGGCTAATCAAGTGGGAGATAACGAGTGTTGGTTGGGTTAAATTAAACGTACAACAGATGGAGCTTCTCGCGGTAATCCAGGTTTGGCTGCTGCGGATGGAGCTATCCGGGATCGGGAGGGAGTATGGTTGGGAGGCTTTGCGATTAGCATAAGGGTCTTTACCGCTCCATTGGCAGAACTGTGCGGAGTTTACTATAGTTTGCATATGGCTTGGGGAAGAGGTTTCTGCCGGGTGGAGTTGGAGGTAGATTCGAAGTTGGTGGTTGAGTTTTTTCATACAGGGGTTAGTAATGCTCATCTGATGTCCTTTCTGGTATATTTGTGCCAAGGCTTCTTTTCAAGAAACTGTTTAATCGAGATTAATCACGTATATAGAAAAGTTAACCGTCTAGCTGATGGGTCCGTGGGATTCTAATGGAGAATGCCGTTGAGACAATTGTTCCACGAACTGCTCATGTATAATTTTTTATAGTTTCTTAATAAAATCATAGGAGGCAATTGTCTCCCGTTTCCTACCAAGAAAAATATCATTTTTCTTTTTGGTATTCAATTTTAATATAACCTAGTTAGGAACAAAAACTGTGTGTGAGAAACTAGGAAAAGGAAAAGTAAACCCATGTTGTTTTATGACTTTTTTATTTTATTCTTGTCAACGGTTATGATTAAACCTATAAAAGATATATAGACTAATTAATTCTTATAACTTAGGAAAAAATGTATAGGATTAGACTATAACCATGCTATTATGATTAGGGGTGTCAAAATGGGTAAAAAACTCATAGGTTTATCCTGTTTATCTATTATTTTATCGGGTATGGGTTAAGTTTTTATACACTTATAAATAAATGAGTTTTGATGGATTCGTCCAACGGGTTCATTGGTTTATCGGGGTAAACCCATTAGGTTATGGGTTACCAATAGGTTAATAAAAAAAAATATATATATATATATAATATATATGTTTATATTAATATGTAAAATATCTTATTTTTGCAACTAATTTATGTAAAATATCTAAAATAAATGTTATATTTTTCTTCTTTGGTAAAAACAAAAAAATGGTTTAATAATTCTATTTTATTTAATATGTTATGGATTTAATATTAATTAATTAATTTTATTTTATTTATATATAGGTAACCCATATAACCTATTTAGCCATTGGGTTTTATATTATTGGTTTGGGTATATAAATTTAACCTATTATAATTAATGGGTCGGATTGAATCCGTCCACAAAAGTCTCGAACCCATGTAGATATGGGTAGGGTCGGGTTACCTATTTTGACAGTCCTACTTATGATATATCCCATATAATTTATCAAATCTACGAAAATAAAAATAATGTTGCAAACAATAACCTAAAAGCCAAGAAACTAGAGATAACAGATTCATGATCGGAGAAACTAAGCCAAGTCTGCGCGCAATTCAAGCTCACACCGTCTCATATATCCTAGCAACGATCCCGTCATCTTTCCCGCCGGATCCGTCGTGAATTTCACCGGAATATCGGGACAAACAGCCGTCAATAAACCTCTTACATCTCTAGCACGTGTCTTCATAGCATACAAAATCTCAACACGAAGATCCCAAATCACGTCTTCAGTAACTTGCGGCAAAACCACCTTCTCGAAAACGACATCAGTACTGTTTCCTAAAGAAAGCGGCGAGGGAGATGATGGGTTGGAGATAACATGGCTGCCACGGAGTAAACGCGAACTGAGAGGATGTAGAGAGATTTCACAGCCTGTATTTGGACTCCTTGCGACGAAACCAATCCTCCAATCAGCGGCTGAAACGTTTGCGTTTGAGACGGAGACTGAATTAGCAAAAAGCTCCACGTAACAACTTGTATAATTGGCGTCACTTGAGACAAGAGTTAAAAAGCCTATAATAAGAAGGAAGAGCACGACGGTAATAATGTAACAAGAGCATGCCATGAAGCACAGAACTGGACACGGAATATTTTCGACGGACTCAGCGGGATGACTGGTTGAAGTTTCCCAGCGACATTGGCAACGTTGGTGAATGAGGCCGCAAGAGGTACATTGAGAATTTGCCATCCTTACAAGTTTAATTAACACCTCCCCTAATGAAAAAAAAATAACAACTTATATATATTGAGTCCAAAGTAAAAAATATATATATTTGCCATCCTTTTCCTTGTGGGAAGTAGTCTCATTTATGTTTATCTTTACAAATTAAAAAAAAGTATCATCTGTTCCCATAATCAATTAATTATATATATTTTTATTTTAGTAATTTTGATATGATTCTCTACTTTTTTTTTTTGGCAAACCTAAATTAAAACTGACATGATTATCTACTTAAATCTATAATTTTACGATCAATATCCAATACGTGATATTTTCAATAAAATAATATATATATCCAATACGTGAGTAATAAGAATAACTTGTCAAATTTACTATATAGTTTTGTTTGACGATACATGTAAATAAATTAACATATAATAAGTTGATAACTAAAAGGATATTAAATGTAATATGAACCATTATATTGAGTATGTCCCTATATAAGTAAAAGAGAAGTACAAAAACGATTTCGGATCGGGTCGGTGAGAATAACCTGCAGCCATATAAATAGGTTATCGGGTTTCCAAAAAATAAATTATAAATATAAACATTAATAAATTCTCCCAAAAATAAACCATAATAGTTACGATAATATATATCGTTCCTACAATTCAGGAAACTAAGACCAAATCCACCACAGCAACTTGATTTAACAAAAAAATATATATATTATTTTTATCATATTTATATATATTTTTTTTATTAATAACAGTCAATAACAAAGTGACAGCTGTAAGTTTTTGCTGAAAACCGGTTTTTGTTGAAACAATTTTAGTACCGATTCTCTTCTTTTTTTATTAATTTTTTTTTTAAACAAGTGTTTTGAATTTTGATGAGCACTCCCACTGGAGATGTCCTAATAACTAACATACATAATTAATGTTTATTTAAAATTTATGAAAATTAAAATGGCGAAACAAACTTAACCCAAAATATCAAACTGAGGGTCCGAATGGTAATCGCGGATTTAGTAGTGCGGAACAAAAAATTTGTTAGTGCGGTACGGTTCAACTGCGGTACGTGCGGGACAAATGTATTTGCGGGACAAGTGCGGTTATTCAAAAATAAGCGATACAAAATAAAGTTTGATTGGTGAAAAACAATTGGTAGTGCGGATTTCATTTTATTTTATTAATAACTAGTATAAGTATATATTTTCATTTGTTTTGTATTAATAAATTTATATATGCAGTCTCGGGTATGATTGGTTAAACTTTTCATACAACTTTTAGATTAATTTTATATTTTATATTATGTAGTCTTGGGTATGATTGGTTAAACTTTTTAAAAATAATTATTTTCTAATATGCGTGTTTTAATTAAAAAAAGTCATATATTTTGAAACGGAAAGAGTATATTATAATAAAATAATCTAAAAACTTATATCTTTTAATTATAAATTAGAATCAAATAATTTTAATATAGTTGATTTTATTGAACTTGTATTAGTTGATTTTAATATATTTTTAATTGTGTTATAATTGGTTGTAATCCATTCAGTATAAACATTCAATACATACATAATTACATACGCATACAAAAACCGTAAAGTTTTTTCCAAAACACATGAAATAGGAGCGTAATTACTGTTAAAAGCGTTTTACAATCTCTCTTTGTTAAAATTGGACCGCACTTTGAACAATTACTATTTTATTAGCAAAAGTAAATACGTACCGCATGTTACAAAAATTATGTTGATTGGTGTAAGTAAAGTGAAATCTATAGAAAACCGTCCCGTGTTTGTAAAACCGCAGTTTCCATTCACTGCCTGAGTATAACATAAATAGGAAAACTATGTCGTCCACGGTCCAATATAAAACCCTACCAAAAACGTTCCTAAACAACAAGATAATTGATTGTACAAATCAGTAAGATCTCAATCTTTAGTAAAATATCTATACTATCAATCAGTAAGATCTCAATTTTTTACATATGTAAACTAAATTAATTTGATTATATAATAGTATATATTTCCGGAAATGAAAATCCAATTTAATATATATATATAATTCATAAATAATGATTATATAATTAAATAATTTTAAAGATCTGAAAAATAAATTTTAAAAATATACAAAAACGAAAATACTAATGAGAATTAATGAGATATTTATAATTACATTCAAATATTTTTTATCAATTTTGTTATCATTTCTAATATGTATGATAAAAAAATGATAATAAAAAAATACGGAAAGATTTTCTGAGATTTCCACATATCTCTACCAATTTTGAATTAGCTAAAAAAATGGAAAACATTGTAACATTAGCATATGCAAAATTATTCAATTTGGAAACAATCAATAAATAAAGTTTAACAACCAGTCAACCATATATAATTAGATTTCAATATGTAATACCACCAAATATTTCATACACGCTAACCCGGATAAAGGTCTGATCATCCTATTAATTGATGATGCAAATAAAGACCCAATTCCATCAAGATAACTAAAAAAGAGCATAATAACCTTTCAATAACGAATTGGCAGCTACCTCTGATACTCTTGGGTTTGTTAAACAATGCCTCGATTTTTTCAAAAGTGATCATGGATCTTATATGCTTGTTGGAACATCAAAGCTAGAACAGACGGCCCTCCTTGTCTTCAGGAGTTTCGGTTTGAATTTGTGAAAAGAGCTAACAATATCTAACGTAGTAAATATTTGAAAACATGATAATTCTAGTATTGTCATAAATACATAAATATAGTTTGGTTAAAGAGAATGAAATAAGATCTTAAACAAATGAAAAGAAAAATTATGTAGTTTGCAAAATTGTATGGAAGAAAAAAGATCTTGAGTAAATAGTACAGGAATTGTAAGATGAAAAACACCTAATTAGTAGTATTACTGTAATGATATCGTGATAAAATCTCCAACTTTGTGAAAGAAGAGTGACAATGAATCTTCTCAACGTTCTCATGTCTTCGGGTTAGATTGTGACACCTTATGTCAACATGTCCAGCGTTATCGCTCTCTCCGTAATTTTTATGCTTTGCCCTTAACTTGATATCTAATTGTTCAAAAACAACGCCGTGTGTATTACCCTCGGCAACGAAATCCACTGAGAAAGCCGTGTGACTTGGAGACTTACGTTCGTGAGAAGTATTTAAAACGGCAGCGTTTAAGGGACCTAGCCTCACCGTAGTTTCGTCGCCTCCGTAGAGGATAGAATACCTGCAATATGACATATATAGACATATATATTAATATAACAATATAAATAAAACTAGGGTTGATATATAGATGAAGCTATATATATGATACCTAGAGCTCGGGTTTTTGACGAGGAAATCAACATGCCATGTAGCGGAGGAGGGGGATAGGGCAACGGATTGGATTGAGAATTTGGCGTCGCAGGGAGCATTGTCGACGAAGTTATAGAGATACACCAATAAGGCGATGACGGTGAAGATACCGCCGCAAAAGCCTGTGCATACCACTCCACCTTCTTTGCCGGTGAGTTCACGATCTTGCGTTTTCGGCAAAGTTGCTTCTTCTGCCATGTTGTAAGAATTGATTTTGTAACCCATTCTTAATTTTTTGTTCTCTCTGTTTCTACGTGTGTTTTAGTTTGGAGAGGACAAAAATACTTCTTAGTTTATAGAGACGAAAAGATAGAATATGTGTAATATATATAATATTTTGTTTATGTGTTGATAAGATCGGTGATCAATACTGTGATTTCGATTTAACTAGATGAGGACCCGTCCGATGTGCGGGTTTAAAAAATTATAAATTAAATTAAGTTTAATAAAAATATATTAAAATTTGTTATATGTTATTTATAAATTTTGTTTTGTTATAATACTCTGATTTATATCTATTTACAATTCTTTTATGTATGTTACTATTAAAAGTGCATTTTTTATATCTAAATATATTCTCTGTTACAAATATATTATTTATCACCACCTAGAAAATGTCTATATAAACACATTAAGCCAATCATTTTACTTTTACTTATACATAGTTTTTTAATTATTAAAATTGGTTCGAGGGTGGGGACCATGGTTAGAGGAACATCTGGCGCACCAATAACCTACTGGTGGATTTGGATGAATAGTTTCTGTCCACAGTGAGGGGTTATGATCGATGCCTTGCAGGGCCAGCTTGGGGCCTATGGGGGCAAAGCTAGCAGTGAGGCTAGTGGGTCCACGGGACGGGTTGTTACACCAACCTCCTCCACCATGGAAAGAACCTTGCTTCTGCCTTCCTTCCTTGAGGAGATAACCTTGCGTTTTACCTCCTCCACCTTTCTCACTTGGGGAGATAACATTTCGTCAAACCTCCTCCACCTTCCTCCCTTGAGAAGATAACCTTGTGTCCAACCTTCTATACCATAGAGAGAACATCAGCTCTGCCCTCCTCCTGTGTGGAGAGAACATGTTCACTTCTTTTTGCTATCTCAAAATGATTTGCTCTGACAACCAATAAAAGTAAACACTTTTTTTCTAACGTCACACAAATTTTTTGATAGTAACTAATGTTAAATTTTCCAATGTATTCGTGGAAGCGTCTTTGACACACCATGATGTAGCCTCTGTCTCTGTAACACCTCAACCGCCACCTTGCTTAGTGAGCCCATGTTAGTCCACTCTCAGTCCATGTGCTCACCTTCCTAAGTGGGCCCTACAACTATTCTCGGCTCATGGACCCACCAATATTTGATGGCCGGTTTGTTATGTCTGAGAGGCTTTAAAAAATTGTTTACCGATCCTACAAATCAACAAATGATATTTTCCTGTGTTATTTCCTCACTCGCACAGTTCCGACAATCAGTTTCAAGAATGTCACCCATCATGAAATTCTCTCAGGACCCTTGATCGAAAAAATAAGTGTATTTTGGTGATATATGTAGCCAAAATCAATTATATTAAACCTTTCTGCAAACCAGGGTGTCCTAGTCTTTGAACTCCTATGGATCTATCAACAATGATTTATGTTTTTCCAATCTATCTATCTGTATTTGTTATAAGCTTGTGTTTGATTAACCTATTTTATCCATCCATTAGGTTGATGAGCTTCTACTCGTTATCTCCTTTTGGGATTGAATGAATAATGATAACAATTATGGTTGCAAAATAAAGAAGAGTTTATGGCCAACCAATCAAGGTTGAAAAATTAGAAGAAAATCAATTTGACATAATTAAATAAACAATAGAAAATAATATGAATATCAAATAATTCAAAGATGAAAATATAAATTAAATAAAAAAATCTAAAAATACTACAATAAATTTTAAAATACAATATTAAGAAAAGAAGACGCATATATTAATCTTTTTTGTTGTCAACATATTAATCTTATCTATTCCCAACTGAAAAAGGAAAAAGTATAAGAAAATTTTGGTTTAAAAAATTAAGAAAAATTTACCTTCCCATTAAAAACATTTCTCAATTAAACAAAGTTGAAAGCAGTGTTTTTGAATAAATTATTTAAATATGAGATGATCTATATTAATAAAAGTGAGTATTTACAAAATTTAGAATTAAAAATTAACTGTATATTTTCCTTAATCCCTTTTTCTATTTATTTTGTGTAGAATTTAGTTAAAATACAGTATTAGGATAAGAAGACGCATATATTAATCTTTTTTTTGTCAACATATTAATCTTACCTATTCCCAACTGAAAAAGGAGAAAGTGTAAGAAAATTTTGGTTTTAAAAAATAAGAAAAATTTACCTTCCCATAAAAAAAATCTCAATTAAACAAAGTTTAAAGCAGTGTTTTTGAATAAATTATTTAAATATGAGACGATTTATGTTAATATAGAAGTGAGTATTTACAAAATTTAGAATTAAAAATTAACTGTATATTTTACTTAATCTCTTTTTCTATTTTTTGTAGAATTAGTAACTTCAAATTAAAAATAAGTAAATAATATTACAATTTCGAATTTTATAAAATATATATATATATATAATATCCTTATAATTATTTAAAAAACTGTTTTTTAATAAATTTTATAATTTTTGATAATTATTTTTTTATATTATTAATATTTTTTAAATACAAAATATTTTATTTTTGTTGTAATCAAATTCTTCTTATTAAATAGTAGCTTTTACACATGTCAAAATCTGAAATTGATAACTTGACACATGTCATAATCTTGTTAATGGCTAACTTTCAAAACCCAAGTTTATATAATAAGATCTCCTATTTACTTTATTTTTTTCTTTAAAATTTTATGTCGATAGGATTCAGATTATGTTTTGAAGATATTATTGATTTCAAAATACAAATAAATGTGAAATTTTTCTATTTATAAACAAATTTTTCCTTTGAATCGTCTCCTCCAATATAAGCATATAGTTTTGATCTAATTATATTATAAATGGTACCTACATGCGATATTATGATGAACGACTCCAATGTAGAGCAGCTCTCTCCGCAATATTCGGATATTTTTATTGACAATCTTGCACTATATATACCAACGATAAAAAAATCTTAATTTTAATACTCGAGAACACACCGGATATATATATAGTTCCGCCTACAATATTCTTAACTTCTGATTATTAACCCAATTAATTTGCAAAAAAAAGAAAAAAAAAAAAAAAAAAAAAAAACACTCTCTGAAAATCCAATCTCATATATAATGTAGCATCCTCTAATTTTTTGACAACTCGCTCAAAGAGCTTCCACAATTTCATTGTTTTATTCCAATTTGAAATATGAATTTTCAAAATACATAAAAACTCCAACCTCTTTTTTAATGTGATTTTAACATCTTTTTGAATCATTTTTAAAGATTTTGATTTTGTAATTTTCCAAAATTATACCATTATTCAAAACTTCTATTCTTGCTTTTATATGTTTAGAATTTTAATTTCATGTTTTTAAAAATTTTTACGGCAAAAACAAGTTTATCCAATTAAACTAGAAAAGAAAGTTTGTGGGATAACCAATCCAGAGTTGAATTTTACACGTTAACGAAGAACTTATCAAATATTAACATAGTTATAGTTCAAAAACAAATAATCTCTCGGACTCGGATATAGGGTTAGATTAATTTTCACTCAGGTTGCTAGCTCGGAAATTCACTAGCAAAGTTAAAGAGAAAATGGGGTGTGAGGATTTTGTCTATGACATAATTGCGGAAGATCGAAGATAAATCGTGAGAGCCAATCTAGGCTAGAATATTGGTAAATTAAGCTGTGATATAATCCAAAACCAAAAGTGGCAGACATACATCATTTTGAGTGTTTTTATTTGATACAAATGTATATCCTATTATATTTATTAATTGGAAAGTACAAATATGAAATTAAATTTTTTTTTTGGGTGAATTACTCAAATGTTACTCATTTTAGGTAATATTACCAGAATCTACAAAAAACTTTTTTATTACTAGAATGTTTCGGGTATTTTGAAAATATCCAGCGTGCCCCTGTTTTATGTTACCGGAAAAAACGTTATTACAAAAATGCCATTGCCACGTCAGACGCCACGTCAGAACTCGCTGACGTGTACCATAACTCAGCCATAACGCGATACAGAGTATGTTGTGGCTGAGTTATAGGTATTTTGCGGTTGAGTTATCGAAAAAAACATTTGAGTAAGAGCGGACGGCTGACTTATGAAAATCTGGCTGAGTTATGCTCATAAGTCAGCCAAGCGTTACGGCTGACTTATCAAATTTGGCTTAGTTATGCGCATAACTCAGCCAAGCGTTACGGCTGAGTTTTCACCTGATGGTTGAGTTGTCAAGATTTTGGTTGAGTTATCACAACGACACGGCTGAGTTGCCATTTTCCGACTGGCTGAGTTATGAAAAATGGCTGACTTATGAGATGTAGTTACGGCTGAGTTATGGTAAAAAAACTATAACTCAGGTGTCATAGGCTGACTTATCGACAAGTCAGCCGTCAAACGGGCTGACTTATTGGCAAAAGATTAATTACTAGAATGTTTTTCAGTTACGGCTGACTTATCAAACGATACGGCTGAGTTACATATTTTTAGTTCATGATGCGGCTGAGTTTGGCAGCGATTTTTTGCTTTTTAATTACTGTAATGTTTTTCATGTTGTGGCTGAGTTTTAGTTAGGCTGAGTTATGGTATTGTTTCATGGCTGATTTGCCACGTCGGATGCAGCATCCATGTCAGCATTCCATGTCATCATCTTTTTTCTCCGGAAATACGAAACATCGTTCGACTCTGGTTCTTCAACTGGTTTAATAAGTGAACTATTTACCTTCTTATTCACCTTGTTCTTCTACTTTATCACATTTTTGAATAAAATTTAGGTCTATGTCTATTTTCATTTCAAATAATAATAAAAAAATAATAATTTAGGAGAAATAAAATAACTAATTAAAAAAATTATTAAATAAAATAAAAACAGTAAAAAATAATTTTCTTGATATATGAATTAAAACAATTTTTTTTTGTATTATATAACTGAATTTTCGTTTTTTTAATTAAAAAAATAGATAACTCAACTTATCACATCTTTAACTCATGAAAATTTCCATGATGTTGAATAATCTTTTGAGTTAACAATTTTACAAAGGATATACCTCAAACTTGTACATCAACCATAACACATGATTATTCAAACTCAACTTCAAAAAAATTAGTTTTGTTAGTGATTGGTAACATTTTTGAATAAAATTTAGATCTATGTTTATTTTTATTTCAAATAATAATAAAAAATAATAATTTAGGAGAAATAAAATAACTAATTAAAAAAAAGTTATTAAATAAAAGAAAAACAGTAAAAAAAAATTTCTTGATATATGAATAAAATAAAAACGAAAAATAATTTTTTGGTATTAACTGAATTTTCGTTTTCTTAATTAAAAAAATAGATAACTCAACTTACCACATCTTTAACTCATGAAAATTTCCATGATGTTGAATAATCTTTTGAGTTAACAATTTTACAAAGGATATACCTCAAAGTTGTACATCAACCATAACACATGATTATTCAAAATCAACTTCAAAAAAATTAGTTTTGTTAGTGATTGGTAACATTTTTGAATAAAATTTAGGTCTATGTCTATTTTCATTTCAAATAATAATAAAAATAATAATTTAGGAGAAATAAAATAACTAATTAAAAAGTTAGTTTTGTTAGTGATTGATAACATTTTTGAATAAAATTTGAGTTAAGTCCATAACTCAACTTAAGTCAATAGTAACACATGTTACCAGTTATAGCCTATATCATCTATTTACTTTCAGGTTTTTCTTGTGAAAACTCAGCCATAACTAACTATAACTCAGCCGTCACATGACCTTTCGTTTTCCGTAAATATTATAACTCAGCCGTAAAGTCGTATATATCATCCATTTACTTTCAGATTGGTTCTTCTGATAACTCAGTCATAACTCACTATAACTCAGCCGTCACATGACCTTTCGTTTTCCCGTAATGATTATAACTCAGCCGTAAAGCGATATTTTGGCGGAAACCATCAGTTAACCTAATAATAGACATATTTCCATTCTAAATTTAAGTTTTGAGTTATAATAATTTTAATATTCAATTGTTGGAGAAATACTTTTAGAAAAATAAAATTCTAAATTCGAATAATAATTATTTAATTATTTGCAATAATATCTTGTAATTAAAAAAGTTATTAAATAAAAGAAAAACAGTAAAAATTATTTTTCTTGATATATGAATTAAATAAAAACGAAAAATAATTTTTGGTATTATATAACTGAATTTACATTTTTTAATTAAAAAAATAGATAACTCAACTTACCACATCTTTAACTCATGAAAATTTCCATGATGTTGAATAATCTTTTGAGTTAACAATTTTACAAAGGATATACCTCAAAGTTGTACATCAACCATAACACATGATTATTCAAAATCAACTTCAAAAAAATTAGTTTTGTTAGTGATTGGTAACATTTTTGAATAAAATTTAGGTCTATGTCTATTTTCATTTCAAATAATAATAAAAAATAATAATTTAGGAGAAATAAAATAACTAATTAAAAAATTATTAAATAAAAGAAAAACAGTAAAAAAATTTTCTTGATATATGAATTAAATAAAAACGAAAAATAAATTTACGGTATTATATAACTGAATTTTCGTTTTTTTTAATTAAAAAAAAATAGATAACTCAACTTACCACATCTTTAACTCATGAAAATTTCCATGATGTTGAATAATCTTTTGAGTTAACAATTTTACAAAGGATATACCTCAAAGTTGTACATCAACCATAACACATGATTATTCAAAATCAACTTCAAAAAAATTAGTTTTGTTAGTGATTGGTAACAATAAAATTTAGGTCTATGTCTATTTTCATTTCAAATAATAATAAAAAATAATAATTTAGGAGAAATAAAATAACTAATTAAAAAATTTATTAAATAAAAGCAAAACAGTAAAAAAAAAATTTCTTGATATATGAATTAAATAAAAACGAAAAAATAATTTTTTGTATTATATAACTGAATTTTCGTTTTTTTAATTAAAAAAAAAATAGATAACTCAACTTACCACATCTTTAACTCATGAAAATTTCCATGATGTTGAATAATCTTTTGAGTTAACAATTTTACAAAGGATAATAATTAGTTAATGATTTGCAATAATATCTTGTGATAAAAATCTCACTTTATGAATTTATTATGCGTGTGGATTTGAGCAGGCACAGAATTAGTGATTTTTCGCGCTTCCCGAACAACACTTTTTGTAATATCGAAAGATGTTTTAATACTTATTAGGAATCGACGAACAAAAGACCCAGGAAAGAATAATACGTTTTCATATTATTGAGAAGACCCTAAACGATAACTCAGCCACAACTTTACCATAATTCAGCCAACCCTCAAATTAAAATGATTAAATAACCGACCAAACCGAACCGAACCGGAAACTATTTTTTCCATTATTTTCGGTTAGTTACGGTTATATTCGGCTTGCTATCAGTTATATTAAGTTAATCGACCTAATTTGGATAACATTTGGATTATTTATGGTTATATATTCATCTAACCGACCCATAACCGGAAATAACCGAAAAGTAATTTCAAAAAAATTTAAATTTTCAAATGGTTATCATATTAGTATATCCAAATTACCACCTTAAACCAAACACAATATAACCAAAACCAAACTGTTATATTAAAACTCATAATGTTGGAAATATGAACTCCAAACCCTAACCCTAACCCTAACCCTAACCCCTAAATGTCATGTTTTGAATGTTATACACATTTTGATCAAACTGTGTAAAAATCAATTTTTTCTATAATTATTACTTTTTATTGCTTATAATGATTGTAATATTCATTTTTCATTCTATATTTTAATTTTTGAGTTATAATAATTCTAATTTACAAATATTTCATAAGTCAGCCGTTTATGTCGATAACTCAGCCATATCAGTCAATTGTTTGAGAAATACTTTTATTAAAAAAAAAATTAAATTCAAATTCAAATTCAAATTTTGATTTTTTTTTTTATAAAAAATCGCTAAAATCTCATTTATTACGCATGTGTTTTTTAACAATAAACATAATTATTGTTTGCGTCTCCCCAACAACACTTTTTGTATTCTCGAGAAGGTATATAATAAATTAATATATCCGTTGCATAACTCAGCCATAACGTTATCATAACTCAGCCAACCCTCAAATTAGAATGACTAAATAACCGACCAAACCGAAATGAACCGGAAACTATTTTTTCCATTATTTTCGGTTAATTACGGTTATATTCGGCTTGCTATCGGTTATATTAAGTTAATCCACCTAATTTGGATAACATTTGAATTATTTATGGTTATATATTCATTTAACCAACCCATAACCGGAAATAACCGAAAAATAATTTCAAAAAATTTTAATTTTTCAAATGGTTATAATATTAGTATATCTAAATTACCACCTTAAACCAAACACAATATAACCAAAACCAAACTGTTATATTAAAACCCATAATGTTGGAAATATGAACTCTACACCTCAAACCCTAACCCTAACCCTAACCCTAACCCCTAAATATCATGTTTTGAATGTTATACACATTTTGATCAGACTGTGTAAAAATAAATCTTTGTCTATAATTATTACTTTTTATTGCTTATAATGATTGTAATATTCATTTTTTCATTCTATATTTTAATTTTTGAGTTATAATAATTCTAATTTACAAATATTTCATAAGTCAGCCGTTTATGTCGATAACTCAGCCATATCAGTCAATTGTTTGAGAAATACTTTTATTAATAAAAAAAAATTAAATTCAAATTCAAATTCAAATTTTGATTTTTTTTTTTAAATAAAAAATCGCTAAAATCTCATTTATTACGCATGTGGTTTTTAACAATAAACATAATTATTGTTTGCGTCTCCACAACAACACTTTTTGTATTCTCGAGAAGGTATATAATAAATTAATATATCCGTTGCATAACTCAGCCATAACGTTATCATAACTCAGCCAACCCTCAAATTAGAATGACTAAATAACCGACCAAACCGAAATGAACCGGAAACTATTTTTTCCATTATTTTCGGTTAATTACGGTTATATTCGGCTTGCTATCGGTTATATTAAGTTAATCCACCTAATTTGGATAACATTTGAATTATTTATGGTTATATATTCATTTAACCAACCCATAACCGGAAATAACCGAAAAATAATTTCAAAAAGTTTTAATTTTTCAAATGGTTATAATATTAGTATATCCAAATTACCACCTTAAACCAAACACAATATAACCAAAACCAAACTGTTATATTAAAACCCATAATGTTGGAAATATGAACTCTACACCTCAAACCCTAACCCTAACCCCTAAATATCATGTTTTGAATGTTTTACACATTTTGATCAGACTGTGTAAAAATAAATCTTTGTCTATAATTATTATTTTTTATTGTTTATAATGATTGTAATATTCATTTTTCATTCTATATTTTAATTTTTGAGTTATAATAATTCTAATTTACAAATATTTCATAAGTCAGCCGTTTATGTCGATAACTCAGCCATATCAGTCAATTGTTTTAGAAATACTTTTATTAAAAAAAAATTAAATTCAAATTCAAATTCAAATTCAAATTTTGATTTTTTTTTTAAATAAAAAATCGCTAAAATCTCATTTATTACGCATGTGGTTTTTAACAATAAACATAATTATTGTCCCCAACAACACTTTTTGTATTCTCGAGAAAGTATATAATAAATTAATATATCCGTTGCATAACTCAGCCATAACGTTATCATAACTCAGCCAACCCTGAAATTAGAATGACTAAATAACCGACCAAACCGAAACGAACCGGAAACTATTTTTTCCATTATTTTCGGTTAATTACGGTTATATTCGGCTTGCTATCGGTTATATTAAGTTAATCCACCTAATTTGGATAACATTTGAATTATTTATGGTTATATATTCATTTAACCAACCCATAACCGGAAATAACCGAAAAATAATTTCAAAAAATTTTAACTTTTCAAATGGTTATAATATTAGTATATCCAAATTACCACCTTAAACCAAACACAATATAACCAAAACCAAACTGTTATATTAAAACCCATAATGTTGGAAATATGAACTCTACACCTCAAACCCTAACCCTAACCCTAACCCTAACCCCTAAATATCATGTTTTGAATGTTTTACACATTTTGATCAGACTGTGTAAAAATAAATCTTTGTCTATAATTATTACTTTTTATTGCTTATAATGATTGTAATATTCATTTTTTTCATTCTATATTTTAATTTTGAGTTATAATAATTCTAATTTACAAATATTTCATAAGTCAGCCGTTTATGTCGATAACTCAGCCATATCAGTCAATTGTTTGAGAAATACTTTTATTTCTTTTATTTCTTTAATTAATTTGAATAATATATTGTGAGAAAAGCTAACTTTATGTATTTATTATGTGTAGATCTGAATAGACACAAAATTAGTGATTTTTTGCGATTCCCCAACAAACTTTTTGTGATATCGAGAGACGTTTTAATTAGATAATTTATTAGAAATCTGACAAAACAAAAGACAGAGGAAAGAAAGAAGAATACGTACTAATATCTCATAACTCCGTAATTCATAACTCAACCGTGTGAAGTATATAACTCAGCTGTAACTTAACCGTAAATCAGCCGTAACTTTGAAAATAGACAAATCAGCCATAACTTTACATCCCCAAGTATAATTCATCTCGAACTGAGCATAGTCACAAACTATCTTTAGAGTGTAAATGTGATGGTATAATAATAATGTGCAAAAAAGAAAAGAAAATACAAATTACGAGTACAAAAATTGATTAAATTATCCAAGTTCATATGCAAAACTTGAATTCAAAATTTTGGTGAGTGGAGTTGCCGGGAAACAATAGAAACAGAGCCATTTTACCGTTTGAACTTCTTAGAAGATTTCTTGTCTTTGCCATCACCTCTGTCCTTGTTACCTCCTACGAACCTCTCTCTCTTCATCATCTTCTCCCCTTCTCTTCTTCCTACCTATTCTTTCATATTCTATAACATAAATTGCCACATACAAAAAACAGATATTTCAGTTAATAATTGAAGTTAAAAGCAAAAACATCTAACCTTCTTACATGTAGTAGTAAAAGTGCAGAGTAAATATACCATTGCGGATAACTTTTTTGCATCTTGAACTCTCTCCAACAATGATAAGACTTTGTCTTCCTATTATCTGTTTACTACGCTTTGTTATGTAGTTAAGGTACCTTGTATTTAGCAGCAACAAACCGATACTGCTGCTTAAGAGTATCGACTGTGGAGTATTTGGAGGCAGTTCAATCTGGAAGAAAGCAAAGAACATATACAACTGTTATACCTCAAAGTCTCAAACTATGATTGCTGTGACAAAAGAAATCAAGTCATCTCATGTTTTCATACCTTCATAGGATTCCTCAAACATGCCCTTTGAAGTTTACGAACCTAGAAGGACAAAACAAATTCAGTGACCTTAATAAATTGTTCCTTTAAATCTTCCACTCCAAAATATTATAGAGAGACAGTTTGATCGATTAAAACCACAACACTGTCAAGAGAAAGGTTCCAGCTGTTGCAACCTATGAAACAACATACCATAGTTAGCTACTAGGTTCACTTAGGATAACTGCAGTGACTCAAACAAATGACCATAAGATTAGAACAGAAAAACGTACAATAACATGAGGCCGTTTCCCAAGAGCAATAGTTTGTTGCATCCTGTCCATACCTCCAACAAGCTAAAAAAATCAGGAAACATATTCAGTTTTAAGCCATTGTTATAACAGGCATATTTGAAATAGGGTAAACATAGTTAAAAGCATGAGCTTACCACAGCACACCTAAGACTTATATCAGCTCCTAGAGCTTCAAACTGCTCAGCAATCTGGATTGCAAGCTCTCTAAAGAGAAGGAACACATAGGAATCAAATCCCATACGAATTAGCAAACAAAGTAGACGCTTGAAGTAACTAGGGAAGCAAATCGTACCGAGTTGGAGATAAAACACAAGCAAAGAAGGCAGGATCGTTGATGAACGTACAGATTAGAGAAAAAACAAGTAACAGTAGTAGTAACAAAGAACGAACGAATAGTAACAGAGTAACCGAATCAAGTAACAGACAAACACAAGATCGGAACAGATCCGTCGAGGATGATCACTCGGAGTCCGATCTCGGCGTGTAACAGACCTTGGAATCAACAACGTCGCCGTATTGAGAGAAGGCTGTCTCAAGAGCTCTGTCATCGGTGGCCCAGGCTAGACCTCCAACGAAGCACCGGAACTCAACATCTGCGGACGCCATTGAAAGATTTTGAGAAAGAAGAAGAAGATCTAGGGTTTAACAGTGAGGGACGAAAGAGATTTGTGAAAAATAAAGAAGACGAAGTCTCCAATTTATATTGGGGGTGAGGGAGGCTGAGATGATGACTAACTCAAGGTTAAAAAAAATTTTAGGGTTTAGTGAAAGATTGGTTTAACCATGGTTAGATGTGTGGTTTTTGTAATTGTGGATTCTGAAAAAATTGTTTAGTGACATGTAAAATCGAAAATGATGTGTATTTTAATTTGCTGATGTGTATTTTTTTTTTTAAGTTTTTACTCAAATTCGAGAATCAAAATCCAAGGAGTAAATTGTAATTATACCCAAGGCACTAAACATTCTAGTAATTTTCAAAAGATTTATAGATATAAGTAATAAACCAACTTTTGGATAACATTTCAGTAATTCTTTCTTTTTTTTTTCAACTAAACATTAAAATATTAAAAGAGAATTCCAAGATTGGTCGCCCAAACAGAAGGAAAAGAGTTTACAAAAGAAGATTCAGAAATTAAATATCTTGAAGACCGGGCAAGACAATCTGCCCTTACGTTGATGTCGCGGGGAATCCTGATTAGGGAGAAGGAAGGATAAGATGTTCGGAGCTGCGAAAAATCCTCCAGTAAATTCGAAAAAGCAGGCCAATCGTTCGCGTCTGCACCATCACAACTAACTCTGCACAATCCGTCTCGAAAGCCTGACAAACAACTCCAGTCGCCAGTAAAGACTCCATATCCCAGATCAGTGCTTGTAATTCTGCGTGTATGGGAGTAAGGCCTTGTCTGAGACTCCGAGCTCCCAAAAGAAGCGTGGAATCTTCACCATTACAACACCACCAACCCAGACCCTGAAAAGGGTCCGTACCTTTCCAAGAACCATCAACCTGACAGCGGATAGAAGAACCCCTCTCCTCCACTAAGGGTATAGGGAGCAAATTGCTCACTGAATAAGATTTGGCCTCCTCCCACAATAATTTATCAGTTGCCACTTTATTTAAAATCTCAACTGGCTCTAACTCAATACCCTGAAAAACCTTTTTATTCCTATCTTTCCAAAGCGACCATAAAATCCAGGGGAGACGAGAAATAATATCAGAAACTCCGGATTGAGAAGTCGCCCGCCAGAATATGAAATCTAAATTCGCATAGATAGAGGCATATGGAAAACCTCTCGGTTCCAGCAACACCGGAGCCAACGCCCAAATACATCGCGACCGAGGACAATCAAACAGTGCGTGATTTATAGTCTCCGTCTCCGTCTCCGAGTCACACTGCTTACAGAAAGCATCACAACGGACACCCCAATACGCAAGCCGTTCTAACACGGGAAGGGTACCCAAGGCAATTTGCCAGAAAAAATGTTGAATCTTCGGGGGTACATCAATTTCCAGGACTGAGCCCTCAGAGACATACACGATGGCCCATACTCAACTTCCGCAAGTAATTCCCGGGCTAACCGATAACCTGACTTAACCGAATACTTCCCTGACTTAGTATAATGCCATAATAATCTATCTGGTTGATAAGTTTTACTAACTGGCATACTCCGAATAAGTGGTATATCCTCCGGATCAAAATACTCCTCAAGAATAGGCAAATGCCAATCCTTCGTGAGTGGATTAATTAAATGATTAACCATCAAACTCGGGAGCAACAATCTCCCCCTACCATTCGCTGGTCTTGCACGAATATCTGGTAACCATGGATCTCGCCAAACCGAGATGGAACAACCAGAACCGACAGCCCATCGCGCTCCTTGTTCCACCAACCGCTTAGTTGAATAAATACTCTGCCATGCAAAGGAAGGGTTATTCGGTTTTTTTGCCATAAGAGGATGATTGTTTTTGAAATACAGTCCTTTCATCACCCGAGTCATTAAAGATGTCGGATTATGAATTAACCGCCAATACTGTCAGCATAGCATCATTAAATTGTTCTAGAGCTCGGAAACCCAAACCCCCTTCACTTTTATCTTTGCATAATTTATCCCAAGCAACCCAGTGCAAACCTCGAGCCTTATCATTAGATTTCCACCAGAAGGTGGAAATAGCACTCGTTAATTTAGACGTCAACTCCTGTGGCAATTTATAACATGACATAACATGTGTTGGAAGTGCCAAAGCCACCGATTTAATCATAATTTCCTTGCCACCTTTCGATAAATGCTTTGCATACCAACCATTTACTCGATCATCCAATCGATCCTTTAGATAGCTAAAAGCCTTAGTTTTCGAACCCTGCAGGTTTTCAGAAATACCCAAATAAGAACCTATGCCGCCCTCCTTAGAAATACCAATAATGGATTTCAACTGAGATCGTATATCCGACGGGACCTTTTTTCCAAACATGATAGAAGACTTTTCCAGATTAACTTCTTGTCCTGAGGCTTTACCATAATTACCTATTATGTCCATTACCGTCCTACATTCAGTAGCCTCTGCCTTACAAAACAACAAACTATCATCAGCGAATAACAAATGCGAAACAGTGGGGCTACCACGGGCAATGGAAATACCCGTTAATTTTTGTTCCCTTTCAGCCTTTTTAATATTTGCTATCAAAACCTCTGTACAAAGTATAATTAAATATGGTGACAGAGGACCCCCTTGACGTAATCCTCTCTGTGGTCTAATAAAACCCCGAGGATGACCATTCAGAAAAACCTGATACGACACTGACGAAACACACCACATGATCCATGAAATCCATTTTCTATCAAATCCTAATTGAACCGCCTCCAAAAAATCCCACTCAACCCGATCATATGCCTTACTCATATCCGTTTTAAAAGCCAGAAACTCCGACTTACACCGGCGGTTAGTATTTAGCCCATGGAACATCTCCTGAGCTACAAGAATATTATCTGTATTAAGCGACCAGAAACAAAGGCTAATTGTGTTTCTGAAACCAAAAGAGGCAATAAACGCTTCAGCCGGAAACACAAAACTTTAGAAATGATTTTGTAACTCACGTTACAAAGGCTGATCGGCCTAAACTCCGCCATCCGCTGCGGTCGATCAACTTTAGGAATGAGACATATATTAGTCTCATTAAGAAGAGGATCAAAACTACCAGTTCGAAAGAACTCTTTAACCAAAACCACCAAATCCCCCTTGAGAGAGGACCAGAACCGTTAAAAAATAGAGTCGTCATCCCGGCCGGACGTGGGGTTTTCTCCGGATGCATGGCGAATAAAGCCTTACGGACTTCCGCCTGTGAAATATCCCGAGTCAGAGCTCTATTCATACTCTCCGTAATAATTGGAGTAATTGCTTGAAGCATCTCTGACATACCCCTACTATCTGTAACCATGTTCTTATAATGTCTCATACTCCCTCAGTATCATAACACATGATGTTTTAGGATTTTCACCAAAATTAAGAAAACAATCAATGGTATATTATTGTTAATTACTTTTATTTTATATTTCTTTTAAACACATTTACTCATACTTTTCTTACACTTGTCATTCAAATGCATGTCTATATTTAATTATTTATTATAAAGGTAAAAAACATTAATTAGTTATTTGATTTTAGGAATAAAAATGCATTAAATACACTAAAAAAATCATCCTTTGTGAAACAAAAAAAAATTCTAGAACATCAACCTTTATGATACGGAGGGAGTATTATTTTATTAAATCTTAAAAATAAAGTAAACCAAAACTAATGTTGCAGAAAATACAATAACAATAATCTAAAGCCAAGAAATAGAGACCATATATGATTCGTCATGATATGAGAGAATTAAGCCAAGTCTCTGCGGAAATCATACTCACACCGTCTCACATTTCCAAGCAACGATCCCATCACCTTCCCCGTCGGATCCATCATGATATTCACCGGGATATTGGGACAAAAGGCCATCAAAAACCCTTTTATATATATATTAGAATCTGTCTTCATTGCATACATAATATCAACATGAAGATCCCAAATCACGTCTCCAGTAACTTCCGGCATAACCACCTTCTCGAAAACGACCTCTGTATGGTTTCCTGAAGAATACATCGAGGAAGATGATGATTTGGAGATAACTTGGCTGCCTCGGAGTAAACGCGAATTGAGAGTACGTAGAGAGATTTCACAGCTGGTGACTGGACTCCTCGCGACGAAACCAATCCTCCAATCAGCGGATGAAACGTTTGCGTTTGCGTTTGCGTTTGAGACAGAGACGGAATCGGCAAAAATCTCTACGTAACAACTTTGTTTTGGGATGAGACAGAATAAAACTTGAGACTAAGAGAAGGTAAAGGAAGAAGGAACCAATGATAGTAAAATAACATTCGCAAAAAAAAGCTGGAGTAACATCGAGAGGAATGTCTGGAGGGGTGGTTGAAGTTTGCCGGTGACATTTGCAACGTTGGTGATTAAGGTCACAAGAAATACATTGATAATTTTCCATTCCTTGCAAGTTTAAAACCTCCTAATGAAACAAAAATAACAACTTGTAATTATAATCTATATATATAAAGTTAACTTTACTCACTCCTAGTGCTGCCACATCATCAACTCCTTCTTTTTATTTGGGCTTAATCTTAAACATTAATCCACTGTATAGCTTCTAATCTATTGGTTCTTAAAACTTTAAAAGCCCATATTAAACCCAAATGTTTTAAATAAATGAACATTTATAAATAGTAAAAATATTCAAATTTTAACCAAAAATGATCATTTGGAATATGTAAGATTTTAATGCATGGTGGGGTAGAAAAAATGTTTATGTAATTGTATTTATAAAATTCTAAACATAAAAATAAAATTGAAGTGAAACATTAGTTTCTAAGAAACAATTTTAATTATAGAAAAATAAAAGATTAATTACTCAACTCAAATTAAAAATTTTGATCTAAAACGAAGACATTGTAAGGGTCACAATTTTTTTCTGGGGAAAAACTATGAAAAAGAATCTTGAAAAAATAATCCATCTAAAAAAACACAAAATCACTGGTCACAAAATATAGAAAATTTGATATGTAAGTCGTTACAAAAAAGTGACATGTATAGCATATCTCAGAATGCATATTATCAACCGGAGCTACAATTCTATAACATGATAATATATATATATATATATAATAGGTTTGAGATTTTATCAATATATGATCAAATACTTTTAACCAGAAACATTGCCAAAAACAACATATTATTAAAGTACACCATGTTTTCTTTAGAAGACGAAGCTGAGGTTGCATCACAAAATTAACATCTGAAAATAACATATGAGGGTTTTAGACAAATATGTAACTTGGATTGGTGAACGGATGTCGGTTTAATCATTTTCACTATTAAAGCATTCATGACTTGGTCGGAAATTCTATTATGGCAGGTGATGCACTTGGACAACTCCGTTGTAGTGACATAACACTAAAAATGTTCATGAATCTTTGTATATTTGCATTTAATGTGGGATATCGATATGTTTAAATGATCTCTATAATTAGGTCAACGATCGATATTCTGTGTTAGAAATTTTAAAATGATGTTTTCATTGGATATGAATATGGAATGTACTCTTCGAGGGAGATTCTTAAGTCATTTTTTGTTACTACGTGATATATTATTGAACCAGAAAAACATTATTGCGACACTAGACAATATATATCTATATATATATATTATATATAGATTAGTAAAATAAGTATGTCTTTTATTTGGATTTATCTTTTAAACTTCAAATGATTAATTATATTTATATTCAATGATTCTTATTCCTAAAAATTTTAAACTAAAATCCCTCGCAAATAAATATAACAAATAACCATTATCTTCAACAATATATATATAGTATGTTACTTAGTAAAGTAAGTTTAATGTTTATATAGATTTATACTCAAAAGTTTCAATAAATATATTTGAGCTCAAGAATTTATATTGATAAAAATATTTTAAATTAAAATTCCGCGCGTGCGCGGGTTCAAATTCTAGTCTATATATATAAAGTTAACTTTATTCACTCCTGGTGCTGCCACATCAGCTTCTTATTCTTTAATTTTGTGGGCCTTACAGATTTTAATAAGCCCTTTTAACAATTACAAAAATGATAAACTGATCCATTAGATTTCATCCAAATTTTGTAGGCCCAACACTATTTGATCCAAAGTCTCTAGACCCAGCACTATATCTAAATCATATTGATTCAACCTGATAAAGCTTAGCGACGATAGTGCGAAGGACGGTCCACCTTCACACGTTTCTCTCCTCCTTAACCCTCGATCCATGTCGTTTCACCATCCGATGTTATAATGCATACCATTCAATTTTAATTTCTCCACTCTTCTAAACTTTCACACATCCTTTCATGTCTTCCGTCACCAGTGCAACGGCTTCGTTTGTAATGGCTAATTATGTTGTTCCAAAATCAAATATTCTATCTATAGGGAACATCTACCCCTCGATCATAATTCAAAAAAGCATTAAGCAAGGAGCAAACAAAATAGGGATTAACGAGACTCTAATTTTATTATTCAACCATAAAAAAAAAGTAAAAAAGAAAAAAAAAGAATAGAGCATTTACCCGATATATATATATGAAGTAAAACACTGATTTGGAATAATATTATTATCTATTCGTACCTAACTTTCTTTCAAGTATCGTTTATGCTTAGTTCTTTTACATATATTTGCATCATATGGTTAAGACACATAATTATAAGAGACAAATAAAATATTTTCCTAGGTCAAGAAGACAAGAATTATGACTAGAATCTTCATTGATCTTGTAATTATATATCATCATTTCTAGCTACAAAAACATCCACCTAAGCAATATTTTGTTTTACTTATAAATTTAAAATATTTATTTAGTGCATATTTATGTTAATTATAATAAAAGAAAGTTTAAATAATAAATAAAATTATGTAAAATAAATAAAATGTTAAAATAAGAAAACAATACTATAATTTTTTATTAGCGGTAATAATATAATTAAAATTTTCTATTAAACTCATCATAATTTAAAATTTCAAATGTATTATTGAGTTTTAGTATGGAAGTAAATTTTAAATTTATGGTAGAATAAAAAAATTATGTAATTGTGTATTATTGAGTTTTAGAATAAAAGTAAATTTTAAATTTATGGGAGAATAATTTTTTAATGTAATTATATATTATTGAGTTTTAGAATGGAAGTAAAATTTAAAATTATGGTAGGATAAAAAAAATTCTGTAATTTTTAATTCTGTAATTTTTAATTCTGTAATTTTTAATTCTGTAATTTTTTAGAATGGAAGTAGTTGTGTATTATTAATTCTGTATTATTACACAACTACACATGACTAAATTAAAATCTCTGATAACTCATTAATTGTGTGAAACAAATGAGTTTGTAAAAGAATAAATGACATACATTAATAAATAGATTATCATTCCAAGTCGGGTTTAACAGTTTAACCATATAATCATGAAAAGTGGGATAAGATAGGTACATTCATGAATTGGTTGTTTATGGGACGTTGCAATTACTTCGATGGGTAAAGAAAGCTCGGTAAAGATGTTATAACGATATGATATTATATTTTACCTTTACGCTAAGCAATATTCATGAGATTCCGTATATTTAAAAGGTATAATTATGCAAAAAACAAACAGGGCAAGCTCAAAAAAAAATTCCAAAAAATGTAAAACCCCCCCCCCCAAATGTATGGAAACAAAAAAATAGATGTAAAACAATCAACAACAAATAAAAACAAAACTACATTATTATAACTCAATAGTTTTGATGCAAGTAAACGTGAAACAAATCCGCGCGTAGCGCGGTATAACACGAGAGTTATTGATACACACCAATCTGTTCAACAACCGATATATGGCAAAGAAGAAAAAACATAACTACGAGACACGGGCTAATTCCCAAAAGAACAAATACATCCTCAAATCAATAAGACCCAGAACACCACTACTTTTAAAGGCTTAAACAAATATTTGGGCCCAATCAATGTAACACAAACTACTATATATATATATAAACACCCGATTGTAAGTAAATTAAAAACCTTATAAAAAATTACTAACTAACAAACTTTGTAACACAATCACAAAAAAAATTGACAAACATTCTCATACATTTCATTTAAAACGTATTCTAAAAAAAACAAACAAGGAAGTACAACAACATATAGAAAAATACAAAAAAACAAGCAATCAAACAAATAACAGGTAAAAAAAACAATGCAAAAAAACAATTACATCCAGAAATCAACTTATACATCACTATCTACAAATATGCAATTTAAATAACTGAAAAACAAAACCAAATTTTAAAATAAACATAGCTAATATAAAATAAAAATGTAAAACTACACAATAGATTGTACTTAATGCAAAAAAAAAGCAAGAAAGAAAGTCAAAATCACCATTTTTTAAGAAAAACAAAACCAAAAAAATTGCAACCAAGATATAAAAAGAAAAATAACAAAACACATTAAAAATATCCACCAAAAAAAACACATATCACACCCTAATTAAACTCCCGCGCGAAGCACATACCAAATACTAGACAATGACAAAATGACAAATAATAATAAATTAATCACAACTAACAACTACATCAAAACAACAACTTTAAGTACACAATATTAACTTCTCATCATAATTATTTAAATAAACATTTAAAAAACACAAAAGATGATCTCAAATTTTGAAAAGTAAACAGCACACTAAATTATACTTACTGCAAAACCTATTTTTTAAAAAAAATATATCTAACAAACAAGATAAGCACCCAAATCAAATACAAAAACAAACATAAAGATGAATTTACATAACCAAAAATTAATATACACAAAAAAAAATCCAAAATACACCTTAATCTAACTCCCGCGCGTAGCGCGGATCAATTGCTAGTATATATTATATAGTTAGGGCCGGGTGTTAGCCAGAAACTAAATGAATAAAAACTTTTCTTTTCTAAAAACTTTGTTTAAGAAACTAGAAGAATAGTATTATTTGAACGTAAAAACTATAAGGGATATCTTTCCTTTTTTGGTCTCTTTTTCAAATGAGAAGTAGTCTTGTGTTATCTTGATTAATTTTGATATGATTATATATTCAGGGGGTGTATTCAACTTGACATTTTAAGTTATTTGTGTGAAATTTACAAATTCTATGTTATTCAATCATGGATTTTAAAAAGTCTATTAAAATCTACTGTTATTGAACTAATGATTTAAAAATCTACTTTAAAATCCATTAAAATCTCTTGTTATTGAACTGATGATTTAAAAAACTACTTTAAAATCCACTGTTATTCAAAACAGTTTTGTGGATTAGGATTTTAATAATTTTTAGGATTCTGGAGGATTCTAGAGGATTTGTTTAGTTAAAAATACAGAAATCCAAATCTCATGGTATTAGGTGGGATTTGAAAGAATGTTACAGAAAATCATATGAACTTCCCTAAAATCTATCAAAATTCTAAATTTCCTAAATCCCATCAAATTCTCCAAAATCATGGTTTGAATACGCCCCCCTCAATCTATAACTTTTCTTGATGTTTAAAGTTATTCATTCATATGATCACAATACGTGTCAAAATATCGGTTAGATGTTGAAACATTTTATAAAAGAAAAATTAATGAAATAGGAAAATTAATTTAAAAAATAAATATAATTACATAAAAAATATACCAAAAATTTAACTTTTCATTTCTTCACCAAAAAAGGAAAACTTAAAAATTATAAATTAACAAAAAAAAATATTTTAATATATTGATTTAAGAATGTCAATCAATGAATCTGTTTTGACATGTATAAATTTTCTTTTAACATATAATCTATTTATTATTTCATAATAATTACAAAACTACATCAAGAGTAAATCAAACAAATGTGAAATCAAATTACACGTAACCAAATTAAAAGGTAGACATCACTCGAATGGCTTTGTTGTCTAATCGGCCCAATAGTTAAAAACAAAAGGCCCAAATTTTCTTAGGAACAGAAAGAAAATTGAAAAATTTGCTTTCTTCCGCCATTGACGTATTAGATGATGTAAGCTTTAAAGGAAGCTTGACATGATTCTTCTTCTTCTTCAGGTTCAGGTATCTCAAGTCTGAAGTCATTAGACACGTCAATCACAAATTCCTTTACCTCTCTGTCAACCTTTCTTCAACGCTTCTCTCTTATATATATATCATGACTCTTCAAATTGATTTGGAAGAAGAAGAAAGAAGAAACCTAACGAAGAACATTTTGAACATTTGAAGCTTAATTCGGTAAAAATGGAAGGAATTGCATCTGGGTCTAGACAAGGAAAGAGAGTGGTGGTGATCGGCGGCGGAATCGCCGGTTCACTCGCCGCGAAATTGCTTCAGTCCGATGCTGACGTAACCCTCATCGATCCGTAAGTCTCTTTCACCAAATTCTTGATTTTCCTTCGTTTTGGTTTTAAAGCTCAAAACTTGTGTTGAGACCAGGAAGGAGTATTTTGAGATTACATGGGCAAGTTTGAGATCCATGGTGGAGCCTAAGTTTGCTGAGAGAACAGTTATTAACCACAAGAGTTACTTGAAACAAGGCCGTGTTGTAACTTCTCCGGCGATCAATATCACAAATAGTGATGTAATGACTGAAGATGGATCTGTGATTGGCTATGATTATCTCGTGATTGCTACAGGTCACACTGACTTGTTCCCTAAAACTAGACAAGAGAAGCTGTCACATTACCAAGCTGGTATGACTCTTCTTAATCCTCCTCACATTTGTGGATTTCTGTTGGTATTGAGATTGTGAGCGATGATAATATACAAAATTTGATGGTGTATTTGGTTGCAGAATATGAAAAGATCAAATCTTCGAAATCAGTTCTGATTGTTGGTGGAGGTCCATCTGGTGTGGAGCTAGCTGCCGAGATCGCAGTTGATTTCCCGGAGAAGAAGGTCACTCTGGTGCACAAAGGACCAAGGTTGCTTGAATTTGTTGGACAAAAAGCTGCTGACAAAGCATCTGACTGGTTAGAATCAAAGAAAGTGGAAGTGATATTGAACCAATCTGTGGATTTGAGTTCAGCTTCAGATGGAAACAAAATATACCGGACATCAGGAGGAGAAACTATACACGCTGATTGTCATTTCCTCTGTGTTGGGAAACCTTTGTCTTCTCAATGGCTTAATGGAACTGTTTTGAAAGACAGCTTGGATGGGAAAGGCAGGGTCATGGTGGATGAGTACTTGCGGACTAGAGGTCGAAACAATGTGTTTGCCATTGGAGATATCACTAATATCCCGGTAAGTACAGTTTTTACATAGTATTTTCTTGGTTAGAGTCTTGTTTTGATTGTATGATTCTTAATTACAGGAGATGAAACAAGGATATATAGCAGAGAGTCATGCTAATGTGGTTGTGAAGAACATAAAGGTAATGATGATGTCGGGTGGGAAAAAGAAGAAGATGTCAACTTACAAGCCCGGTTCAGAGTTGGCTATTGTATCTTTAGGAAGAAAAGACTCGGTGGCTCAGTTTCCGTTTGTGACAGTTGTTGGTTGCCTCCCTGGTTTGATCAAGTCCAAGGATCTGTTTGTGGGGAAGACGAGGAAGTCAAGAGGGCTAAATCCTAAACTTGTATAATAAGGTTGAGTCCTTTAGTGTGTTTCAGCTTTTGTGCAATATGTAATCTTGTTTGTGTTTTTGTGTTGATCTCATTGTTTCAGTGTGGAGAGTGTGTGTGTGGCTTGCTTATGTTGTTGTGATCTTATGTAAATAAAATAAATGGTTGAGTTCCAAATTTCACTTGCAATCCAAAATGTTCTTCCCCAGTAACTAAACCGGAAATAAACCGAAAAATCAAATGAAAAACCGGAAACCAAACGTAAACCAGAATAAAAAGCCAAATTGAAACCATTTTAGTTCAAAACCTTTGGTAGTTCAGTGTTCTGTGTTTTTTTTTTTTAGGTTGGATCGGAGATAGAGGAGAAGCATACACCGGCGACTTCAATCATCACCGTGAAACGCCTTGAAGAAGTTAAAATTTCAAGGACCTAAGAGAACGTTTACTTATAAAAGGGATGCGATTGAGACTTTTATGAGTCAAGGAGGTTTGAAGATTCAGAAGATAACGATATGTCTCGTGGTTCAGAGAACACTGATGATGAACCACCGAAATGTATGTACTTCGTTCTTCTCAATGTTTCCTTTCTCATTTAGGATCTGTAATAAGCTTAAAGATGCATTGAATCACACCAGTCTCTATTCAATTAGTCTGCTAGATTAAGTTGATGAGGATTAGTAATTGCATATACTACGATCCTGGAGCTGTTGGACTTGTTGCTTCTTCTTTGGCACTTGAGAATATAAATTTTGGGGTTTTTGAATTGTGATTTTGTAGGGATGAGTTTCCGGTCTCTGCTCGTATTCTCTATGTTTTTGCGAGTCTTCTTGATAGTCTATGGAGAATGGCAAGATGCTCACATGGAGGTCCGGTACACTGATGTTGATTACATTGTTTTCTCTGATGCTGCTTCGTTGATGGCATCTGGTGAATCTCCTTACAAGAGAACCACATACCGTTACTCGCCTTTGCTTGCCCTTCTTCTGACTCCTAATTCCTTCTTTCATCGGTCATTTGGAAAGTTTCTCTTCTCAGCTTCTGGTATGCAAATTTCTTAAGAGTTATCTCATCCTTTTTTTGTAGAAAGTTTCAACCTTTTTTGTTCAATTGATTAGTTTTTGATGATTTGTTCTTAGGTCGTTCTGAATTTTTTTTCGTGTTTCAGATCTGTTGGTAGGCTGGTTTATCCATGTTATTTTGAAAGAACGTAAGGTGCCTGAGAAGATATGTATATATTCTGTAATGGTTTGGCTTTTCAATCCGTTTACATTCACTATTGGAACCAGAGGGAACTGTGAACCCCTCGTTTGTGCCATGATATTATGGATCATCATCTCTCTTATGCAAGGTAGACTCTTACTTTGAGACTAGTACAACTCAAGTGAATGTTTTCTCTGTAGAGTTTTACTAAGCTTGCTGCTTTTATGCTTTGATACCCTGAATTGAGTTCCATGAACTAGTTTATATCAATGCAATTCATATGTGTGTATCTTTCACATTAGGTGGTTATAACAAGACTTTAAAAAAGTAGAAGAAATGTACTAGTTGTGGTTGACATGCTGCAAAAGAGAAGTCTTATAAGAGAAATGTAATAGATTTGAATTACCTTCTCTCTTACAAGTTGATGCATAAGGTCTACTTTATGAACTGTTTATGACAGAGAGTAACAGATTAAGGAATGTTGAGTATTTGGGAAGTGGTTTGGGGACTTCTTTTAGGCTTTTGGAGAGTTTTGGGATCCTGTATCAAAACCCTAAGTAAACTTGTTTCTATTTTGTTCTCTGTGGTTTGGTTTGCAGTAGTACTTGTGTTCATCGTTCTTCACAGAGATAATTAACAAATGGCACAATAACAACTATATGTTATGTTGTGTAGGTAATTTGTCTCAAGCTGCATTTTGGTACGGGCTTGTTGTGCATTTCAGGGTCTATCCTATTATCTATGCTTTACCGATCATCTTAGTTCTCGATTCTCAAATATTTAGATCTGTTCAAAAGCCGCCTCTTGAGAATTGGAATACCGGTCAGGCCAAGACACCTACCAGCAACAAGGAGAAAAAAACATTCCTTTCCAATCTCTTGACTGCCTTGAAAAGTTTATTTTCCAGGGAGAGAATCATGTTTGGTTTGATATCGGGAGGAGTTTTTCTAGCTTGCAATGCTGTTTCCTTTTATTTCTATGGACACGAGTTCCTGCACGAGGCTCTCTTATACCACCTGACTCGTACAGATCCAAGGCACAACTTCTCCATCTACTTTTATCACATATATCTTCACTATGAGGGACAGTTTTCGGCTGTGGAGAAGCTTATCTCGTTCTTACCTCAGTTTACAGTACAGTTTGCTCTAGTCTCCTGCTTCTGGCAGGATCTAGTGTTCTGCATCTTTCTCCAAACCGTTGCATTTGTGGCTTTCAATAAGGTATATAATGCATCACTCTATTTTGTCCATATTGTGCTATAAAACCATCTCGTTTTGATCTAATATTTCCATTTGTCTTCAAGGTGATAACCGCGCAATACTTTGTGTGGTTCTATTGCCTGCTACCCCTGATTCTACCATGGAGCCGTATGAAGCTCAAATGGGAAGGCTTGTTATGCATCATTCTCTGGATTGGAGCTCAGACACATTGGCTTTTATGGGGATACATGCTCGAGTTCAAGGGCCTTAACGTCTTCTTACAGCTTTGGGTTGCGGGTTTGCTATTTCTTGCTGCAAACACCTTTGTCCTCGTCAAAATCATACAGCGACATCGATTCTCACCTCTCTTCAGACGATATGAATCCTCCTCACCAAAGCATGTTAAGAAACTTCACTGAGACTAATCACAAAGGCGTTTTACCTTCTTGGTCATTACCATCTACTAAGACCTTGTAAATGATTCATGTTTTTACCTTAAAATATTTTAGGGAATATTACCATCTACTAAGACCTTGTAAATTTTAAAACATGTTAAAATATTTTAAGAATTTAAATGGCAATTTTATGGAAATATACTAAAATAGTAATATTCCCTAAAATATTTTAACATGTTTTAAAATTTCAATTTGATTACGATGAGATATATATAAGAAGAAAGCACAGAATCAATTCGTGTGGATACGTGTGAGCAATTTCTGAAAGCGTCAGACACGCTGTGACCTAACTATGGAGACCACGCGGCTAAACGAACCAAATTGGAGCGAGCGGGTGGAGGATCTCGTAGCAGCTGGAGACGTCACGGCGGCGATCTCGTTTCTCGAGTCTCTGGTGACCAATCTTCAGTCGCGGTTGGGTTCTTCCTCCTCCAGCGAGAGAACGGAGTTTGGGCTTCAATTAGCAGCCGCGCTTACCCAATTGGCGGATCTCTACTCTTCTCAGGGGCTTTCCCTCAAATCCGACGAGCTTCGAACTCGTTCTTCCCTCATTAAGCAACGTGCGTTGGATTGTGATTTTGCATCTTCAAGGTATTACGAATTAGGGAGAGGCATGAGTTTAATGTGTTTTTTAGGTAAATTGTATTGGTTTCATGATCGATCTTAGGGTTTATGATTGCAGTGGTTCCGACGATGTAGAGAATCAAATTATTGCTTCCAATGGACTCAAGTCTGACTCAAATGTCTCACCTCCTGATGGTTGTTCATCTTTATTGTTCATTTCTTATCTGATTTCGCCTTTTTTAAGCTGTTACTGATCCATTTTTATGGATCTTTAAAGGGAAAACGAAGGATTCCACAAAAGTATCCAGCAATACTTCGGCTTCTCATGATTCTTCAGATGATGGTATGTCACATTTTTGTGACTTAGCAGATGCATTAACCTCCTGTATCAGAATGTTCATTATCATGGGATCATGTATGTTTACAGAACCTTGATTTTGTTGCAGATTGGGAAGCCCTTGCAGATCTTGAACCGAGTAAATTACTCCATGTAGAAGAGTTGCCTGAAATATCAAAGCTTTCGGTTGAAGAACCTAAAGTTCAAGGACCTAAGAGACGTGGAAGGGGGACATTTACTTATAAGAGGGATGTGATGTACAGTGATCGAGACTTTTGTGAGTCGAGGTTTGATGATTTAGAAGATAATGATGTATCTCGTGATTCAGAGAAGACTGATGAAGCACTGAAATGTAAGTTGTTGGTCTCAGTGTTTCCTTTCTCTTTTTGAATTGTAGTATCTGTAACAACCATAAGTTGTAGGTTAGATTAGTTTAATTAGGATTTAGCACAGCTCCTTATCTTCCTTCTGTTTTTTAATGCAGCCAAGTATGGGACACGCCATGTCCTCGTACTTACTGGGTTTTCTCCAAGTTTGAGAACTACTGATTTGGAGAAGCTATTTAAAGACTTCAAAGATAGTGGATTTATCATTCGTTGGGTCAATGATACAACAGCACTTGCAGTCTTCAAAACCCCTTCAGCTGGTATTTATATGTTACTTCGATTTTGATCATACACCTGATTAACTATGAAGAATTTAAGTTTTATCCTACTAAGCATTAGAATTTCCCTGTTCTGATGTTGTGTTGGGTTATTAGATATTGCATTGAACTTGTTTTAGGGTTGAAGATGTAACTTCTGCCTTTGTTGCTAACTAAGTTTACAAATCAGATTAGATCTTCTCCTGTACAGTTAACTCTCGCTGTGTGTTTTGATAATTGATACAGCTCTAGAGGCGTGCAACCATGTTCAGTGTTCATTCACCATACGTGTTCTTGATGATCACGATTCTCTTTTGGGCTCGATTTCTGGAAAAGGTAATTTACTATTTTTTATCTTATCAGAAATAAGCTTCCACCTCCCCCAAATTTCTTTCTATTTTCTTTCACTTCTATATGTCATCAAATTATGAACGTTTACACATCATTCTTCCTTTTATCAAGCTATGTAATAAATGAAAGACCAAAAGACATATGTGTAACTGTGTTATATTTAAATGAAATCAACATCAGATTTGGAACCGCCGTCTCAAAGACCAAAGACATCAGCGAGAACAGCTCAACGGTTGATTGCTCACAGCATGGGATTGAAACTACCAGCTTCTGGATTCGGGTCGAAAGAGCTAAGAGACCAAGAAGCTGCCAGGAAAAACCGGATTGTCTCCAGACAGAAACAACGGGAAGATGCTTGGGGAGATGACTGACTGACATTAACCATACAGTTTGGCTTGCTCAATTTTCCGGCTTTATTTATCATCGGTTCTATATATTGTCCTTGCTTATTGGTATATACAACCTCAATCCACTCGAGTAATCCTTCTAAGCAGTACTAGTGCGAGTGTTTGTTGTAGTGTTTCTGTGTGTCAAATGAAATTGTTTGAAAACGTTTAACCGGAATTGAAATTTGAACCGGTTATTATACTATCATCCAAAGTTCAAGACTCGCCTGGTTTAGTTGGTGGGGCAATAATGTAAAATAACGAATTAGCAAAATCACTGATTAGGGCTCTTTCGAGACATTCGTTTCCCGCCGATTTGGGGATTTTTTCCAGAATTTTGCCGCCCAAAAAGAAATTGAAGAGAAAAGAGTAACAAAAAGAAAGAGAAAACAAAAAAAATCGTTTCGCAGATTCAGAAAAACGAAGAAGAGAAGTAGCGAGGATGAGCAGTACCAGTCAGAAGAGGAAGCTGATTCAGAAGAAATTCAAAAACAGAAGCTACAAGCTCAAGGTCGATGCCTTAGACGAGATTCTCGTTTTCGCCGATCAATTTCCCGACGACGCTGACGGAGAAGCTATCGATCTTCTCCTCGATAACCTCCAGGAATCGCGTATGTCGCCCAATCATTTCTCGTATTATTCCGGGTTAATTTTATGACTATTATATCATCGATTCTGAAGTCGTTAAGAGTTTTGTTGCAGATGAATCGTCCACTGTGGACGCGGAATCAGTTCGAGGATTGATTAATCGTTTGCTGGGAGCTCATAACGCGCCGGAAGAACCTACAACTAGTGCTTCTTCCTTGGCCGTCATCGACGCGTTTCTAGTCCCAAAGTTTGGATATGATGCTGTTAAAAAAAAGTTCAACGAGTAAGGCCTCTCTCTACTTTGTCCTAATAAGACTGTCTCCATTTTGAGTTCCTTAAGATGAGTTTGATGAATTATTAGTTGGTTTTTTTCTCTAGTATTGTTGTTTGATGGGATATAAGATTTGGTTCTAGTTGCGGTAGTAGATTGATGGAGCTTCATAGTGATTGATTATGAATTTTGAATTGATTCTAGGCATACGAAGAGCCTGCCTATTCATGGTGAGGCTTATGCAAAAACAGCATTATACAGGGAACGATTTATGTTGCTGTCGCAGAGAGTTTCTCGCGCAGAGCATTTTTCTAGGCCAGCGTTTGATGCTGAAATGTCGCAGTTTGAGAACAATGAGGTTAGTCTACGTTTTTTCTGTCAAATGTGTGATCGTTCCCATTTCTCTTTTGGATTCTTTGTGTTAAATCTGATACTAAGGAGTTTGTTGTGTCTCTTTCTTCCTAGTAGATATCTTCGATCCAGTCTCTAATTTCTCAAAGAGGAAGGAAATGGGTGATGGGTGTGATATCACAGTTGGAAGATGGGCATTTCTACCTGGAAGACCTTTCAGCTTCTGTTGAGATTGATCTGTCCAAAGCAATATCCTTTTTTTTAAAAGTCTACGCATTGCATTGAACAAAATATTTGAAGTCTTATTCTTATAAAGACATAGTAAAGAATTCATTTGAGTTATTTATGCTATGAATTTTTTTCTTTGACGATCAGTACAAGATAACAACAGGATTCTTCACAGAGAATACTATAATTTTGGCAGAAGGCGAAATGCAGGTGAACGGTATCTTTCAGGTAAATTAGACTTGAAAGGTGGCACTTTTGCTGGTGGGCCTTTTTTCTCCCCCATTCTGAGTTAGTTACTTTTAAACCAGGGAGATAATCTGCTGAGGGGCACATATATTTTATTTTAGTGATCATATCAGGGTCAAAGATACTATCTTTATGAAGGAAAATTAGAACTAAGTCATGTATAGTGTCTCCTCTTTAACAAAACATACGTACACATGTCTTCCGTAGAACACTTGAATATATTCAACGGATTATGCAAATGTTTGTTCTCATCAGCAGAATGATCGCCTGTAAGAGAGCTCAGTTTTTTCAAAGTACGTTCTTTGACCTACTCTTCCTCTTCTAAAAGTGCATTCTCATCTTGTGGTGAAGGTGATTACGTGTGGATTTCCTCCCTTAGAAGACAGAGACAAAACACTAAAGACACATTCTGAATGTGACTTCTTCGGAGGCGGCTCACATACTAAAGAAGAGACGGTAATCTTTGATTTGTTGTTTGTGCTCCCAGATTGAGAATTTTGTAACTTTTCAATGCAATCCCTTACAAAGTAGGTAAATGACAGCAGGCATAATATTTTTTTTTTTTGCCTGCCAACAGATAAGACTAGCAGACCTTGAAAGACAAGCTGTGAATGACACATATGTCATATTGTCTGACATATGGTTGGACGACGAAGAGGTGAGTTGGATACCAAGTACTCTATTTAGCATCAATCTGTATGACTATGCTCCTTTTGTGACATTGCTTGATCGGCATAATATGTTATCCGTAGAGAAGGTTATCGGAAAGCTGGAAACTGTTCTTGACGGTTTTGAAAGTGTGGAGACAGTACCCTCCTTGTTTGTTTTTATGGGAAACTTTTGTTCTCGCCCATGCAACTTAACCTTTGGTTCTTATTCAACCCTTAGGTAAGGGATCATTGTAGTTAGAGGCTCTTCAATTATTAATGGAAATATGTTCTTATATTTTCTCGATGACATGTATTTGTATCATTCTCAGGGAGCAGTTTGGTAAACTTGGGAGGATGATTGAAAACCATCCGCGGCTAAAAGAAAATAGTCGGTTTTTATTCATTCCAGGTCCTGAAGACGCAGGTACTATCACCACCATTAGTATCGAAATAATCTTTAACAGAAGTCCATGAGGCGACATGACTTATAAAAACTCATGATATTTGACAGGTCCCTCAACAGTCTTGCCAAGATGCGCTTTACCAAACTATTTAACAGAAGAGCTTCGGAACATTATTCCCAATGCAATATTTTCAAGCAATCCTTGCAGGTGACTTTTCTATACGACGTGTGAACTCTCTATTGCTCATTAGGGTTTTTGACTTCTGAATTGTGAACATTGGATTTACTGAGATGGACCCAACACTAAAGTAGCAGCATAATTCTTATGTTTGTATAATGCAGAGTAAAGTTCTATAACCAAGAGATTGTGTTCTTCCGACAAGATCTACTGTATAGGATGCGTCGTTCATGCTTAGTAACCCCTTCCTCAGAAGAAACTGAGGACCCTTTTAAGCATGTAAACACTTTTCTCGTCTCCATTATTTTCTTATGATATAGAAGTTTTTTGGGTAATGATGGAAAACTCCTGAAACCTGTTGTTGGTACCAGCTTGTCTACACAATAACTCATCAGAGCCATCTGTGCCCTCTACCTCTCATGGTGCAACCCATCATTTGGAATTACGATCACTCTCTTCGACTGTACCCAACTCCTCATACGGTATTCATAATATCTTCTTATTATAGATTTAAGTCAACTCCAAAGATTCCTTAGAATAAAGGGTTACCTGTTGTTTTAAAACAGATAGTATTAGGTGACAAGAGTGAGCAAGAGGTATGCAAATTCGGGGGAACAACATGTTTCAATCCAGGCTCCTTTTCAACTGATAGCACCTTCGTAGCTTATCGACCTTCCACTCAAGAAGTCGAACTCTCTGCTTTGTGATTCTCTTTTAACATTCCATGAAGATCAGACAAGCCTGAGCTTAAAAGTACTTCATATCCTATTCTTTACTTCTCTGTTGTACTCTTATTACTGTACCTCCCTATAGGATGTTTTTAATTAGGATGTCCTTAATGTAACCCAAAGTTATTCATAAATTCAGTTCAATCATGACGAGTTTTATATCAGTGTCGATCTAAGTTATCAAAACAAAGTATATCCAGGACGAAAATGCATAAATATAAATGTAAAATTGCCATTACAACAAGGTCGAGAATACACATCCATCTAAAGTTTCATTTAGACAAAACTGTGAAGCTGTTTGTGTGGACAAAACACAACAATTGTGAGAAATTAAGACAGCTTTCTGGAGAGGTTAACTAAACCACTTCCAACGCACTTGAGTATAACAGTCCCTGTCAATGGATCAGGTTTGATTGTAAACTGAATTCCCATAAACTCCTGTATGTTCCTCAACGTCTCCACACCATAAGGAGATAACGTTCCCACGCGAACCTTTGACAAGTCTGGTTCGCATGACGCACACAGTATAAACAGCAATCCCTGTAGAAATCCAGAGAATTAACAACACGCAGTTAAAATCATTACTTTAAAAGCAATCCATTGGGTGCATATGGTAATGCTTAGAATTTTAAAACGTACCTGGTGGGTTGAATCGACAACTCCACCTTTCTCAATCTCATGAAGAAGCCATGAAGCTATTTCAGTGCCTGTGTCTTCTGCTGGCAATCTCTCTTTCTTCTCTACATCGAGCTCAGTTTCGTCCGTTCTTAAACAAGACACTGTTGTATCTGCAGACATGTAACACCCTGTAGTTGTTTCTGCTACCAATGAGATCCCATATCCAGGAGATCTGCAATAACGTATTTATCAAAACGTTCAGCTCTTATCAATCAAGTATCTCTTGTTTTTTGTTTTTTTAGTTAAAAAATCTTCTTACTTTCCAGCCTGAGAGCCAGCTCTGTGATCTAGGGTAATGTGAACATCAGGCAGGAGATTGTTAAAGATTCCACGAGCTGCGAATCTCATGGAATGTTCAAAGTCAGTAGTCACTCTTGTAGAGAAAGTGCTACCACGTATCCTCTTCACCATTCCTTCTTCTACCCAATGAACGGCCTGAAGCAAGAACCGATATAACAGATCAGAAATCTATATGAAGTGTGCAGTGAGGAAGAAAACAAAAAAAAAAGGAAAATAATAAGTACATACAGTTAGAGTCTTAACAGTTGGAACTGTTAAGAGAACTTCTCCACCCCCATCTGGAGCTACTCCACGGGCTTCGATTTTAAGGTCTAAACCCTCTTCAGGGACTCCAAAACGCTTTAAAATTTGCAACGTAGTGGAACGGAATGTGTCAACGCTCGGGTCTCTTGGATCATTTGTAATTCCTGCAAAAGTTAAATATATTTGCTCCCTCAGATCATATAACAAAATCCCACATGCTTGATTTTAAAGCTGTAACCTTTCTCTTTTTCAAATATAATGTAATGAAGCTGGATGAATGACTCAAGCCTACACAGCCCAAGCTTCTTCATTTGGTCAAAACCAAGTACAGTGATCGATATATATAGCACCTAAGAACATTCATATTTCTAATTACTCTAAAGCTTCTATCTTCTTCAAGCTCACAGCGGAGAACAAAATTAACAAGAAGTCAGGTACAGCAAGAAAAAACTAGTTGGTTGGTTACCTCTGAGCCTAATGGAAAGGGGCTTCTTGCCAAATAATGCTAACACAACCAATGGCTCCAGATAATAGCCAATGGATCGACTCAGGGCACAGTTATGGACCAAGTTCTTCCCTCCCATTATAATTCCAGGCTTGTACTTTAACTGAGTACCTGCCAAATAGATATTGCAACAGAACCAATCAAATTATATTTAAAAAAAAAAAAAAAAAAAAAAAACAAATTGATACGAATCTGTACTCCAATCATATCAGCTTGAGCTCAAAAGAAAAGGTGAAACACACTTACCGGTCTCGTTAACCTCGACGACGGCGTCATCGGTGACAGTTTCGATGAGGCGGAGAAGAGAAATCTCGTGGGGACGGAGACCAGGAATCATATCGTCGGAACGAATCTCATCGATTGTGATACGTGTTGATGAAAGTGTTGAAAGAAGCAGCCTTTGCCTGAAGCTTTGGCTTCCCTTCATCTTCTTTGCCTTGCCCATTTTTTTTCTTCCTCTCTCTCTCTCTCTCTCTCGAGTCTCTCCTTCTCAGACGTTTTCTTAAACCCTAAATCCTACGATGACCTTCTTCTCACCTAATTCACACTTATGAGGCTTATTTTTAATTTTTTAATTTGGGCTTTACTGATTCAGGCCTAGGCCCATAAATGTCTTTTCCCCCTTTTTTTGTTTCTACATTCAGGTTGAGTTCTAAACTCAAAAGAAAAATCTATATACACATTTTGGGTTCTACCCCTTTTATGTATACTTATTTACAAAGTTAATCCTTAAAAAATTTCTAAAAATAGCATTATTTCATATTTTATTTCCTAAACATTCTACATTTCATTCTAACTAAAATAAATTACAGCAAAATCAATATGAAAATAGGAACTATGATATGTTTAACCACACCATCTATTTTGTTTTGAAAATATTATATCTATGAATCATTTGCAAACAAATAAAACAACAATTTGATTCTCATTTTGTTTTCCAATACTTGTGAGTTTTGATTCTTAACGTAATAAGAACTTCAATTCACATTTATTTAAATATTATAATTAATATATGTTAATTTAATAAATTTTTAAAATATTACGAATATGTAAAATTAAAAAAGTTTAAAATATTATACAATATGGTTATATAGTAGATAAGTTATAAAGAATAAATGTTGGAATTAACAAAATATCATTAAATTTGTGCTAACACGGGTTAAATCCTCGTTTTATTATTTTTCAACACTATTAATATTAGAATATTTGACATATAAATTCAAGTTGATTTAACTAATATTGTGTAAAATAATTAAATCATTATGAACAATATGACTTAATCATAGCGTATGAAAGATTTATTATGTATTTAGATCCCTATTGTTTGTTATAATAATTAAAAATCAAAATAGAATCTCAAACACTAAGGGGGGTGTATTGAATATGATATTTTGTTTTCCAATACTTATGAGTTTTGATTCTTAACGTAATAAGAACTTCAATTCACATTTATTTAAATATTACCATTAATATATGTAAATTTAATAAATTTTTAAAATATTACGAATATGTAAAATTAAAAAAGTTTAAAATATTATACAATCTTATTATATAAAGTTTGGTTCTTAAAGTTAGTAACTCACCAGATCGTGACACGTGTCAAGTATAATGATGAGATGTTGACACGTGTCAATAAATTATTATTATTCAAAACAGCTAATTTGAAAAATAATATTAAATCTACATAAAATTTACATGTTTATATCTTAAAAAATTCCTAAATCAAAAAGGAAAATTAACAAAACAAATCTATTTTGCATTGTAAGCTAATTATATTATACATTTTTCTTAATTAGATTTTGACATGTATAAACAAAAAAAAACATTCATTAAGCATGCATATTATTATTAATCAATAAATAGTTAATAACAAATTTAAGAAGAATAACATAAATTATGTTAAAAAATTATTAATTTTGGAACTTAATAGGACACCTAATTAAGAAAATAACATTATATATTTGATTCGTGCGGACTCTTCAATGGAAGCTACCAGATGGAATGAAATGGAATCAAAGTATATAAATCCCGCTAATTTAATCGAGGCTGGAGACACTGATGGAGGTTTCAAAAATGATTCTACTGTTAGTAGCATTATAAGTCTGCAAGATTAGTCGATGATTAATATTTTTGATCAAGATTTAGAGTTTTCTCTTTTGAATAATGTTGATGATTCTCGTACTGGAACAAGAGCTGCTTGACTGAGTAATTGAGAAACAATTTTCAAATTTGGGAAGTTGGAATGGTAAACCGTTTTAGAATTGGTTTTGAACCGGATTTATGTGGTTTTCTATCGGATTTAGTTCGTAAATCGTTTAAACCCAAATAGATGGAGAAATATATGAGAACTTTTGATTCAGATAGAAATATGTTGGAAAATTACGATTCGAGAATATTTGAGACAAGGTCATAGTTTTAATTAGTTTTGGTACAATGCGATACTTATGAGGAGTAATAGGTCATCGATCCTTAACGTGATTATGACATATGTCATGTTTTAGATTGTTTATAAAGTTTCTACTTTGTATATTTGAATTATCTAAGACTTATACATACCATCGTGAGTATGATTTTCAAATTTTTATTTTTATTATTTTATATTAATTTTTTCTCAGTTTCTAAACTTTTATTAGGTTGGTCATAAAATCATTGTAACCGAGTAGATAATTTTCACCAGTTGTTCATCCAAAATATCTTTGGAGCAAAAAAATTCATGGTTAAAGAAATTATGTCACAAAACAATTTTAGTAATTATTAGAACTATAATTATGCCAAAATGAAAGCAAAGCAACATAAAATTTGTTTAATTTGTTCAGAATATATTTTATAGG
Source organism: Camelina hispida (assembly GCA_023657505.1). Taxonomy (NCBI): domain Eukaryota; kingdom Viridiplantae; phylum Streptophyta; class Magnoliopsida; order Brassicales; family Brassicaceae; genus Camelina; species Camelina hispida. The sequence continues at coordinate 14,218,464 of CP094637.1, read as the reverse complement.
TGGTGATAAATAGCATATTTTAACAATAAAATAATTTTTGGTGTAAGAACATATTTATAATGGTAAAACATAGAGTAAAATTGTACATGCTTACTAATTAGATGTTGCTTTGATGAACTTTTTGCATGTAAAATATTTTGTGAATAAGTTGTATAATATTTTTAAAATTTGACAATAATAATATTCATAATGGTGGTATTTGGCATAAAATTTGGTGGGATATAATAATTTAGTTTAAAATTATTGTAAAATTATTATAAATATTAAAAATATAGAAATATAAATAAGTGTATGAAGGTAAATACAAATATGATTTTTTCTGTAATTAAATTATTTATATATTTAATTCAGGAAATAAATTATCATTTTATATTTTTCAAAATTTGTTTAAAATTTAAGATTTCTTTTCTTCAATAATTTTTAAACCCGCACGATGTGCGGGCTCTTATCTAGTATGGTTATATAGTAGATAAGTTATAAAGAATAAATGTTGGAATTAACAAAATATCATTATTGTGCTAACACGGGTTAAATCCTCGTTTTATTATTTTTCAACACTATTAATATTAGAATATTTGACATATAAATTCAAGTTGATTTAACTAATATTGTGTAAAATAATTAAATCATTATGAACAATATGACTTAATCATAGCGTATAAATGATTTATTATGTATTTAGATCCCTATTGTTTGTTATAATAATTAAAAATCAAAATAGAATCTCAAACACTAAACAAAACAAACTAAATATAACAAACAAATGGTCATGAAGTATATTGCGGATTAAAAATTAATATAAACATTTAACCGTACAAACTGCCAGAAAATTTAGTTATTCTTTTATTTACAAAACATCCAATGTTTAACAAACAAATACAACATAAAATATAAATAATAAATCTAGTATTATAGCAATCACTCAGTCTCTCATCATTCTGTATGTATAGAAATTTTACTATATAGAACAAATGTTTTCATTTCAACCAAGAAAATAGTTGAAAAATTATGGTTTTGTGTTCACCAATAAAAATTTAAACATTAAATTATGAAAATACTCTAAATACCACTAAATTAAGGTTTTGTTCCAAAAATTTCATCATTAACTTCTTAAAAATATCACTACAAAAGTTTTGGTCCAACACGAAAAATTAGTGTTTAAGGATTTATTATTTAAAACATTAGGTTTTTTAATATTTTGAGTTTAAAATTTACTTTTTAGGATTTATGATTTAGTTTTGAAGGTTTAAAGTTTAGTTTTTGTTTGTGGTGTTTTTAGAGAAAATACTTTTTAGTGGTATTGTTTGAGAAACCAAAGTCATAATAGTATTTTAGGAAGAAAAAAAACTAATTTAAATGGTATTTATGACAATTTCCTTGAATACTAACCCAAAATCAAATATTTAAAAGTTTTATAAGGAAAAAAAAAACTCAAAGATTTCAGTGATTGCCCACCAAATTTTCCCTGTAGATTTTATGCTATCTCCAAAAAGTAGTCACCAATAAAATGACGACAGCCACAATCAAACTTTAGTGCAATCTTACGAACAGAATTATAGTGTTGGGCCATCCCATTTGTTAAATGGTTCTTACGAACATATACATCTCTCATTTTACGCACATACATGTGTGTTTCAAATGCTTTAGTGTAGCTATTACATTCATCATTTAGTTAATAGTCATCTAACTAGCCTTATTATTTGTAAAGTTAATTACAATATACAAATTTAACAATAGTATTGTAGCTGTTCCAAACAAAATTCCACTACCCGTAACGTAAGCAAGATTCTATTTTGCAAATCAAAAGATTTGGCACAAAAGAAAACAAGAAAACATGGGTGTGACTGATTACCAAACACCAAATATACCAAAAACATTAGCTTTTTTATTTCTTTTAGGGAAAAAAAAGAAAAAGAAAAACAAAAGCGATGTCTCGTCAAACAAAAGAGCAAAAGACATTAATTACAACCTCTTAAATTGCGATTAAACCCTTATAATTCGATTGTACGGACAATTAGATCTAACGCATCGTTTTGTCCGTACCACTCACTCTCCAACCCCAGTCATATTGCTTTCCACTTTTATTTTGCATCTTGGTCCTTCATTTTACCATTTCATCTAACATATATGCACCACTTCAATTAGCTCAATATTACAACCTCAAATATACTATCAATCTTAAGGTTTTGATGTAATACTGTACAATGAAAATTAGGTAGACGTGAAACACTATAGCATCCATTGAATATGATTGTTAAATAAAAAATATTTCCGAGTAAACATATTTAAAAAGCTGACATGGAAATTGTAACATGATTTATTTAAATGGTTCTACTTGCTTGAATGCTACTTGCGGGTGCGTGTTTGTAAGGTGTGTATTTGATCCTTGCTATTTCTATTCTCAAAACTAAATTTTGAATTAGAAAATAAGTTGTAACCACATACAAAATATATTTATAACAATGGAAGCTGCTTTTTTTTCATCTTTTGTTGTATGCCTAGTCTCATGAATCGGTGCCTTCTGAATCCTTTATTTATTTGTTGTCGGCCACCTTTATTTCTTATCCTCTTTGGTTTTGTTACGGAACATCTTGAATCATTGACTACATCGTAATTTACTTAGCTTACAACTTATTACAAGCTTGATTTCTATCAATCAGTACTTATATAACGTTCTAAATAATAACAGAGCAATGACAAAACCAGAGTTTTTGTTTACATCTCAAAATGGTGAAAGTCCAATGAAGCCCAACAAGGTTAAAGAGGTTAAATCCAACAAGAAAGAAACATCTTTTTCAACGGTCAAAGAAGATAAACAACAAGGAAAGAAACCAATCGTTATCAGTGGTACGGAAACATTGAAGCTGTCAAACAGATTTGCCACCCTTGATTCTTCAAGCTCAAGTGGATCAAGAAATCTGGCAGAACACTCTAGACTTCTCTAGAATACATATAGGGTTTATGGTTTATGTATAAATAAGCTTGTATGAACTCTCTTTGAGGTTAAGCATAAATGAACTATTAAAGCTTCAATCTTGTTAAAGCGTTTTTACTTTCATGGTATCAGAGCACATGGAAATCGTATCCATGGCCTCTTACTCAGTTCCTTCCCTAAATATTTCAAACTGTGTTACGGTAACACTCACACAGAAAAATTATATCCTTTGGAAGAGTCAGTTCGAGTCGTTTCTAGCGGGTCAAGGCCTACTCGGTTTTGTCACGGGTTCCATCTCTGCTCCAAGCACTACGGCGGTTTCAACAAGCATCGATGCCACCAGATCGGAGACAACAAATCCTGAGTATTCGACTTGGTACCGTACAGATCAGGTCGTTAAGTCCTGGCTTTTGGGTTCTTTCTCAGAAGACATATTAAGTGTTGTTGCGAGCTGCTCTACTTCAACCCAGGTTTGGATGTGTCTTGCTAATCACTTTAATAGAGCATCCTCGTCTAGGTTATTTGAGCTTCAGAGACGTTTACAAACTCTCTGAAGGAATATGTGATCAGTTAGCCTCTGTTGGTAGCCCTGTTCAAGAAAAGATGAAATTTTTTGCTGCAATGAACGGTCTAGGCAGAGAGTATGAGCCAATCAAAACCACTATCGAGACTCTTGTTGATAGCTCCCCTGCTTTAACCTTGGACGATGTGATACCGAAGCTGACTGGATATGATGATCGACTCCAAGGATATTTAGCTGAAACAGCCGCTGTTGTTACACCTCATGTTGCTTTTCATGTCTCCCAACAACCAAATGAGCAGTATCATCAAAACAACTCTAGAGGACGAGGCCATGGCAACAGATATGGTCGCGGTAGAGGCTCATACTCAACTAGGGGACGCGGCTTTCACCAGCAGATTTCATCTGATGGCTCTCAAGTGGCTCGAAGCTCAGTAGTGTGTCAGATTTGCGGGAAAACAGGACATCCGGCTCTCAAATGTTGGCACAGGTTCGATAATGGCTATCAATATGACGATGTTCCAAGAGCTCTAGCTGCGATGAGAATCACCGAGGTTACTGATTAACAAGGAACATATTGGCTTCCTGATTCCGGCTCATCAGCTCATGTCACCAACACAGTGCAGAACCTGCAACAATCTCAGCCGTATCATGGAAATGTCTCAGTGATGGTAGGTGATGGCTCTTTCCTTCCCATCACACACACAGGATCGACCAGTATAGCTTCTACTTCAGGTAAGTTACCCTTGAAAGATGTACTTGTCTGTCCTGAGATTAAAAAGTCATTACTATCTGTTTCAAAACTCACAAAAGATTATCCATGTTCGGTTGCTTTTGACTGTGATGGTGTATGTATTAATGATAAGGCCACAAAGAAGCTGCTGGTAATGGGAAGTCTGCGTAATGATCAGTACTGCTTGGAGGAACAAAAGTCAAAAGTCTTCTACTCTGCACAACGGCACTCGACAAGTGATGAAGTTTGGCATAGAAGACTTGGTCACCCTAATGCACAAGTCCTCCAGCAGCTTGAGAAGTGTGGTTCTGTTTCTATCAATAAAATTGTCAAAACAGTTTGTGAAGCATGTCAGCTTGGCAATAGCTCTAGGCTTCCTTTTTCTATTTCTTCTTTTACTGCATCAAAACCTCTTGAGAGGGTTCACTGTGATCTGTGGGGACCCTCTCCAATAATTTCTGTTCAAGGGTTCCGTTTCTATGTTGTGTTTGTTGACAATTATTCAAGGTTCAGTTGGCTTTATCCACTCAAGTTGAAATCAGATTTCTTTCAAATTTTCGTTTTGTTTCAAAAGATGGTGGAGAATCAGTTCGAATGCAGTATAAAAGGGTTTCAATGTGATGGAGGAGGAGAGTTTCTCAGTACACAATTTCTGAAACACTTACAAGAAAAAGGTATACAACAGTATATCTCATGTCCTCACACACCGCAGCAAAACGGTTTAGCATAACGAAAACACAGACATGTTACTGAATTAGGCATGTCAATGCTGTTTTAGAGTAAACTTCCTCAAAAGTATTGGGTGGAAGCCTTCTTCACAGCCAACTTTCTTATCAACCTCTTACCTACATCAACACTGGCTGATTCAATATCACCATATGAAAAACTTCACAAGAAGAAGCCTGTCTACACTGCCTTGAGGTCTTTCGGTTGTGCATGTTTTCCAACATTACGAGACTATGCCTTAACAAAACTGGATCTGAAGTCATTGCAGTGTGTCTTTCTGGGTTACAATGACAAGTAAAAGGGGTATCGATGCCTCTATCCTCCCACTGGAAGAGTCTACATAAGCAGACATGTAATCTTTGATGAATCTGCATACCCCTTTTCAACTATTTACAAAGATTTACACCCAGAAACGGCAACTCCTCTGTTATCAGCCTGGCACAGAAGCTTTATACCAACGACAACCAGTGCAACATGTCCTGCTGTCTCATCGAGTCACGATACATCATCAACACCAAACAACGAACCAATTCCTGATGTCTCGAGTACTACTGTGAATGAAAAATGTTCTGAGTGTACGACAGGCCTCGATCCTGCTTCTATAGGCGACAACGTTTCTCATTTGCAGACAAGTGCTTCGATGACTGATAGTGATGCTAGTAATGATGAAGAAGAACCTACTCCGGTTGTCAATAATCATCCAATGGTAACCAGAGGAAAAGATGGCATACGAAAGCCTAATCCACGATATGCTCTTATGTCACATAAGGTTTCATATCCTGAACCAAAAACTGTTGCAGCAGCTTTAAAACATCCTGGCTGGACAGGAGCAATGGGGGAAGAAATCCACACTTGCAAGGAAGTAAATACTTGGTCTCTAGTGCCCGAAGAACCTGATATGAATGTTTTGGGAAGCAAGTGGGTGTTTCGTAACAAATTAAATGCTGACGGTACGTTAGACAAGCTAAAAGCAAGATTGGTGGCAAAGGGCTTTGACCAAGAAGAAGGAATAGACTATCTAGAAACCTATAGCCCTGTGGTTCGAACACCTACAGTGAGAATGGTTTTTCATGTTGCAGTAAGTAACAACTGGGAGTTGAAACAAATGGATGTTAAAAACGCATTTCTTCATGGAGATCTTGAAGAAGTGGTTTACATGAAGCAACCAGCTGGGTTTGTTGACAAAGATAAGCCAAATCATGTGTGTCTTCTCCACAAATCCTTATATGGCCTAAAACAATCTCCTAGAGCTTGGTATGACAAGTTTAGTACCTTTCTCTTGGAGTTTGGTTTCATCTGCAGTCTATGGGATCCATCTCTCTTCGTTTACTCTCGCAACAATGACATGATTTTTCTGTTGCTTTATGTCGACGATATGGTCATCACGGGAAGCAATTCTCAAACACACACTCACCTTCTTGCTGAGCTCAGTAAACAATTTCGCATGAAGGATTTGGGTAGAGCTCATTATTTTCTAGGTATACAGCTCCAATACTTCCCTGATGGTATGTTCATGTCTCAACAAAAATATGCAGAGGATCTCTTGATTGCAGCTCAGATGGAAAACTGTGCACCAATGTCGACTCCTCTGCCGTTGGAGCTCGATAAAGTACCAGACCAAGAAACTGAATTCCCTGAGCCAACTTACTTTCGGAGTTTAGCTGGAAAGCTACAATACTTAACATTAACACGGCCAGATATCCAGTTTGCAGTGAATTATGTTTGTCAAAAGATGCACAAACCGACCACCTCTGACTTTCATCTGCTTAAACGTATTCTTCGATACGTCAAGGGAACTATCACGATGGGGATAACCTACACAAGAAACTGTGACTCTACCATCAGTGCTTATAGCGATAGTGATTATGATGATGAAAATGCTCTCACGGCTTACAGTGACACTGATTACGCTAATTGCAAAGTCACAAGGAGGTCAGTTGGTGGCTTCTGTACATTCATGGGGCCAAATATGATCTCTTGGTCATCAAAGAAACAGCCGACAGTCTCCAAGAGTTCCACCGAAGCAGAGTATCGAAGCATGTCTGAAACAGCCTCTGAAATAAAGTGGATGAGCTCTGTTCTACGGGATCTTGGTGTACCTCTGCATACAACTCCTGAGTTATATTGTGATAATCTTTCAGCAGTTTGCTTGACAGCTAACCCTGCATTTCACTCACGCACAAAGCATTTTGATGGTTATCATCATTATGTCCGCGAACGTGTAGCGTTGAAGACGTTGGTAGTGAAGCACATTCCTGGCCATTTACAGACTGCAGGTATATTCACAAAGTCTCTTCCAATTGATGTCTTTGCTCGACTGCGACTCAAACTTGGCGTTGGCTTACCGTCCACACAAAGTTTGCGGGGGGATGATAACAAAGCAATGACAAAACCAGAGTTTTTGTTTACATCTCAAAATGGTGAAAGCCCAATGAAGCCCAACAAGGTTAAAGAGGCTAAGTCCAACAAGAAAGAAGCATCTTCTTCAACGGTCAAGGAAGATAAACGACAAAGAAAGAAACCAGTCGTTATCAGTGGTACGGAAACATTGAAGCTGTCAAACAGATTTGCCACCCTTGATCCTTCAAGCTCAAGTGGATCAAGACATCTGGCAAAACACTCTAGACTTCTCTTGAATACATCTAGGGTTTATGGTTTATGTATAAATAAGCTTATATGAACTCTCTTTTGAGGTTAGACAGAAATGAAATATTAAAGCTTCAATCTTGTTAAAGCGTTTTTACTTTCACTAAACTAGTTTTCACATAAAATGTATGTTGCATTGAAAATCTCAAAAGGACAATTATATGCAAAGAAAAGAGCACCGCCAATTTAAAGAGGATTATTTAGAAATCCATAGTTTTGCATAGTTAGATCACTGATATTAAAATCTTTACCAAAATTTTATGTTACCCGTTTGGATTTCTCGTTCGGTGACAGAGGATAATGCAAAGTATTATATACTATCTTCCATGATTGTTATTGGGAATATTGTTGAGGAATGTGTAATGATGTATAGAATTGTTCATCCAATTTTGTCCATATATACTCGTGAACTTCTTCCAGAAAATGTCGGTGGTATACTTGTGTTTACTAATTAAAAAACATGAATATATATGAGTAATTTTCCCATTTTGCAAATACTAATTACAATCAGTTGGAATGCACGATAAATTATAATCCTCTTATATTTTATTTTTTTGACCAAAAAAAAAAATAGAAGAGGATATTATAATCGATTAAATATCCAAGAAAATTATACATCATACATAAATTTGTAAATCAGTTGGATGGAGTACACGATATGAACCATGCATGAGCTAAATCGTGCAAGATTGTGAAGTGGATTCTCAAGAAATTAGTAAGTGGTGTATCCAATCCAATCCATAACACATTAACACGTGACATACAAATATGGCAAATAACTTGGGATCTACGAGACTCACGTGGGAATATATCATACATGTTTACCGTACGAATTTGCATGAGATCATATATCCTTTGTTTTAATTGGATGGTCGAGAGAAACAGTAAACTGATATGATATCATATCTCTCTCTTTTATTATAATTAATTTGTCTCTCAAAGAGATAATAAAGAATATTATGAAACGATAAAAATTCCTTTCAGGTTGTACACCATTTAGCATATATTTGTGGCTACGTACGTTGCCTTCGGTCCTTTCACCCCACTTCCGTTAATTCCTCCAATAGGAGCCGTCAATCTCACCGCGATTGGTACGGTGGCCCCAAAGCGCTCAGACCATAAGGCTCCTTCGACCCTTACCTAGAATTTTTTGTTTTTCTTTTTCTCTTAACCTAATTGGTTTCTTAATTAAAGACAATGTATCTGTAATGTTTTTATAACTTTACAACTATGTATGTATATTACCAAAATGCAAGTGTGATTAATAAATTAATTTTTTTATTCTACACTAACCTAGACGTAGTTGGTCACTTCATTTGGCACATGTGGCATCCTCCCATTTGTTGAATATGCTACGCTGAAATAGACAACACGAAATGGAAAAATTCCATCCAAAAGAAGAAAAATTCTCTCCAATCTTCGTTGCTTTTTATTTCCACCTTTGTATTAATAATAAGTAGTTAAATAAAAGAAAAATGTTTTAAAATTTTTGTTTCCCCTCTTTCTCTTCCTTTATTTTTCTGCCACCGGATTTGGCATCCACTCCCACTTATAAAAAAACAAAGACTTAAAATTTGATGTCACAAATAAATAAGAAATGTGAAACTATTTTTGATATTTTCTAATAAAAACTCAAAAATTAATTTTTTTTTTATTTTGAATTTTACATACTAATTAATATTTACTTTTAAAAGAGCATGGTTAGTATTTAGAAATATATCAGTGTCTTGAATCACATATTAGAAGTTGGAAGTGGCTAATATTGGATTAATTTAACTAAAGAAAGACTTAATTTTGATATTTTTTCGACAACACAAAAGTTTGAAACTATTTTGTTCGATGGAATAGAGAAAAATGAATATGATGATAATGATTTATTTTTTTTATAAACATTATATGACATTATTTGATGTCAGATGAACAGCAAGATCAGGTCTCTGCAAGTTTCCCTTTGCCACTGGACAACTGCCGGTTCGTTATTTAGGTCTCTCGCTCTTAACCAAGCAAATGATAACATCTGACTATGCTCCACTTCTGGACAAAATTCGACTGAAAATCGGATCATGGACCATTCGCTCTCTGTCGTACGCGGGCCGTCTCACACTTCTCTCCTCTGTTCTCATGAGTATTACCAACTTTTGGCTATCTGCATATCGTTTGCCTGCAGGATGTCTTCGTGAAATTGAGAAACTGTGTGCTGCTTTCTTGTGGTATGGTTCGGTCCTTAACCCCAAGAAAGCAAAGATCGCTTGGAAAGACATTTGCAAACTGAAACTTGAGGGAGGGCTGGGTCTGAAATCGCTTGCCGAAGTAAATAAGGTCAGTTGTTTGAAGTTGATTTGGCGGATCCTCTCAAGGAAAGATTCCCTCTGGGTGAAATGGATCTGGACGTATTTGCTACCAAAGGGATCCTTTTGGCTAAATAAAGAAGGCTCTACTGTAGGGTCGTGGATGTGGAAGAAACTTCTCAAGTACTGGGAAGTGGCTAAGGCACATTATAAGGTGGAGGTTAACAGTGGTGTCTCAACATCCTTTTGGTATGATGTTTGGTCGCCATTAGGACGTTGATAGACGTTGTGGGAACGAGAGGGTTCATAGACCTGGGGATTCTACAAGAGGCAGTGGTCCAAGATGCCTTGCGCACACACCGGTCTCGACATCATCGACTAGCTATCTTAAATGACGTTGAACGCACACTTCAGGCAACTCGCGACCGCAACACTCGATTACCACTTGCTCTTGATCTTCCATTATGGTGATCTCAGGGTGACCGATACTCTAAAACCTTATCCTCTCGACATACTTGGCAGAATATCCGCAATCCACAAACGCGGGTCGACTGGTATAAAGGGGTTTGGTACACTTACTCAACCCCCAAATACTCATTTCTACTCTGGCGTGCAGTCCATAATCGGTTGGACACCGGTGACCACATCAAACATTGGTCTTCGGGGCAACAGGTTAACTGTGTCCTCTGTTCCGGCACGGAAGAGACGAGAGATCACTTGTTCTTCTCCTGCTCTTACGCTGCTGCCGGAAAGCTGGTCACATTACTCTAGCTGCTCGCTTCTCACGCTCTCCAATTCCTCCCATGGTTCATACTCAAATATGTCTTCCAGGCGACTATATATCACTTGTGGCGCGAGAGAAATGCTCATCGACATGGCGAAACCCCCTCTCCGCAAGCTCGGCTCATCAAATACATTGACAAGAATGTACGCAACCGTCTCAGCTCAATCTCCAATCACCGTTACGAAAAAGGCTTACAATATTGGTTCTCTACACGAGCATATGCTCGATCCTCCATTTCCACTTAAGTCATACAGTTCTTTTCTTAGCTTTGTTAGACAATTATTCAAAACTGAAGCATTCATTGTACAAACGTTTTTTGGTTGAATAAAATTTTACATTCATTCAAAAAAAAAACAAAAAAAAAATTACGTTTTATTTTTTAGTTGAATGGTCTTGTAAAGTTTATTATTTTTAATATGATGTGATATTTCGTATTTTATTATATGCTTTTAACATGAATCCGTTTTCTAAAAAAATATGTCGCTTTTTTCGTTTTAAAATGTTTCACCTCCATATATTCGTTTCATGCAGTCTAGTAAGAAAGGAAACAAAATTGGCTATGAATTATTGAGAGAAAAAAAAAGTATGCAAAATGTTTAGTGCAAGTAGGGGGGACTGCGGTATAGCTTTATTCTGGAAAGAGGTCTTCGACCACTGTTGACCATCACCATCGAAAAGGTCATGGACTCACGGTGCCCATAAGTTCAATGAAAATATATGAAACATGTATAGTGTAAATCATAATTAAAAAATAATGTGTCGTCAAAAAAATAATTTGTCGTTTGTTTTCCGATAATTATACAATTTCTTCGCAAATTATTATTTGGTTTCTTATTTATTTTTTCTAACGCAAATTAATGTATTCACAAAGAATTTAACCTATATAATCTATGAGTCCATCCAATTTTTATAAAATATCGAAATATTATCATAATTAATACATATGCTAATTAAATTTAATAGTATATAATTGACATATATACTGTTGTTAAAGTTTTATAGCCTGAATTTTATAGTTTTGTTTTTTTTACGCTTGAAACATGATATTATGACAATAAGTAATCCAATATATACATTAGAGGTGATAAAGGCTCGGATCTTCCCATTCATAAAAAAAAAGTTGTACATTCTATTTTATCATTATCTTAGATAAAATCAGTGAAAAAGAACTACTTATTTACAAAGATTATTACTATTTGTTTAGAAATTTTAGATATTATATAAGGTACGCGAGAAATAAATAAACATGTACTACGAAAAAATTAATATTTCAGGTGGTACCTTTCGTGGATTTTCCAGTGTTTGGGTCACTGTGGAGGTGTTTTGTTTTCCAAAAAAACCATTAGACGCTGAAATCATTACAATTAAGGTTAAAGAGCAAACAAATAAGGTATTGTGAGGTTGTTTTTAGTTTTAAGAGTTTTATTGTTTTAGAATACTTAAGTGATTCTAATGTCCGGAAAATAAATCCTGTTTAAAAGATATTTTGATCCTCTTTATGATGTATCTAATGAAATATATATACAGTATACATTATCAAATTTATTGACTCATGTGGGGAGTTAATCATTCACTCCTCAATCTTCTACATAAAATACATTTGGATTACATAAAATTTAGACTAATTAGCTTCAACTAAATGCATGCAACGATGAGTTATATTAGCATTTCATAAACCCATTCGGTAGTTATGCAAATATGTGACGTTTCCGTGATCTATCTTGCTGCTTCGTTCTCGTTCGAAAGTTATGCAAATGTAGTTAAATCGCGGTGAAAATTTTAATAACCAAAAGAAAAATTAGCACCCAAATTAAAATTCATCAAGGAGAAATTAAAGTACCAACTAATAATACCTATGACATTTGAAAATAAAGTATTACAATATATTAATAGTAATAGTATATTATGATAAAAATCTACGTATATATGCTCTTTTTTACTATATATTTATATTAAATGTACATTTTATCGTTTGAATTTTTTTTTTAACAATTAAAAATGTAATAGCCGTGGCCACCAGAATATTAAGGTGTCTATATTCCTCTCTTTAAAAAATTGTTTTAAAATTTACGGAAAGTTGGAACTTCACGTTTCATTGGCCTCCACTTGTTCTGGAATTTTATCCTAGCCTATGGCCTAACCTCCTTATTTGTTTATAGTTTCATACGCCACAGCCACACTTGTAGATTCACGCACCCCTTGTCGAAAAAGATAAACCCCTGATTAATTACTATATTTGGTTCGATAGAATTTCGTTACAAAATTTTCTTCTGATTAAATTTCAGTTAGAGTACATAATTCTGAACTAGTGCTGAAGTCGGTGGATATCTATAGAATTTTATAGGAGAAGAGAATCCCAAGTAAATAAATATTTTCAAGAATACTAACATACTGTTGACTAGAATAATTAAAGAGAATTGATAAATAATTAGGGTATATCATTAACAGATGAATTGTTATTTAAAATGATAATGAATTTGCCATTCTTAAAGTGTTTTCATTTAAATATCCTAAACAAGAGAGTCAACTAGCTAGGAATCGAACCATGCATTATATTGGTTGGAAACAAGTAAACCGCATTATAAACAGTACAGAAACGACGTTTGTATAAATGGGCGGCACTAAAATAATGCGTATCGTTTTAAAATAGTTTCTATCACATTATTTTTGGGTTAGAACTCCTATTTTTGAAAAGCTTTACGTATCCAGCCATGCATAACGAGGAAAGTGTACCCATTCGTCATTCCCATTTTCTCATCTGCCATGCACCTTTTTACATATTATATTATGTTTATGTTCGATGTTATATTTACGTAGGTCTACATATAATTAAATCTAAATATTGTTAGGATTAGTTGGTATAGTTTTCGTCTACGATATGGTTGTCGGTTAAATGGCTTTTCTAAAATTTTGTTTACATAGATTTTGTTATTTTTGTTTTATGACATTGATTTTCATATGCATATGTAATATCAAACTCGCTATACTAAATTCTAGGGAGTCAACTTCATATTTTACATACAGATAAAATGATTATTACAAAATGTTAAATATTAAAATTAGCCAGATATCAACACCATTATTTACACCACAATTCGCAATACAAAATTTTGATTTGGTAAATTCGTTTTGTTGTGATATGGAGTGTAACACTTTAATACTTACTATTTTTTTTGTTGTTGCTAAGTTAGTATAGTTAAGCTAAGTCTATTATTTAAATGTGATCCTACACTGCGTACGAACGCGTTAAATTGCATCAATAAAAAAAAAAGTTAGGCCCGAAGTACCAAAAACTTAGATTTTTATTTTCAGTTTTTGATAAACATGGTGAAAAAAATAAAAGTTTTGATGAAAAAAACTAATTGAAATTGAATGGTGTTCCTTTGGTTTATAGGTAAAGACAAAACGCATCCATGTCTAGCTTTATGCCTTTCCCTTCTGTTCATGTGTGGCGACGCGCTCTCTATCTATCTCTCTCTCTCTACGCCCTAAAAGCTCTCTTGATCATGCAACTTTCGATATATATTACTACTAAATTCTATAGTCACCTCTTTTTGGTTTCGACGTTCATATTATAAATACCAAGAAAGGGATCAACATCGAGACCTTTTTGTTTAATTACTATTAATTGTTTATATTCTGATGAACGACGCTACGTATATGAGCATCTTCTGCACATTCGTAGAGAGAGAAAAAGAGAGACAAAAGGACCCAACATGCAAACAACAAGACACGAGCTTTCGGTTGCTTTCCACTTTCGTGATTCTTCTCTTGGGTAAGCTTACTTTTTAATTACTATTTTAATCTTTCCTATATCTCTAATCAGCTATTATCAATTACAATAAACTCAAAAACCACTTTTGTTACTATTTCATCTCAATATATAGTTTTTGTTTTCAATCATAATTGTATCTCGACTGTGCATGGGTTTTAAAAAACTTAAATGCTTTCATATTGTAGTTTAGTTTGTTTACAAATAGTGTTTATTACGAATATGGTCGTAGGTGTTATATAAGTTCGTGTGTCCATATGTGCATTAACATAACTTATAACGGAAAACGAACTTATATAATACCCTAAATTATACCATCGAATGGGCATATGTTATGTTCCCAATTTCTTTGCGGTTCTTTAACTAGTTAATTTTGTTTTTGGAACGCACGAACATGTTTATGTGCAAACTTACATGGATATCCTTAATTCCTTATGTGCATTAACTAGTTAATTTTAACATGTTTCTTAGCAACAATTAATATAAAAGGAATCAATTATCTTAATTAAACCATTTCTAACAGCATTTTGGTGATTTCTGTGCTATATTGTCTGAGAATAAATTCCATAAACATTTAAATCGGTTTCTAAACCATATGTTACATCATATGATGCTACGTATATCTCTATAAGGAGGGAACTTCTATATTGTATATATGGGGTGAAAGTATATTCCACGTATATATATAACAAAATAATAGAAACAATACATATAGATAAATAGGAATCTAAATCTATCGAATAAACCCCTTATGCTATATATTATCTATATGTTTTAGGTATTTTCATCTCTGTCATTTTATAACTTATTAGTATTTTATTGGTCTTCAAATTGATTCCGTGCATCAAAATTTTCGAATTTTACACACTTGCGTAGTCAGGCCTAGACGTTTTCATCACACACATTTACACATAGAGCTATATTATTAAAATAGAAAGTTTTAAAATAAGAAAGATTTCCTAATGTTATGGCTGTAAGTGGAGCTAAAATCGGATCATAAACCATGCTATAATATCTCTGAAAAATTTAAGCAACTAAATACATAAAATTTTGAAACTGAACTAATATTGGAAATTAACCAAACGAGGTTATATCAGCGTTTTATGTAGGTTAGTACATTTTCTAAGTGATAATTGACCGTGAAATAATTGTGTACACTAATTAAATAATGATCCATAGCCTTAGAGAAACTCAATAGTTATTGATGATGTCATGATGAGTTTAGTGTTATATATGGATAAACCTTTAATTTTTGGTAAATTAATTGGTCCGTCCAATTGAATTTGGTCCTTTAAAAGGAGAAAAGTGATTCCTTTGCTTCCACCTTAAGCGATGTTTTGCCCACAATGAGTGTCTCTCGCTATCTTCCTTTAACCTAATTGGAAATGTTTGTGCTTTGTGGATGTCGTTGCCTTTGTGTTTTCTCCTTTTGGTAATTTTTGTTTCCAAATATATATTACTAATTAAGTATTAAAGAATTATTTCATAATACTTAAAATCATTTGTGAAGCATTTACAAAGTTCTAAAGGTTTACAGAGGATAGAAAAAACATAACGTGAATATATTGGAATATTTGATTTTTTTTCTCTCTCTTTGAAATTTTCCCAACTTTTATGATACCATTTTTCAAAATTATGAATAAATGATAATTGATGATATAGTGTTAATCCTTATATAAATTATAAATATTTGAATGAAAATATGGTATTATAACGAATATATAATTCAATTGATAAATAAAAGCATACTTGTTTTTGTGTTTTTAGCTTACTTTTGGGTCCATTCCAATATATATGCGCCAATGTGTCAAAACACACATTTGATTTTGAAAGAATTTGGTAGTGGCTAATATCCAGAATACCATAAAATAAGGAGAAGCTTGTTCGATTTGAATGTCCATTCCCACGAACTAGTGATTTCATTTTGAGCATGAGAGTAGGTAGAATGTCGAAACATAAGTCATGAGACTCATGACCAAAATATTATCCACGATGAGCAGAAAATATGGCTTTAAACAAAGGGCAGGTGTTTAAATTGTTTGAACTTTGAATGATTGAGATCCTTTAATACATTTTGATTCACTTAATGAAGAAGAAAACCAAAATATTTATATGTGAGAAACACAAAAAAAAAGTGCATAATGGTATGGGTGATTATGAATTCATTACAAATGGGGATTAGACGTTGCGGGCCAATATTCTGGAGATATGATGCGATCATGCCATTCAAAAAGAAACGAAAAAAACTTGTACATATATACTGATGAAACCAATTTATTTAGAACTATTCATATGTAAGTACGTAGGGTACGCATTTGATATCCATGGATACTTTTAGAACATTAATTTTATCGTTTTCCGGATAGGACCAACAATGATCTCATCATCATCATAATTTTTATCAACATCATATATACGGATATGCATATATATCTATACGCACGTAAACATGCAACCACGTACACTTGAGAACAAAAGTTTATTCAGTCTTCGTGTCCCCATGCACACGTCTCTATCTCTCGGACCGTATCCTACTCCTACCACACCAACTTGTGATTTTCCCAAATAAATCACAGACTAAATACGTACGGTTAATATAATTAAACAGCCATATATTTTAGACCAAAAGCACCTAGTAAACTTTATGATATTTAAATATGATGCTCGTGTAGTTTTACATTTCTTCAAATAAATTTTACAAAGTGTTTCAAACTACGATTATATGATTTGAAGGTTACACCTTTTATCACTTATATAACTTAATTACTTTCAAAATTTTATATGTTTTCTTTTTGTGGTTTAGTCACAAATAGTTTATTAGAATCGCTCTCCGGCCGCATCTTACTTATGCGCCAAAACGTTGATTGTAAACTAACATTGGTAAGGGTATAACTGTTATTTATTTAAAAAAAATTAAATGTAACCAATGTAATCATTTTTAACAGCGCCATGCATTATTCACATTTGACAACATGGTGTTTTCAAATATATTACTTTCATAAATAAATACGTAGTAAAGTAGAATATCAATTGGTGGATCCTTTTTTATCGATAATTAATATGCATTGTGCCGATTTGAAACCGATTGATAAGTGTATATATGAGATGACACTATCACAAACTATGTAAAATTTTCCTTCTTCACTTTTTAATATAGAAGATTTAACATAGGTAGCTATATTGAAGACGTCGACGTTATAGACTACAAATCATCTTACATAATTATTATTAAATTTGTAGGTTTACACAAATATTCTTTAATGACAACTATCATGAGATGCTTTAGCATGAAGCTTCAAACGGCGTTGTTTTTGCTCAATAGTAGTCAGTAGTATAAAAATAAACCTACCACCCAAGTGGTAGAAAGGTAACTAACTTATAAAAAACGAACAACCTAATAATGGCATCCAGCTTTCTTTGCATATTTTTGGAACATTCTCATCGTTTTAGCTCAAAAGAAAGATGAAAATTGTGACTTCCACAATGTGCCACGTTATTGGTTCAACAGGGAATAGATGCCATACGTCAACATTTTTCTTGACCTATATGTACACTGTAGTATTGTTTTTTACATTGATTTCGTTTCATATCCGTTAGTTTTGTTTGGCGACACACGCGTTAGTTATAAGAACACAACTAAAATTTACCCGTCTCGTTTTTGTTTTTGCAAAGTTAGCGTAATTAATATGCAGATTTTAGATTGTGGTCGAGACATTAATAATTTTAGAATTTAAACCCTAGATAAACACAAAGAAAGTAAAATCAAATAAAAACTAAACATGTATTTTCGAACATTACAACAAATTCTCAGGCAATACATATACATAAATTGCTCATTAAATTATGTGATTACAATAACTATACACTAGTAATGTTTTTTCTTTGGCAACAACTTCAAAATACATGAATTTAGTACGTTTTTTTTCATCAAATTCTTAACTAAAACATACTTTGTTTCACAAAGAGTGTCATTTTAGCATGATTTTTTTTGTTTCAAAATAAGTGTCATTTTAGATTTTCAGTGTAAAATTAAGCATAAATTTCCAACTTTAACCTCATATTCATTGAAGAATATCAAAAGTCAATATCAATTTTAAGGGTATAAGAGATATTTTAATATGTTTTCTTAATTTATATGCAAAGTGTCAAAATGACACTTATTAGGAAACAGATGAATTATGTTACAATATTAAAGATCTTTTTTCATTGTTTTGAGATATCAATACCATAAATAATTGAAAAAAAAAAATATGAAAGCAATGAAGAGAGTTTATGGAGGACCCCACAGTACATGGTTCCATAATGAAAGAAGTTTCTCTATATATAAATCACCTCTTCACTCCCCTCTTCATGTCTCATTCTCATCCATCAAACCACAACTAAACATATCTTCTCTAAACAACATATAACACACTTTGAAATTTTCACCCTTGCTTTGAACTCTCTCAAACCTCCAGGTATGTTACATGTCCCATTAACGTGATCATCATCACACTAACAAAGAGTTTAATTTCATCATTTTGTATTAACATTTCTGAATTTTTTTTGTAATAATTTTGTGCAGCAAAGCGAGGGAATAGTGTTGTCAGGAGGTTTGTGATTCCTTATCTGAGATGATGGCTTGTGGCTTAAGCAAGAGCCTTGGCTTGTCTTCTTCGTTGAAGAGACAGCAAGGCATAGTGACGATCCTTGGTGGCATTTCGTCGAACACTTCATCTGCACCTTCACTCAGGAGGACCTTCTCCGCGGATTTGTCATCCAAGACTTGGGTTTCCCAAAATGGGTTTTCTCCTATGAAGAGGATCTCTTCCTCTGAGAAGCTTCGTGTTCCCTCTTCTCCTCCTCCTGACGATGACGAAGCAGAGCAAGAAACAAGATCCGGGGTCGATATCTGGGCACAGATTCAACAAGACAAGAAGGCTAAGAAAGATGAAGAGACCGAACCGGGTCAATCCGATGTGTGGAGTTCGATCTTGTCCGACAAGAAGAAGAATGAATCGAGCAACGACACGGTTCCTCCGCCGTACGTTCATCCTTTGATGAAACGTGCGAGTTCTTTGAGCGAGAAAAGCCTCGAGATTTGCACTGAGAGTCTCGGATCCGAGACGGGTTGCGAAGGCTTCTCTTCGTATGCATCGTCGGAGACTGGTGATGCTGAGATCGAGATTCAGGAGGAGACGAGTCTCGTTCTCAACGTGACGGAGACCAAGCTAGAAGAAGACATAACAGAGTCTTTGGTTGAGGTTAAGGTTGAGGTTGAAGCTGAGCAAGAATCGCCAATCACGGTTCCGATTCGCACACCTTGCATCGAGCTGCCACGAGGATCGTTTCCACCACCGATTCGTTCTCTGTCGAGCCAATCTGGTTCGTCTCTGCACATGAAAACTCGCCGCGACAATGGCCGATTGGTTCTTGAAGCTGTCTCTATGCCGACCCACAACAACTTCGCCGCGAAGCGCCAAGACGGACGCCTCCTCCTCACTTTTGCTGAAGTCAGCGACGAACCCATTGAGAAAGAGGATGAGACTGGATCGGAGGTTCAGTGGTTTGAAGAGGAAGAAGAAGAGAAAGAAGAGGAAGAAGATGAGGCACCAGACGAGTTTGCCTACAAGCCCAGTGGGATTCTCTATAAGTTAGCACAAAAGCCCATTCCTGTGACTGTTCATAGGTTGGCCCATAAGCCCATTGGTGTACCAAAGAGAAACGCAAGATGGCCTGTGACTGATGAATTCGACACCAAATCCGATCTCTCGACACCGGTGGTTCACTCTCTGCCGCCGAGGCCAAGGGTGGCTCAGCTTGCTAGGTCAACAAAACCGCCGTCCACGGTGGACGACACCGTAGGAGCTGCTTGCTTCAACACATGTGACTACTCTTGGAAGTCCACTAACACTGAATTTTTTGGGCCGAACACGAAAACCCAGTTCCAAGCCCAAAACTTTGTCAAGAAAGCAATCGGGGTTGGACATGACGGTTGGATTAATGGCTGCAAGGAACGAAGGAGGTCACTCTTGTCCGTTGAGCCATTTTGCATTGCCACTTAG
This sequence comes from Camelina hispida, assembly GCA_023657505.1. Lineage (NCBI taxonomy): Eukaryota > Viridiplantae > Streptophyta > Magnoliopsida > Brassicales > Brassicaceae > Camelina > Camelina hispida. The sequence continues at coordinate 14,198,016 of CP094637.1, read as the reverse complement.
ACCCGACCAAAAAGGGGCGTAATTTACAAAGAAGCATAAAGCATATGATATTATTATCTATATATGTGTATATGCAATCGAGTATGTGTATACTCGAATATATATGCATATTAACCCAATAATTGTTGTTGATCATGGTTTTTTCTACTTTAATTTTTTTCCTCTATATATGTTTTACCACTAACCTTTTTGGTTTGTGGGTAAAGAAAAAGAAAAATAATTATATAAAGAAAATAAAGAATTAAGAGTAGGAGAGGGAAGAAAGTTTGAGGGAGTGAACATTATTAGAAGTATAATTGTTTTTGATGAGGTTTGAGACCTCGTTAAAGTAAAGACATATTTATGAAAGTGTTGTGTTTTGTACAAATTTTTGCTGTTCCATACTGTATCGCAAATAAAAGACGCGAACTCGTTTTATTCATTCATGTTTCATTACATTAAGTTTCACATGAAGATAAAAATTAGGGTTACCAGTTTGAACCTTTAAATGTTTACAAATTGAGGAAAAAATCAGTTAACTCGCTCTTTTGAAATTGGTAATATAAAAGTATGATTATCTTCATGAGTGTAATGTCCAACGGTTTATGAGTTTGAACTTGGAAGCAAGAACAATTCATGAGTTGGAAGCAACGATCACATATTGGTTTCATTTTAGTTGAATTGTTAGGGACTTAAGGAGGTGCATATATACATTGGTTACGAGATATTCATAAGCATCTGATATGTGAATCCCAAAGAAAAAGTATTTAATTATATTATGGGAAGGTAAAATGACCTGTTTTAAAATTATCCGCCTAGCACCGATTACGCTCCGCAAAATTGCTAGGCCCACTCTCTACGCATCGATTAATGACTAATCTCCGCCTAGCATCGATTATCTGAATTATGTCTGTCTAATTTGATTATAACCCGCTAATCTGATTACTTTCTGCTTAATTTTGTGTATACCAATTATTTTTGGAGCCAAATATAAATCATATTATTTAGACTTTTATATTAAGAGTTTATGATGTTTTACAATAACTAATGTGCAAACTTTTAATGAAAAATCATAAAAAATTCTTTTAAAATTATGTTTTAAGTGTTTACCGTAATTTTAAAGACAATACTATAATTTTATATTTTATTTGATATTTTTTCTTTTAACATAAGCAGAAATATATATATTTAGTACTATATATTATAATTATTAATTTAATTAAATAACCCTAAAACTAATCCCGATTGATTCTCGTTTAATCTCTTATTTTCTTGCTAGGTGCTAGGCCCACCCCGATCGCCCGACTAGCGCCTAGCAATTTCTAGGGCCTAGCAATTTCTAAAACATGGGACTATACATGAAATGATCTAGTATTTCTTAAATTTTCAAATGAAAAAGACTATCTTGTAAACTCGATTATGACAATTTCTTAATGCTTTATGACAGTTTTTTTTCTGGTGGTATATTTTTTACTAAAATCAAGTGTTTTTTTTTCATCGTCTAAATTTATTATTTATTTTGTTTTATTTTCTGAATTTATCGTTAAACAATTCTATCATGAGAAATTTAATTTTTCTGTCCTTATTAGATTTACTAGAGACAACATTTTCTTCTCTATGCTTATAGACACATTCAAATTGTACATAAAATCATACTGAACGACTCTAATTGCATATCGCTATAGATTTTTAGAAAACTTTACTCCATTAATCTGCATAATTATTAATAAATCATATTATCTGGGATTCAAACTATAAATTTTCTGGTGTAAAAACATTAATTAACTCTTGATAAACCTATTAATTCAAGTTTTATTAAATTTTTTATAATGTAATTTACTTTTAAAAACCATATTTTGTCAAGTGCTCTAAAATAAATATCTAAAAATTGATATTTTTCTTCTTAAAGAATAATAATAATTATATACTCTCTCTGTCTCACAAAGATTGATGTTTTTGAATATTTTTTTGTCCTACAAAGATTGATGTTTTGTAAACTTCAAGAGGTAATCATTGAAAATATTTAAAATTTTGAATTGTTATTGATTTAAAATTATATTATATCTTTTAAAAGACAAAATATATTTAAACTCATTAATCATTGTTTTTTTTTTTTTTTTTTTTTTTTTGTCAAACAATCATTGTTTTCTTAAAATGTGTAATATACCAAAAACATTGTGGGAGAGACAATAGTAGTTGACAGTTGATTACATTCTCTGTCCCTAAATCCGAATCCACTTGTTTGACCCGAAAGACTCAGATCCAGACCCACAATTTAACCCATCCGAATACCCGACTGCAATTCCAGAATAGAGAGAGAGCCCAGAGAATCCGCCAATCTCGTTTCTTCTTCTTCGTTTTTCTCTTCGACTCTTTTTTGCCATCGTTGGAATTGGAAGGAGAAGAAGAGAATCATAAGAGGACAGAGTCATGGGAGAGGTGAAAATAGAAGACGATGCGATTCTTAAATCTTTCCTCGCAGAGGTCGGTGAAGTTGAGAGAGACAACGAAGTCGTCAGGTTCCTTTCGAAACCCCTCTTTTTTTCTTTCCTATCTCTCTAATTTAGCTTGTACCCTTCAACTCTGTTCCTGATCTGACCTCGTATTTATGCAATTCATATTGGGCTAGGGTTTCTATGTTCTGTGATTACCTCTTAGGACGATCGTAACTTAGGGAACTGTATGAAACGAAATTAAACAGCTCTTTTGGATAATTTTGACTATGCACTTATTAGAAAGTGTATCTTCTGAATAATTGATCAATTTTTCACCTTTTTCACTGTCTTGTTGTTGTTTTGTTTTGGGGGCAATACGGAGTTGTGATCATATATAGAATGCACATGTCTTCTATGTATAGTAGTGATTGCTTATCATTGTTGTTACAGTTAATATCAGTATGGTATAGTTGTGTTGCATTTTCATGTATCTAATGATCATATATATCTTCAAATTTTGAAACTTTTGTAGGATTCTCTCATGCTTCAAACTGAACCCGTTTGAGCATCTTAACTTATCTTTTGATTCTTCCACGGATGACGTTAAAAGACAGTACAGAAAGGTATTTTTTTCTTCCTGCGAGTTTCACTTTGGGGACATTTGTTTTTTTATTCATGGTTTATCGACTTGGTAGAAACAAAATCGTTGCCTTAGTGATTACTACGCCACTGATTGGGAACACACTGGAGACTTTGTGACTGATATGAACCTTTTTTCCAGATATCTTTGATGGTTCACCCTGACAAATGCAAACATCCACAAGCACAGGAGGCTTTTGGAGGTTTCTAATTCTTAATTTTTTCTTGTCCATAATTTATTTTTACATATGCAGTTGTTTTTTTGTGAATCCACCATCTGGGTGTTGTATCAAGCATGAAATGTTTGGCTCTCCTTAAAAGATTTGATTAGTCTGGATGAACTCGTAATGTTTTGTGATTTTTGATTAACTGAACAGCGTTGGCAAAAGCGCAACAACTACTGCTGAACGACCAAGAAAGAGGTTATATTCTCACCCAAGTCCATGCTGCGAAAGGTAAGATTTTGTAGTTTATCTTGTGTCCAACTCTCCAAGTATTACCTGTTTGATAAGTTTCTGGAGCCGTTAGGAACTCCTGTGGTTTTTCTGCATCTGTAAATTATACCAGAATCTGTAGTTTACCTTCTATTTTTCTGTTTCGTGAAACCTTCTTTCCTTCGACGGTGAAATGCAGAAGAGCTTAGGATGAAGAGAAAGAAACAGTTAAAGAAAGATACCGCTTCTAAAATAAAGTCCTTGGTTGATGAGGTAAGCTATTTATTTATCTTAGATCCTCGTCGTTTACCTTTTCTGTTTGTCCAACGTGCTTGGATACAGAGTCAAGCTGGCTCATTGTAACCAGTGATACCTATAGTAATAGTATTATTTTTGAGATTGCATATTTTATTTATAAGACCCTAGCTTTTGTCAGAATCAGGCTTCTTCTGGAGGGAACTAACTGTTGTTGCTTGTTCAGTGAGTATATAATATAAGTTTCTTTCTGGCAAGTTGCAATTTTCGCAAGAATTTTTCTACGAGTTTCCAGTTAAAGTTGTTGCCAGATGCATGTGTAACATAGTAGTACATTTTGAAAATATCTTGCTTAGCTGACATGATCTTGTTCGGTTTAATTTTCTTTTATTGGCTGGACTGGACGTTGTTATAATGTGATCCCAATTTGCTACTTAGACTGAAATAGAAAATCTGTTAGCCTGTTCCATGAAATAAGACTTCTAAGCTACATAATTTCTAGCTCATGTTTGTCAAAGTTTTTATGTCTTTCTTCTTTGTTGCTTTCGCTGATTTCTGTTATGTCACCACCTGTTTTTTATTTCCCAATAGTCCAGACTCCTATTAACTTGTAGTGCTACACAATTTTTATGTACACAGGGAAAGCATGAGCACATATTTGAGCAATCTGAAGAGTTTCAGAGGGAGCTTAAGTTAAAGGTCCGAGAGATATTAACAGACCAAGAGTGGCGTCGAAGAAAAATGGCGATGAGGGTATGTAGAGTTTTTTAGTTCCCCTTGCGTGATATATTCTGCGTGAGAAGTGGCACAATCTTCATTCGTTCTTTGTGTTATTTTTCTTCTTGACATTTAGATATCAGAAGAAGAGGGAAGACTGAAGAAGGATGAAGCAGAACAAAAGGAGGTATGGAAGAAAAAGCGTGAGCATGAAGAACAGTGGGAAGGGACAAGAGAAAAAAGGGTATGTTCTTTTGTTGACCGAAGATCCTAAATCATTACCTGCCTATGAACGCATTAGTTCAGTAGCTCACCTTGTGACACTTGTGTTAATAGATTTGAAAAGCGAATTCATCCGTGAATAGTCTGAAGTGTTTATCTGTTCTTATGACCAAAACTCTTAAGACATTTGTTTTTGGACTCGAAGGAGCAAGTCCTGGTTCCATCTGCTGCTCATATATCATAAGATCATATATGCAGTTGGTTTTTGTCCTTGAAGTTAGTTGACTAAAGTTTGGGTCTCCCTGTGCAGGTATCAAGCTGGAGAGACTTTCAGAAATCAGGAAAAAAGGTAAGAGACGCATTGTTAACTATTGGTGGATTTACTTATTTCATTTGGGTCAAAAGTTTCAATCTAGCTTCTGTTATCTCATCAGGCCAAAAAAGGAGAGACTCGTCCTCCAAAGTTAAAGACAGAGGATCCGAACAAATCGTACGTCCAAAGGCCAGTCAAGAAAGGCTGATCTATACCATTTTATAGCTGTTGTTGACATTGATAGACTGGTATTCTCGAGGATGATCTCAGACTCTTTCTGCTTGTGTCTGTGTTTCTCTTTGTACATCACCAACTAGATTTGTCTTTCCAAATACGTCAGAAACACGCTTATGACCTTAACTTTGTATTGCATCTCAAGTCCAGATGATGATGTCTTTATTAGAATTTAGATTAAAAAAAAATTAACTTTGATCTTTTTATATATTTTCAATGTGGTGTTCACCACAAGAGAGATCAAGAAAATAACATACCTCCTTCATTGATACATTTATAATGCTACAAACCCCAAAGCCGTTGAGGTAAAAAGAGCTCTGCTATGTAACAGCACCAGCTCCAAAGAACAAAAAGAAAACAAAAAAATAAAAACAAATTACAAATTCTCCATCTCTTAATCTGTGTTCTCGTGTCGTGTGATATATATGTCACAACAGCTAACAGGCAAGCGCTGCCTCCTAGTACCACTTGATGTGGTATATTTATTTCGAACATCGTTTCGCTTTGCCACTTCTTTCTTCATTCTGAAAGTGGCATCTGTTCCTCAACGGTTCAACCCATATCATAAAACCTCTTCGGTCCAAAACTTTCTTTTGTCACCCTGAAAAGACATACCCAAAGCAAAACAAAATTGAGAAGCTGTTCACTTTTATTAAAGATCCAAACAAGAGAACACCAACCCAATGCAATTCCACATATTTTCTTCGCTGATGTATGACAGAGCAATGAAACAGAAAATAGCACACAATACACTTTATAATTAGAGTGCAAAGTCTAGCAAATACAGACATTTATCTAACGGTGATGCATGCTTTTTATTACTTTCACTGAGAAATCAGAGTCTGTGATGATTAATTCTGAACAACCTAAGTGCTCATAATCCTCTTTCCATCATTACCAAGATCTTGCTTACAATCAGACTATTGAAGGATACAGCTAAACTAGAGATTGTTAGCTATGTAATGTTAAGGACTGTTTTATCTAAGTTACTAAACAGTACAGTATCCAAGCTAATTCTCATGATCATTCATAGAAATAATACAAAGTGCTTTCAATAGCACTTCACTAATAAAACATTCTCTGATAAAAAAGTAAGTCTTGTGTAACAAACCACCATAGCCAATGTTCGACTTATAAACATGTTTCATATCAAATGGCTTTCGATCAAAGCAAGCCCCAACATTACAACTATCTATCAATCTACGGTTTAGTCCCTTGAAGTCACATAGACCCATACATAGTAATCCACAAGGATGAAAGTAAGTAAGAAGGGAAAAGGCTTTGAAAACACTTACCTGCATAACTTAATCTCTGAAAATCACGGAATCTGCAATGGCCAACAGCGGCTTCAAGCAACCTGGAGTAAATTTGCGTGCAAAAAAGTAGGAGCTAGAGTGGTTTGATCGCCGGAGTCTCTGAATCAACTCAGGCACGACTTCCTTAGGCTTATAGGTATAAGGATGTCCTTTCACAGTGCCAGTCCAGTTAACCCTGGTCAGCGTATACCCCGTGCAACCATCAGGATCCTTCATGTTCAACAGCGTTGGGAAGTAATGCTCCTCAGGGTAACACTCGTCAGAACGATAACAAGGGAGCTTAAATTTACGCCACAAGATCCGATCTTTGATTGTTAACAAAGCATGTTTTCTAGTCATAACAAAGAACTGCGAACCAACTCGGAACTTCTCAAACGGAACCTCAGGCATCATAGCATACCTTCCCCGAGCAATGTAGCGTTTCCAAAGCCTCGGCTCATCAGATATCAGTTCCATAAAGCTCCGGTACAAGATACGGATACCTCTAGGATTAGGAGTCGGATCCGGATCAGATTTATCAAAAGTCGAAGACTCAAAGAGAGAGCTGTAAACGTAGTTGAAAGAGTGGAGAGGAATGCAATACTGAGAGAGCACAGCGAAGTAAGTATTAGCAGGATCATCAAGAAACGCTGTGGCGAGGAGTCGTCTCGTGGCGGAGATAAGAGTCGGAGAGGCTCGTGCCGTACGCTTAGCGTTGGCAATGAAGGCATTCTCAAATACAGAGCCGTTGCCAGGTCTTGTGATATTGGCATAAGGATCTCCGTGGACGTAGACGTTGTAGAGAGATTTAGGATGACCAGAGAAGAAACGATCCCAGATTGGCGCGAAATGGAGATCGGAGTTGGTGAGGAATAAAAACGCAATCTTGAGCTTAGGGTTAGGGTTTCCAGATGAGAGATGGGAAAGAGAGGTTGAGCCAGCAGCGGCGATGAATAAACTCCGGTCATCAATTTCGTCGGAGATTGGGATTAAAGATTCGCCAGGAGGAGGTGAAGGGAAGACATGTGGCGCAACGAAGAAGAAGACGAATGGGAGACATAGAAGAAGAGAGAAGACGAGAACGAACTGGTTCGAGAACATTTGGTTTTAAAAAAAAAAAATCGAAACTTTCTTCAAATCGGGAAAACCCTAAAGATTTGACTTTCTCTTCTCCTCCTCCCCAAAGAAAACAAATCTACCGGAATGTGCTTGAATCCCCCATGAATTTTAAGTTATCTTCGAATTGGGGATTTTTTTTCACCATTGAAGCTCTGAGAAACCAAGAACTTCAATAGATTTTCATAGCCAGAGAGACTTGGGGGTGAATCGGTGGAGAAATTTTAGAAAGAAATCTCCAGAAATATTTTGGGGGAAAAAAAAGCAAAGATTGAAACTTTATGGGGGAATTTAATGAGATTTAAGAAATATCTGTTCCAGATCTCAGATTGTAAAAAAAAAGAACAAAAGGGGTCTTTTTCACAGTCAGTGTGATGATGATGATGAAGAAGAAAGATTAGAGATGACGAAAGAGAGACGATCGATTGTGTTTGCTGCTGCTGCTGTCTCTCGTTTGTGATTTTGACGCGCAACTTGTTCGTAGGGGTATTTTTGTCTTCTACGTGAACAAGACAAGCGTTATAATACCTGACGTCGTCAAGTTTGTCTATTCGAGAGAGGTGGTAAAGTTAACGGCGTTGCTCTGTGTTTTGCTGCCGTCGTTCATCATATAAACGTCGGTCGATAATGATGTCCAAGTGCTGTTTTTATTTATTTTAATAGTAATATGTATAAGTACCATTTTTGTTTTTAATTGTAATAAACGTGAGAATGTAATGAGAAACTAGACATTAAATGTTGTATCTTAATTCCGGTAGGTCCAACTGATTTGGTAACTGGTGTGGTGTGCACTATCTTCTTCTGCTGTGATGTTTTGTAGCATATTTCTTTCTTTTATAAGGAGAAGGACACGTATTAGATATTTTTAGACTTAATTGCTTATAGTTTTAATTATACTGCCCAACAACAGGATTAAGACACGCTTAATAGTCCAAAATTTTCGGTTTATCAAAAAATATATAAGAGAATATAAGAGAATAACACATAAATTGCATCATAACACGATACTTCTACAAGTAACCATTAAAAGAACAAAAAGAAAAAAAAAACAGTACGAATAAACAGTTTTAAGAAAATGAAAAGAAAAAAAAATCTGCAGAGAAGAATAAAATGGTAAATAATAATCAAATAATAAATTTTTAAAAATATATAAAATATTAAATAAATTAAATTTCAATTATAATACCAATAATATTTTTAATGTATATATAATGACTAAATAAATCATATTTTAGAACAAATTGCTTTATAGTTCTTATTATTCCCAACAACAGGTTTAAGACAAGCTTAATAGTCCAAAATCTTCGGTTTATCAAAAATATATAAGAGAATAACACATAAAATGCATCATAAAAGGCTACTCTTACTAATCTGGAATTTGTCTCTAGTATCGATAATCCCAGATAGTTTTTCCTATGGCTCAGTGTATTCGAACTTAGATTTTATTTTCTGGAGGAGCTCTTTCCAATCGGGGTTCTGGATATTGATCTCCAATTATCTTGGAATTTATAGCTGATTTGGAAAAGATAGGAATAAAGAAGTCTTCCAAGGTACAGAGGCAGAGCCATCCAATGTCATTAATCAGGCGGCTAATGATAAGTTACTTTGGGAAAAGGGTAAGTCCTTATCCATGGAACCTCTAGGTCCTTTCTCTCTCTTGGAGGTTCAGGATCTTTCTTCTCTATGGCAGGTTGATGGTTCCTGGAAAGCTTCAGATCCTTTTGTGGGTCTCGGTTGGTGGTTTTGCAATAATGAGGATAAGACGATATCATTGGGAGCACGGTGTCATCGACATAGCCCTTCCCCTACACACGGAGTTACAAACTTTGGTTTGGACTATGGAGTCTATCCTTGATGGTGTTTTTGACTGTCAAAGTTTTGAGATGGATTGTGCAGAGCTAGTCGCGATGGTGCAGTCCCCTGACGAATGACCAACTTTTTTCAATCTGCTGGATGATTTCATTTTGCTCAGCACTTCCATTCCTTTCTTCTCCCTTATTGGGATCATGCGTGCGTCAATTGTGAGGGCTGACTATCTTGCTCGTTCTTCGAGAACTTAAATTTCTGAAACCTCTTTTGTAAATTTTTATCCTCCGGTGTGGACAACGAACCTCAGAGTCATTTTCTAATGGAAACAATTAGAAGAACAAAGAGAAAAGGAATAAAAAAACAATGCGAATAAACAGTTTTTTTTAGGGTTGAAAAGAAAATTTGCAGAGAATGAACAAAATGGTAAATGGTAACCAAATAATAAAAATATCTGTTGAAATATATTAAATATTAAATAAATAAAATTTCAAAGATAATACTAATACTACGTTTAACAAATATATAATGAATTTTACATTTTATTTTAAAATAAAATTTGTAAATTAAATTTTAGACATGTCATATTAAATATCAATAATTAATATTAACATACAATAAAATTTTAAGAATACTTTAAAACATTTTTAATCTTTATTTACGATATAAATATGAGTCTCTTAAATTTATTTTACTATTCATATAGTTTTCAAATACAATCTTAAGATTAGTTTAACATGAAATTCATATCAAACATTTTTTTTTCTCTCAATACATTGTGAAAATATGAAAATCAGTTTATTAAAAATTAATATATTATTAAAAAACATATTTTTATTTATTTTAAAATAAAAAACAAATTTTAATATTTGTTCCTTTTTCCATTTGTTCCTCATCAATTTTGGAGAAAAACATAAATTGTTCCTTATTTTTTAAAGAATGTAAAGGAATGTAGAAGAAAAAAATATTAATTTCAAACGGTCAAAAACTTCTGGAATAAAGAGGAATATCGCATTCTTTCTCGTTCTTTTCCTAAATTGTGGTTATCAATATTTGGAAGGTCGAAGATTAAGTACGCTATCATAGATGATTAATTTTTGTAAGTTTTGATCGCCTTTGAGTACCTTCTTGATTGGTGGGTGGATGATGTTTAACTGATTATTTTAGGTATTGTATATCATATTCACTACTATATCTATGAGATACCTTTTTTCTTCTGGGCATACTATTCATGAGATACGTTATTTTGTCATTTTGGAGAAATATATTTTCGACAAACTTTTACGATAAACAATTTTATCCATATTCTAATTAGTGGATTACCTATTTTATAAATGAGAGAACACGTGTGAAAATTTTGAAACATTAATGTGTTGTTTTTGAAAAACGGTTTGATGTTCAAAAATTAAAATTAAAGTTAAACCAACATAATTTAACTACTTTGTTGTAATGGATATTACTGTTCTGTCATCTTTTATGGCGGTGAAAAATGAACCACGAGAGGTAGTTCCGGTCGGGAGATGCTTATAAACGTTAGGATTTGTTTGCCCATGAGGAGATGATTAGTTCTTCTGGGGAGATGATTAGTTCTCCTGAGGGGATGATTAGTTCTCCTGGTGCACTGCGGGCTTGACGGGTTGCGACCTTGACAGCGACAGAGGAGATCATTAGTTCTTCTAGGGGATGATTAGTTCCTCGGAGGGGATGAGTAGTTGTCCTGGTAGCGAGATCTCAAGGGTGACGATCGGAGAGTGAGACGGTATGGCCCGAGGACGACGGTCTGAGAGTGCAGGCGGTGCAGTTTGAAGGTTGCAACCTTAGAATGTGTGAGTGAGAGAGCAAACAATGTCTAGAACGTGGATATGAGCATGGTGACTGGATGTAGACCTCGAAGGTCGGGTTTGATCTCGTGTTTTGGGTTGTGCTGACCAGTGGGGTCAGGGTTATGTGGACTGTTGGGTCACGGAGATGTGCGGACTGTTGCGACAGTGGTACGGAAAACCTTGGTGGACGGTGTTAGGGAGAAGGATGTCATCCACCAAGAGAGGTTTTTGTCTACCGTTACTTCTCAATCGAATTTACTTATGCCGCTCCTTCTTATCTTTTTGTCTATCGTTACTTGTCCACCCAATTTACTTATGTCGCTCCTTATTATGCCTCCAATGCAGATTTGATGACCACACTGGAACTGGGTATGTTATGCCTCCGGAGGACCAATTCCAACAGTCAAGGTCTGTCTAACCGTATTTTCCTCAGTTCATCGTTATAGTGTACTAGATTCAACGGTCGCAGTACGTGTCCACCCATCTGGGTCTACCAACATCCCAATCGGGTTTTTATCATTATTGGTAGACACAATATTATGTACTTCCTCGACGGTCAATGCTTTCTTCTTCTTCTTTAGTGAAACATACAAATACAGTCCACCACACTCTTTATTCTTCACTTGAAACTGTTGAAACTCAACATCATTGTCTACTGAAACTAGGGGCATCTTACCTTGTGTAAAGACAATTGTGTCTCTTGGGTGTCAAAAGCTTAACTCCATGTTGTTTTCCTCCTCTTTGACACCCAACACCTTTGCTATCTTGGTCTTCAACCCTACAAACGTTGTATCTCTGTCGATAGACAAAAATCTTGCCATTTGCCCATGACGGACAGAAAAATTCCACACCCCAATATCTGAACATGTCCATTCATCCAGCAGGAGGCACACTCTCCCGAACATCTGCATAATTAATGGAAATCATGTTTTAACACAATTAATGTAGGAAAATTTGCCCATATTAAATGTAAGAACATCCTTCTTTGGTAACCGGCCATATTAAATGCAAATACATACCTCCGCTTGTCCGACAACCAACTTTACCTTCTCATCACCTACTATGGCAGCATTCACTCCAATAAACTTCTTTTACCACAATAAAACTCGTACTTGACTATCCATCCCGTCATTAATGCATGTCTCATCATCATTAATATCTTCCAATTTGAATTCTCCCGCCTCTTCTTTTTGTCCATTAAACGAGAAGTTATTTTTGTCTATTACGCTCCTACTAACCCCACATAACTGACATTTTTGATAAAGGATCAACCAAACTGGCATTTTTGAGAAATTTTAAAACCAAAATGACATTTTTGACCAAAATCTTAATTTAAAACCTCAATAATAATATAAGCTCCAAAACCTTATTAAAAAAATAAAGAGAGAAAATCAATACACATTGTACCATAGCAACAAAATAATGATTTTAAAATTAGCTAGAGAACACATACACCGGATGGCTAAGTTAAGGCTGGATCCAGGACCCTGGGGAAAATTCTGGCAAAAAATCTAGCATAGTGCGTAGTTGTGTTCTGTTCTATCATACATATGTTGAAACGTGTTATTCGTACTTCCCAAGTTGTATTAGCTAGCTAGCTATTATCAACATTGTTCGTACTTGTCGTAAGCGACACATGACGCACTTACTTTAGTAAACCAAGAATAAACAAGGAGTCCCCATACAAATGAAAAAGAAAGAAAGTCTGAAGCACTTAAAGTAAACGAGTTTATATCTTACTCATGCCCTGATTAATGATTTGTGTAATCATTTTGTTTCGAGATATGTCATTACTTATGCAATTATGAAAATGATCATTTGGATCAATTGAGCTTAACAAAATTTGTCATCAATAATTTTTTTTTTTTGGAACAATCTTAAATTTGTCATCAATAACATTTATCAATTGGATTCTCCATGTATATTATTAAGTCAGAGTTGGTTAAATTATAAATATTAAACCTATTTTTAAAATTTGGATTATATGTTCGTGTATATAGTGTTTTTTTTTTGTTCTTTTTGGGTTTGCAGTTAAATTATGTTGATATATACTCTAAACTCTTAAATCAATTGTGTTAACAAAAAAAACTCTTAAATCAAATATATTTAGACTTTAGTGGAAGATTAATGGATATTAAAAGTATTTGGATTGTAGTAGATAAAATATTACTAATCTATATAGAAAGGTCTTACTAAAAAAAAATCTATATAGAAAGGAGACTTTTATAATATGTTGGATGTCATATAATAAGATAGAGGAGTATATGAACTTCTTAATGTAAATTTCTAAGTTATCTCCTTTTTTGTTTTTCTATGGTTTTTTATTTTTTAAATTAAATTTCCATTATCTTTTTTGATCTCTTTTAAGAGAAATTTCCCATATTCTTTCTCACAGGAAAAGAAACGAATAAAAAAAAAAAAAAAAAACAAATTGTGAAAAGAGGAAAAGAGGAAAAAGGAAAAAAAGAAAAGAAAGAAAGATATAAAAAGTTCTAGAGTGTTCCGCTCCACAAGACCTTGAACAGAAGCAAAGTCTTCGAGCAGCCCACAACAAACTCCCGTCTCCTTCTCCCCCCTCTCGAAAGGACTTTTCCCTTCTCTCTGTATTGTTTTTTTTTTTTTTTAGGGTTTTCGTAAGAGAAAAGAAAAGATGTTCGGAAGAGGACCTTCTAGGAAGAGCGATAACACCAAGTTCTACGAGATCCTTGGTGTTCCTAAGACCGCATCGCCTGAAGATCTCAAGAAAGCTTACAAGAAAGCCGCCATCAAAAACCATCCTGATAAGGGTGGAGATCCCGAAAAGGTTTCTCCTTTTTTCCAATATTGCTCTGACTCTGTGATAATTGATTTGGTTTCTGTATTAAAAATCTTGTTTTTAGTTTGATTTGGATTCGTCGATCGATGGTGCTCTTAGATCTTTGTTAAATTAATCTTAATGTTCGATTTGATCTGTAATCTGCGAGTTTTAGGTCAACTGGTGAATCAATTTTTTTGACTTTGTAGCTTCTTTGTGTATAGACACTCTTACAGATTTGTGATTCTGTGATTAGATTCTTGAATTCGACTTGTCTTTTAGATCGTTTGTTTCAGATAGCCAAAATTACTTCTTTTGGCACTTGAGATAGTTGAATTTATTGTTTTGGAGATTATGTGTATTGAGTAAATTGGTTTGTCTGTAGAGTCTTTTGGTTTTGAACAAAATAATTAAACATTATGTTACATGTCTCTGCAGTTTAAAGAGCTAGCTCAGGCTTATGAAGTTCTTAGTGATCCGGAGAAGCGGGAGCTGTACGATCAATATGGAGAGGATGCACTCAAGGAGGGAATGGGTGCTCGAAGCGGTGGCCATGACCCATTTGATATCTTCTCGTCCTTCTTTGGTGGTGGTGGAGGACACCCATTCGGAGGTGGTAGCAGCAGGGGAAGGAGGCAGAGGCGAGGAGAAGATGTTGTTCATCCCCTGAAGGTTTCCTTAGAGGACGTTTATCTCGGAACAACAAAGAAACTCTCACTTTCTAGGAAGGCTTTGTGCTCAAAGTGTAACGGGTTAGTACTTATTATTACCTTATCCTTTCACGGTTGCGGTATTGCTTTGAATATCCAAGATGTGTAAAAGATGTTTTCACTGACATTATTTGCTTTATCATTACAGAAAGGGTTCCAAGTCTGGAGCTTCAATGAAATGTGGTGGCTGTCAGGGTGCAGGAGTGAAGGTCTCGATCAGGCAGTTTGGACCTGGAATGATTCAGCAGGTGCAGCATGCTTGTAATGATTGCAAAGGCACAGGAGAGACCATCAATGATCGGGATAGGTGTCCACAATGCAAAGGAGACAAGGTTGTCTCTGAGAAGAAAGTGCTTGAAGTACACGTGGAGAAGGGAATGCAACACAATCAGAAGATCACATTCAGTGGGCAAGCAGATGAAGCGGTATGTGATACTCTCTATTTTTCCTGGCTTTGATCATTATAATTTTTTCGTCTATTGACTATTTTCCTACCTTTTTCTTTTGGAAACAGCCTGATACTGTCACTGGAGATATAGTGTTCGTCATTCAGCTAAAGGAGCACCCAAATTTTAAACGAAAGGGAGATGACCTTTTTGTGGAGCACACCCTCTCTCTAACCGAGGCATTGTGTGGCTTCCAGTTTGTCTTGACCCATTTGGACTCAAGAAAGCTTCTCATCAAATCCAATCCCGGAGAGGTCGTCAAACCTGGTACGTATTTTACTTTGCCCTAATCATACACCCTTTTCATTTTTATTTTTTTATGCCAGTTTCTATGTCTTAACTTTGTCTCTATATTGGTTGCTGATAGATTCATACAAGGCGATAAATGACGAGGGAATGGTGATGTACCAAAGGCCGTTCATGAAGGGCAAGTTATACATCCAATTCACGGTTGAGTTCCCAGAATCGCTGAGCCCGGATCAGACAAAGACCATTGAAGAAGTTTTGCCAAAGCCGACCAAGGCAACTATGAGCGATATGGATATAGACGACTGCGAAGAGACGACTCTGCATGATGTGAACATTGAGGATGAGATGAAAAGGAAGGCACAAGCTCAAAGAGAGGCTTATGACGATGATGACGAAGAACACCCAGGTGGTGCTCAGCGTGTGCAATGTGCCCAGCAGTGATCCATCCACTTGCGCGTCTTAGTGATATCAAACATCTGCTTCTTCTTTTTGCTTTGTATTATTTTTGGGTCTTTTTATAGACTTTGCCAATTCAGTGGGAAGAACCTCGTCCTAATTCACATCCTTGTTACCATTTTTTTTAGTTTGAGAATAAACTTTGTAGTTCCTTCAAGATTTTTTTTTATCAATTTTTAATGTCCGAAACAGAGAAAATTGGACCATTGTCCAATAGTCATAAGTACTTGGTAGAAGAACTGATTTTCAAATAAGCTAAGAAGAAACGGAGTCAATTGCACACAGCTATCAGTTAAATTATCCAAATTTATATAAAGATGAGTACAATGCTACTACTCTATTAGTTGTTATTACATCTAGAGTTGTGTGAAACGGGAAAAAGACAACATAGGGATGATGAAGGGCGTGTCGTTATCACTTTTAACCATCAAACACAAACCAGTTCACAAACAAAAAAAGTACTATTTATGCTGCAACATCGATCTTCTTCTGTAGATACCGGTATACATGTGTTATTGAGAATGAAGGGGGCTCGTACCGCGTTTTAATGCAGAGTCGAGCCACGGCTAGAACTTTCTGGAGTTCTCTAGAGCTATAGTTGTTACCTAAATCCGGATCAATCATTTTATCAATGGAGTTTGCAATGCATGAGTCTTGTACCCATTCGATCAAGTCGTTGCCTTGTCTGTCTGATGATTGTCCTGTGATCAGCTCTAACATCAACACTCCTAGCTGGAATATCACGTTTCCACATTCCTCATCCGCACATGATCCTACACGCACCATTTTTTCGAAACCTTGAATGATTGGTTACATAGCCTTGTTCTTGGAAATAAGAGAATTTAAAGTTTTTACCTTCAGAGCAAGAATCATGGATTGCTTTGGGATGGTTTTTTGGGTGTCTGTTGACTCGGATATCTGAAATCTAAGAGAGAAAGATTTCAGTTAATAATAATTGATATGGAAAAATCTAACTTTAAACTTACTTTTGGGGTGAAGTTTTCATCCAACATGATGTTACATGAGTTCACTGAAACATCATATATCTGTGCATCATTGCTGCTGAAGATTAGCAAGTATTCCTGAGGTCAAAGAGCGGATCATAATCATCTTCTGAGTCCCTTTTGATAGTATAAATAAGCAAGAAGATTTCATATTACTACTACTGTCCATGAATAATTAAAAAAGCAAGTATACCAATGCAGCTGCGACTCCAATGGCTATCTGGATGCGAGTTTTCCAGTTCAAAGGAGTCTTTAGCGGATCTATCAAGAAAGAGACAAAAAAGATTCAACAAAAAGATCATCTTTTTTTTAATGATCATGTTTTGAAGGGTTTTATTACCATTGAGGTGGTCTTTCAAGCTTCCATTTTCAATGTTGTCAAACACTAGCAGCCTGGGAAAAAAAAAAAGCAACAAGTAAGAAACAAAAACATATTTATTGTTCTTTCTTTCACAAAAAAAAAAAAAAAAAAGGAAACCTCTTTCGTCCGATGCAAAAACCGCGGAGCGTGAGGAGATGACGGTGACGTAAACGACCCAAGAGCTGGACTTCCTCATCAAACCGTTCACGTCCAAGATCGAGAGCATTGAGCTCTTTGACCAAAGCTACCTCACCACCTTTGAACTTGGCTCTGTATGCAGACCCGTGATAGTTGCTGTAAATAACCTTACGAAAGCCTTCTGTTGCTTTGCTTATATCCTTGTATCCAAATCGTCTGATAAATTCTATTCTTCCTGTAACGATGTCACAGGTGAAGGACAGGTTGTATTATAAATTTACTCCAGAAAATAAACAACACAGTTTAAGAGTATGAAAGAAACTGAATCGGTGGCTCAATTAGGAAGTGCGGGTAAAAACTTTACAATAGAATTGATGAAAGCATAAGTAGAAACACAAGGTCTCGTATATAGTATAGAGAACTCAAAGCAAGTCACCCAAAATGAATCAGCAATAGTTACGAGATCAGAACAGAGTTTATAGCAAAAACCACTAAGAAAAGTCAAAATCAAGAACTCTTAAAAAAACTAATCTGAAAA
This sequence comes from Camelina hispida, assembly GCA_023657505.1. Lineage (NCBI taxonomy): Eukaryota > Viridiplantae > Streptophyta > Magnoliopsida > Brassicales > Brassicaceae > Camelina > Camelina hispida. Next base: position 14,180,052 of record CP094637.1, on the reverse strand, counting down.
AGAAAGAAGAAAGTGGAAAAAGACAGAGAGAGTAAATTGAGGGGGGTATACCGGAGCGAGAACGACGGAGCCAAGCAAGAAGAAGAAACTGGATTCTGCGGCTGAAGCGAAGACGATCATCATCCATGGCCATGGCGATTTCACTTTTTTTTAACAGTAGTGAGCTGCTTCTTTCTTCTTCACGAGCTATAATATCTTTCTCTCTCTCTCTCTGTCTATCTCTTTAATCTTGTTTTTGTGTGGAGATGATTGCGGAAATTGGATCTGATGCTTTCTTGGAAGAGTGTCAGTTGTACCAAAAAAGCTTTTAGCCCTTCTGAGCTGTAAATCTCACTGCTTTTTTCTTCTTCACTTTTCTATTTATATAGTATTTCTTTAAGTTATTATTAATCATAACGGTTTTTTAATACTATAATTAATTATTAGAGATTCACTGTCCTCTTTTTTGTTTGTTTGTTAAAAATTAGAAAATTATTGGTTCAAAAGTCTTTGGAATCTTGTAAACAAGCTTCTCACATCTCAGTGATCGACTGATTATTTAAAAAAGAAAAATAGAAATTAAAAATCTCAATTTTGACATGTTTAACAAAAAAAAAAAACCTTATTGCTAAATGAATAAAGTTTAATAAGTTTCTAACAAACTCTGGGGAAGATGATGTCCATGATTATTAGTATAACTCGAAATTTTGGTTTTTTGTCTACCAAAGCTTAGACACTTAAATGGAAGCATAATAACGAATCATGATGGCCTTTCTATAAGATATATATATATTTTTAGCATGCGATCTCACTACTGTGACAAGTGGTATCTCACAACCTGATTTTGTGATGATCTGTAGGTAGTTAAGAAACCTCGCTTATTTGGATATCCTGAATCCACCACATAATATTTATTTCCATGAGGTAATGGAAATTCAGGATCACCATCTTGAGCGAGTGAGAGTACTTTTGTGTCGTGACATGAACTGGATACTCCGTTCCAAACATATGTGAATAACATATTCATATCACATATTGTCATTACGTTGAAGCTTGTTCTATCATGTCGACTCCAATACATGGCTTACAGTTCATGCTTGACTTTAACACATACATGAGTGTCATCCATTGCCCCAACAAATCCACTAAAAAGGGCCGATATCGTCGATCCGCTTGAAGATGTTATGGAATCTGACGTAGTTCTTGCATTGTAGGCGTCTTTATGTAATCAAAGGCAAGCAACTCAGTAACTCAATAAAAATCAAACATAAATATTTTTGTTATTTAGGCATTTAAATTAAGAGATTTGATATTTTACAATAACTAATGTATAACTTTTAACAAAAATCATAAATTTTTTTTTAAAATGATGTTTTTATGTGTTTACAATAATTTTAAAGACAATACTATAGTTTTATATTTTATATGATATTTTCCTTTTAACATAAACAGAATTATACATATATTTAGTACAATATATTTTTATTTTATTGTTAATTTAATAAAATAACCCTAAAACTAGTCTCCGATTAATCCCTGTTTAATCTCCGATTTTCTTGCTAGGCGCTAGGCCCACCTCAACCGCCCGACTAGCGCCTAGCGATTTCTAAAACAGGAGATCTACCGTGATACCAGTCTTGCTTTGTAAGAGGACCCAAGTTTTATATTGTTTCTTCCACTCATCGAATTTACATCTTATGTCTATCCACTTAATGTATTGATTGAATTTTTCGTTGAACTTACGAACAAAATATGCTCGTCCTGGTTGTCCCGGGTCTTTAAACATATAATTATTTAAAGCTAGTGCCTTATCGTATAATTCAATCAAAGTTCTTTCTTCTTCAAGAGTGTATCTTCGATCCGGTTTTTTCTAATTAGTACAGAGTAATAATAATATAATTATTAAAATAAGATCAAATAAAGATATGTGTAAAGGTAAATAAACCTACAATAATAATAATACACTCTTGAATAATAATAATAATTAGTACAGAGTAATAATAATAATATATTATTAGTACAGAGTAATAATAATATAACTAGGAGAGTTACCTACACGCTTGTGCGGGCAAGAACTGAATAGAAAAAAAATGAATTTAATTCTTTAAAATGTTAAATCAAAATTTTATTATATTTTAAAAACCTATTTAAATTTTTTTTAATTTTTATAATAGTTCGTATGTTCAGACATAATTTTTTTTTTGTAAGTTTCGTATTAAATATTTTATTTCATTTTTAAAATTAATAAAATGAATAGTTAAGAAAATGTTTATAGTATTACTCATACAAATTGAAAATTTAAAGTCCATTTATAACGTTTAAGCCCAAATTGACCGTAACAAAGTTTTAAATGAGCCAAATACAATTGTTACGGTCAATTTTAATTACTTTGATACAATAATTTGGGACAATATAATATGTAATTTTTAAGACCACTAAAATAATATTTTAAGCAACCCATAAATATATTTTCGTTTAGACCATTGTATTTGGTACTACAAACATTCAAAATTATACTAAAGTTTGCATATACAAAAAGTTCATTAAGCCACCGTATCTTCATTTCTGAGTCCATTCTTTATGACTGAGTCTCCCAGCTCTCACTTTGATGCTCCATTACATGGTTTATGTAATAACGTCCAACAAACTCAGACCTGTAAATATATTAAGTGTATGAAACAAAATTATTTTAACATCATACATAATCATATATAAAGTGTATAAAGTTATTTTTACATAATCAAATCTTACCAGTCCTTCGAACTGTGGTTTATAAAGATCTTCGAAGAGGCTAATGTGTTTTCGATACATGGTGCACCTATAAACATTTGCAGAGTGAATATATTAGTTACCTTATGATGATTATATCATAACTATTTTATGTTACAGACCTTCATATTCTCCGACCTTCACAAACCGCATTACACAAAACTCATGTTCGGATTTGTATATGAGATGACACATGTTTGATTGCCATTTAGACATGAATTCAGAAGCGTAATTATCTTTGACACGACATTTCACAGTTTCATTCCTACATGTTTATCAAATTAATAAAAAATCTTAACAGAGACAATCTTAAAACGTAACTGTCTTAAAGGTAGATTAAATGTCTTTTACCTGCAATTCAACAACGTGAAAACAACTTCATTACTTTTAATGGCACTCTCAGGTCTTCTTTTATCTTCCACATCTACTATACACCCACATACATCTAATTTGGGAAAAAGATAAAATTTAGTTTTCCAAAATGTTGCAAATTTACAAAGTTAGGACACAAAGTTAAAAAGATTACAACATTAATTTACAAGGGAGGGGCCAATACACAAAGTAGCAACAAATCCTATAAAGATTCTAGATTCCCGAACACAAAGTTACAATTAACTATACTTACGGATTGTACCATATCAATATTAAATTAATTAACGAAACACTTACCGAAAAAGATGGGATGATTTATTCTTCCACGATATATATCATCCAAATCCTCGAATCAAAAGTAATTCTTTGGACTCAATTGTTGGACCATCGTCATAGTGGTATCGTCCGTGAATTTATTTTGATAAGGATGATGAGTATTTCTCTCATTCAGGGTTGGATTGATTACTTTGAAAGTTCTAATATCATATCAGTCACCATCGTCGATATATTTTCGGAGTTTAGCGAGTGTATTTGGTAAAAAAGTAGCTTCAATTGTGTTACCCTTCACAGTTTAATCACAATTGTGTAAGAAGTCATATATATATATAAGAACTGTTAAAAATTAAAATTTAAGTAAGAATGATGTTCAATTAACGACGTTAACCTCTACATCCACAAGAAGCAGTACTCTTTTTGTAAAGAACTCGCTGATACTCCAAGAATGTAAGACCTTGTCGTGTATAAGCCAATTAGTTCTTCCGGGAAGAAGATCATCAATTTTATCGAATCTCATGATTTTCTCAAATTAGGGTTTTTCTTGTTTCTTCTCTGTTATCGAAAACAAAAAGTGGATTCCAGATTTGTAAGAATACAAACAGTCACGATTAAACATTGCGTCTTAATCGTTTTAGTATCTCACCTTTTGTTTGACTATTAAATATTTTTAATATTATCTATATATAATAGCAAACTCACTTTTGGGGGTCAAGTTTAATCTAACGGGTGAGATTGTTTCTACTTTCTCATCTAACAGTCTAGAATTATTGATGATCCCAACAGTTGTAAGTTTTTTTCAATAATCGTGTACCCCATCTTTTAATTTTTACACTTTTTTGTTTCACAGCTTTTTATTTTCACCTCTCTTTGTTTTTATATATATACAGATTTTTATGAATTTTGAAAAAAGTTTTTGTTCTTTGAGTATTATATTATTAATGATGTCACCCTTTGTTAATGATCTCAAAAGTTGCAAAGTTTTGATCCAACAATTGTGTTTCTTCGTCGCACCCCCAGTTTTCCATGTTGGCACCCGTTAGTTTTCACACCTTTTTGTTTTCCACCTTTTTTGTTTATATAAAATTGCAATGTTTTGATCCAATAACAAACCTACTTTTGGGGGTCAACTTTAATCTAATGGATGAGATTGTTTCTAATATCTCATCTAACGGTTTAGAATAATTAATGATTCCAACAGTTGCAAGTCTTTTTACCAATAATCGTGTTTCTTCGTCGTACCCTCATTTCACACCTCTTTATTTTCACACCTTTTTGTTTATATATATATATATATATATATTATACACAGATTTTTTTGAACTTTAAAAAGATTTTTTGTTTTTTGAGTATTATATTATTAATGATCTCACCCTTTGTTTCAAAAGTTGCAAAGTTTTGATCCAACAATTGTGTTTTTTCGTCGCTCCCCCAACTTTCCATGTTAGCACTTGTTAGTTTTCGCACCTTTTTGTTTCACACATTTTTGTTTCACATCTCTTTGTTTTCACACCTTTTTGTTTATATTTATATATAGATTTTTATGGACTTTGAAAAGAGTTTTTGTTCTTTGAGTATTATTAATGATCTCACCATTTGTTAATGATCTCAAAATTTGCAAAGTTTTGATCCAACAATTGTGTTTCTTCGTCGCACCTCCAGCTTTCCATATTGGCACCCGTTAGTTTTCACACATTTTTGTTTTACACCTCTTTGTTTATATAAAGTTGCAATATTTTGATCTAATAACTGTGTTTCTTTGTCGTACCCGTAGCTTTCAATGTTTGCACTTGTTAGTTTTTGCATTTTTTTGTTTCACACCTTTTTGTTTCACACTTCTTTCTTTATATATATATACAAATTTTTATGGACTTTGAAAATATTTTGTTCTTTGAGTATTATTAATGTTCTCATCCTTTGTTAATAATCTCAAAATTTGCAAAATTTTGATCCAACAATTGTGTTTCTTCGTCGCACCCCCAGTTTTCCATGTTGGCACCCGTTAGTTTTCATATATTTTTGGTTTACACCTTTTGGTTTATATAAAGTTGCAATGTTTTAATCCAACAATTGTGTTTCTTCGTCGTACCCCTAGCTTTCAGTGTTTGCACTTGTTAGTTTTTGCATCTTTTTCTTTCACACCTCTTTGTCTTCACACTTTTTTTGTTTATTTATATATAGATTTGTAAGGACTTTGAAAAGAGTTTTTTTTTTCTTTTAGTATTATTAATGATCTCACCCTTTGTTAATGATCTAAAAAATTTCAAAGTTTCGATATAACAATTGTGTTTCTTCGTTGCACACCCAGCTTTCCATGTTGGGACACATTAGTTTTCACACCTTTTTGTTTTACACCTCTTTGTTTATAAAAAGTTATAATATTTTGATCCAAAAATTGTATTTCTACGTCGTACCCCTACCTTTCAATGTTTGTATTTGTTAGTTTTCGCACTTGTTAGTATTCACATCTTTTTGTTTCACACCTTTTTGTTTCACATCTCTTTGTTTTCACACTTTTTTGTTTTTATATATATACAAAATTTTATGGACTTTGAAAGAAAATTTTTTTTTCTTTGAGTATTATTAATGATATCATCCTTTGTTAATGATCTCAAAATTTGCAAAGTTTCGATCCAAAAATTATGTTTCTCGTCGCATCCCCAGTTTTCCATGTTGGCACCCGTTAGTTTTCACACTTTTTTGTTTTACACATTTTTGTTTATATAAAGTTGCAATGTTTTAATCCAACAATTGTGTTTCTTCGTCGTACCCCTAGCTTTCAATGTTTCAACTTGTTAGTTTTCGTACATTTTTGTTTCACACCTCTTTGTTTTCACACTTTTTTTGTTTTTATATATATACAGATTTGTAAGGACTTTGAAAATAGTTTTTTTTTCTTTGAGTATTATTAATGATCTCACCCTTTGTTAATGATCTAAAAATTTTCAAAGTTTCGATATAACAATTGTGTTTCATCGTCGCACACCCAGCTTTCCATGTTGGGACACATTAGTTTTCACACCTTTTTGTTTTGCACCTCTTTGTTTATAAAAAGTTATAATGTTTTGATCCAACAATTGTGTTTCTACGTTGTACCTCTACCTTTCAGTGTTTGTACTTGTTAGTTTTCAGCACTTGTTAGTTTTCGCACTTGTTAGTATTCACATCTTTTTGTTTCACACCTTTTTGTTTCACACCTCTTTGTTTTCACACTTTTTTATTTTTATATATATACAGAATTTTATGGAATTTGATAGAAAAAAATTTGTTCTTTGAGTATTATTAATGATCTCACTATTTGTTAATGATCTCAAAATTTGCAAAGTTTCGATCCAAAAATTATGTTTCTTTGTCGCACCCCCACCTTTCCATGTTGGCACCCATTAGTTTTCACAAATTTTTGTTTTACACCTCTTTGTTTAAAACTTTCTTTATACAAAGTTGCAATGTTTTGATCCAAAAATTGGGTTTCTTCTCGTACCCCTAGCTTTCAATGTTTGCACTTATTACTTTTCACATCTTTTTGTTTCACACTTCTTTGTTTTCACACATTTTTGTTTTTCTGTATATACAAATTTTTATGGAATTTGAAAAGAGTTTTTGTTTTTCGAGTACTATTAATGATCTCACCCTTTGTTAATGATCTCGAAAGTTGCAAAGTTTTGATCCAACAATTGTGTTTCTTTGTCGCACCCCAACTTTCCATGTAGGCACCTGTTAGTTTCCATATATTTTTGTTTTACACCTATTTGTTTATATATAGTTGTAATGTTCTGATCTAAAGATTGTGTTTCTTCGTCGTACCCCTAGCTTTCAGTATTTGCACTAGTTAGTTTTTGCACATTTTTGTTTCACACCTTTTTGTTTCACACCTCGTTGTTTTCACACATTTTTGTTTTTATATATATACAGATTTTTATGGACTTTGAAAAGAGTTTTTGCTCTTTGAGTATCATTAATGATCTCACCCTTTGTTAATGATCTCAAAAAGTGCAAAGTTGTCATCCAACAATTTTGTTATTTGAGTATCATTATTGATCTCACCCTTTGTTAATGATTTCAAAATTTGCAAAGTTTTGATCCAACAATTTTGTTTCTTCGTTGCACCCCCAACTTTTCATGTTGGCACCCCTTAGTTTTCACACCTTTTTGTTTTACACCTCTTTGTTTATATAAAGTTGCAATGTTTTGATCAACAATTGTGTTACTTCGTCATACCCTTACCTTTCAATGTTTGCACTTGTTAGTTTCGCATCTTTTTGTTTCACACATATTTGTCTTCACAAGTCTTTGTTTTTATATATATATATATATATATATATATACATATCTTTATGGACTTTGGAAAGAGTTTTTGTTCTTTGAGTATTATTAATTATCTCTCCTTTTGTTAATGATCTCAAAAGTTGCAAAGTTTCGATCCAACAATTGTGTTTCTTCATCGCATCTCCAGTTTTCCATGTTAGCACCCTTTAGGTTTCACACCTTTTTGTTTTACACCTTTTTGTTTATATAATGTTGCAATGTTTTAATCCAACAAATATGGTCTTCTTCATCGTACCCCTAGCTTTTAATCTTTGCACTTGTTAGTTTTCGCATCTTTTTGTTTTACACCTCTTTGTTTCCACAACTTTTTGTTTATATATATATATATATACAGATTTTTATGGACTTTGAAAAGAGTTTTTGTTATTTGAGTATTATTTCACACCTCCAAGTTTTAAAAATTATGAGTATTATTTTCTTTTAATTTATTAATCAACATGTGTCACTCATCTTTATTAAAATTTGGATTGTTTTATTTATTGATTCATTCATCTAACTTTTGTTTGGTATCATTTTCCATTTATTCATGCATCAATAATCTCTTCCAATTATTAATCTAGGTAATTGATTGTTATTTCTAATTTTTCATAGATTTATATGTTTATATATTATAGCAAACTCACTTTTACGTGTCAATTTAAATATAAGGGATAAATTGTTTTTATTATCTCATCTAACTGTTTAGATTTATTAATGATCTTAAGAGTTGCGATATTTTGATCCAACAATTGTATTTTTTTCCGTATTCACAACTTTCAATGTTCACATTTATTATGGACAAATATAAATATCTATATATATTATGGACCTGGAAAAGAGTTTTTGTTCTTTGAGTATTGTTTAACACCTCCAAATTTAAAAATTATAAGTATTATTTTTTTTCAATTTATTAATCAACATTGATTCACTTATCTTTGTTAAAAAATTTTGAATTGTTTTATTTATTGATTTATTCATCTAACTTTTCCTGGTGTCGTTTTCCATCTACTTGTATTGATCATCTCTTCCAAGTATTAATTTAGGTAATTAATTATGATTTCTAATTTTTTATGTATTTATCTTTTTAGTCAATTTAGTTTGTTTCAGCTATAGCTCTTTCTCCCTAATTCTCTTATTATTTTTTATAAATTTCGATAGAATAATGATTAAACTTTTTTTTAATGTGAATATCTTTCGAAATTGATTATCTGAGTATGATTCTGTAAACTTAGATTTATATATGTTTAACATTATTCTCTTATTTTCACTGAATCGATTTTTCATTTTATATATACAACAAATATTTTATTTAACTATTTGGTTGATGATTTTTATACTATACAGTTAAAAAATTACCATAAAGTTAGTCATTTTAAATTTTCATTTTTCCGTACGATAACGTATGGGCTAACATCCTAGTATATATAATTACATATTAAAGGTAAAATTTGTAGTTAATAGATATGGTGTAAAATTATATATACACTTTATGATACAGCTAACAATTATATGTTTTCAAACAATATTGTTGAAACCAAATAAAATATAATCATGTGAAAATTTTAAATAATATGTTCTTAGACCATCTACAATGTATTTATCTATTATTTTATAATATAGAATAAGTCTAAATTAGAAAATGGTTTTCTCCAATGTGAAAGTTTATATCTGACTATAAAATAGAGGTAGTGTTAAAGATATTTAAAATCACTATATTTAAGAGAAGAAATAAAATTCAAGTCTAAATATCCAAAACGATTATCCAACTACAAACCATCATTATACAGTCTCAAATACCTCTTTGAAAACAACATTTAAGTGTTTTATTCTGGCATTTTCCATCTTTATCTGTAATTAACACCTTTAAATCTTTTATGGATGTGACTCGAGAGAAGGCAATATAAAGTTGTCCATGTGTGAAAACCGGTTTCGGTAGAAACAATCCAACATGTTCTAGCGTCTGACCTTGACTTTTGTTTATAGTAATTGCAAACGCTACAGTAACAGGAAACTGTCGTAGCCTCATACGAAAGGGAAACTTTGCATCAAGTGGACTAACATACATCCTAGGGATAAGTACTCTATCACCAACCTTTTTTCCTGTCAAGATTCTTGCTTCGATTACATGATTGGCCATCTGAGTAATAATTAACCTGTACCGTTATACAAACCTCCTTTAGGATCTATATTCCTTAGCAACATGAAAGTGCTCCTATTTTCAACGTTAAAACATGGCTTGGCAATCCAGAAACTTGTATACTGTTTAGAAATTCCTGAGTGTAGATCATATTATCATGAACACTTGTATCTGACGTTTCAATATTATCAGACCTAAGATATCATCCTTCCTCACCTGTATTTCTTTAAATTATTACATCAATATCCATATTATGAGCTTTGCTTCTCAAATTAAGTCAGCAAGATAGGATTCGACATCGATAGTACACACATAATATTCATTAAGATTGATTGGAATACCAAATCTTGAATGAGCCGTTCTACCACCTTTCAAAAGCAAATCAGCTATACCACTTGAAGCAACATTCTGAACAATATTACCTTTAGACCTTATATCAACACCAAGAATAGTCCACAAGAAAGTTTTCCAATACCACCAAATCCACGAACAAAAAACATACCACATTTGTTGTGATTCACAGAGTGAATGATTTCTTCATAACCACGTCTTTGCTCCCCAGTTAGCATAGGTAACAACTCATTGTACAATTCCTGTTGTTTATGAGGCTTATATATTCTCGCATCTGCGATAAGCCTATTTACACCTATGTTCATCATACTATTATCTGGTTTAGGCATTTTCTCAAACGCCGTAAAAGGTAAAAGACGTTCCATTCGATCGCAACATCAATTCTATTTCAGTTAAACATATATTTTCTATCTGAGTCTGTGTCGACATTAGACCTACAACAGTAAAGTTAAACACTTATTTATAATTTTGTTTTGCGAAAAATAAATTACATTCAATTAACTAAATAACAATTTGACTTGTGCGGGAAACAACTTTTTTAAAAAGAATTATTGTCTAAACTGTTTCTTTTATAAATTTGTGTGGGCAAATATATTTTTAAATAATAGTTCAACTAATTTAATAAAACAAAAACTAAATTAATTATAAGGCTAAAAAGGATTCCAACAAAAATGTAAATGGAAAAGAATTAACTAAAAGAGAAGCTATAATTTAATCTTCAAAAATAGTATTTATTTTCCATTTATAATAATTTAAAATGGGATTCAATTATTTTATTTTTGAGATTTTCTAATTTTCGTTTTAAAAATAATAATTTGTTTTTTAAACAGTTTATTTTTAAAAGTGAAAGAAAAATAATTTATTAAAATTACTCGTTTATATTTTCAATATATATACATTTTAATTGTCAGGACCTTTTGTCTTATTTAGAATATTTGTTCCTCCTTTTGGTGATAGAGTATCCAGCCGGAATAACATTAGATTTCCGGAGATTAACATCAACCCTATAAGATTTTGTCGAGATCACAAAATATTGTGTCATATCATCAAATTAAATGGATATTTGTAGTATATCCTCTCGAGATTTCAATTCCTTCTATCCAAATAAAACCGTTATAATTATCTATAGAAATTTAACATTTTAGAAAATATAAATTATCTTGAAACAAATATTTACAAAAGATTTAAGTATTTATTTTCCATTTAAAAACAAATTAAATTGGATATGAATATTTGATTTCTGTTTTTTTTTTCTAATTTTTGTTTTTAAAAGAAAAATAATTTTAAAAGTGAAACAAAAGGTCTCTAGAAATTTACTAATTTAAAAAACAGGGATATTCTCAAAGAAATATTTGTAATATATTATAGTATTTATTTTCTATTACTTTAAATTTTAAATGAGACATAAAATTTAGATTTCTAATTTTTTTTATTAAACAAAATGGGAAATTTACTATTTATTATATATTATTTATCCATCTAAAACAATTTCAAATAAAAATTAATTGTAAATTGTTAAAAAAAAAAATTGTTCCTAATCTTCTTTAATCTCTTTTCTTCTTGAAAATCTCTGAGATATAAAGTCCCAAAATCCAATTAATATTCCTTCCTTCTTCTTTCTATCAATTTAAGAGGAAGAAGGAATATTAGTCACAAATATTTATGAAGAAATATTAGTCGCAAAAATTTATTTAAATATTAGTCATAACAAACATTTAATTTATTTGTAAATAGAAAGAAATCAAAGTTATTAGAAAATTACCATAAATTTTTTGTGAGTAGAATCCACCATAATTTTGTGCAACTATAATCATTACAAAAAATATTAGCAACAATATTATTTTAAAAAATTAAGAGTTCTGGTTAGCAAAAATTAATACTTGAATTTCATTATATTCAATTTTGTAGATACACAATTATGACCAATGATCATCCATGAATTCTACTGAAACAAAAAAAATTATGTAATAGGTTACATATAAATAGAATTATAATTTAAATATTTTTGTAAACAGAAAGAAATCCAAGTTTTTAGAAAATTACCATAAATTTGTTATGAACAGAATCCACCATAATTTTTCTGCAACTATAATTATTACAAAAAAAACATTAGCCACAATATTATTTTAAAAAATAAAGATTCAGATTAGCAAAAATTAATACCTGAATTTTATTATATTCAGTTTTGTAGATCCACAATTATGATCAACTAGGTTCAGACCCGCACGTACGTGCGGGGTTAATTTCAAAAGCTAAATTTGTAATCAGATTTACAATATATAATGTATATACAGATTATTTTTGCAAACCTATTTTTAGTAGGGTTGGATCTTCGGGTAACCCGTTCAGGTGGGATATTACATGATCAAGTTTGGTTAAACGGGTTTAGAAAAGTAGAACCTATTAAGTATTTTTCGATATATGGGTTCGGTTTAAGTTCGAGTACTATCGGCTTCGGGTCGGTGTGGATTACAAATTTGAGAACCGATTAGTACACCGAGTACCTAAAAATAATGACTTGATATAGCATTTATATTATAACTTTTGTTTTAAAAAAAAAGACATAAGAGTATATGTAAAAAAATATAAAAATAATTAAAACATGTTTGATATAAATATTTCGGAGTGGATGTAATTCATGTTTCGTCTTGTACCTGAATTCTAGTTGTATAGAAAATACATTCCCAATAGTGAAGATTCTCGATATATGACATTTCCGATATTAGACAAAAAAAATTATTCCCGACTGGAAACGGGATGGACCGAATACAAAAATTACCAAAATACCATTTGGGAGAAAATTACAAAATTAGTTGACTTTTTTATTCTTATTATTTTATGTCTGGTTCATCTATATTGCATTACGTTTCTTTGTTTTAAAAATTTAATATTGTAAAACACACTTTAATGCCTTTTAAAAAACATGTTGCATATAAGATTGTAATCGTCGATATAATTCAAAAATAAAATAATTTTTTCGAGGAAAACTAATAGATAAATTAGCTCAAAATAAAATAATATGGTTAGATATAATAATTATTTATAATACGTCCTAAAATTATATCATTATATATATAGGTGAGAGTTTATGTTGCTTTTAATTATAAATAGTAAGGATCACAAAGTTTCTTTTGGTTGCTTTGTGGTTATTTTCAGTTTTGGGAATTCTTGATCACAAATATTTCGGAGTGGATGTAATAATTTGATCGGTTTATTAAAAGATAATTAATAAAATAATTTACAAACACAGTAACCACCATCAACATTACTCTTAAAAAAAGGGTAGATTGTTTTTCTTATGAGAATTCTGTGTTTTTGTAAATATTATTTGTAGACAAAAAATCTTAGATAATTTCAATATTGTTTTTAAGAAACAGTTGAGAACTTTATAATAGTATAAATATATTTAGCCAATGTGAGACTCTACATAGACTTTTCTATATCTTTTAATATATAATCAAATTAATTTTTTTTACATGTATAAATTTTTGATTTTTATTTTTTTCTATCTATACTAATCATGCTTAATTACTTAAATTTCGTTTAGGAAATATTGCAAAATCGAAACTAAATAATTATTTGTTTTTATCTAATTATATTAAATTGATTTGTTATTTCCGTAAATATCTCACAATATAAAACCAAATCAAATATGTTTACATATATATATATATATTTATAATTTCGATTTTAATTCTTGATTATTATGGAACCAAACATTAAACAGCTTTCAAAGATATTGAATAATTATCGGTGCTATTTATATGGATGTATAATTAAATTGTGATTTTCTTATATATCAAACAAATTGATTAAATTCATTTTTTGAAAAAATCTGTTTGTATAAGCATCTATACTAAGGTTTTCATATTTTAAATAGTATAGATATATAGTAAATATATACTAAGGTTTTCATATTTTTTCTGTTTTTTCCATATGTATTAAGATGAATTAATTAACATAGTTTTTTGGTTAAGAAAATTTAAAAATATAAAATAAAAGTTAATATTCAAATATTAAGTTAGATTTCTATAATATCTCAAAATCTAGAACCATTTACGTTATATATATAATTTCAAATTTAATAATTTGCTTTTATGGTAACAAATTTAAACCATTTCAAAAAATATCGGCTAATTTTAATTTTATAATTAATTTCGTAATTATTGTTTCAATAAATATTAGATTTTCAAATAACAGATTTTGTTTACCATATATATTTTTTTTTTTAATTATATAATCAATTGGACCTGTTTGGCAACATGGATATATGATATGTTTTTTTTTTCTTTCCAAAATCTTGTTTTGTACTCCCCAATTAATAGTATAGATAGATGATCATCCATGAATTCAACTGAAACATAAAAATATTTATTAGGTTACATATAAAATTTTATTTTAAATTACTAAACTACAAAACAAAATATAGAAAATAATACAACCTATATTTTTTAAAGATGAAGAATCCATAGACAAAGTCTATGATTGCTTGATTTTGCTTTCCAAACAACCACTACAAAAAACATAAAAAATAGAATCTGATGAATCATATAAAATTGTCAAAAGTTGTGTTTGCTCATTTGCTTGTTGAATAAAAAATCATGGAATAAAAATATGATCATGTTTAACCAAGAGTAAAATTGAATAACAATCACCACTATAAAAAACAAATAAAAACAATTATTAAAAATACTTTACCGATTGAATTTTTTGCTTGCTTCATCAACTTGTTCGTCCAATCTTTTTTTTGATATACAAAAAACATCCATGGTCCATGGAAGGTACACCTAAAACACAATCAAACAGTACAAAATGAGTAAAACTTTTGATATGATTCAACATAATAATTAAAAACTATAGCAGCATAAAAATTAATTATGCAAAGCACCAAAGCATATGGATAGTACATCAACATGAAAAAAAAAATCAAAATCATACAATAGTAAAGTTGATTCGTAAAAGAAATTTTCTTTAAGCAAATATTCGTAATATATTCTAATATTTATCTTCCATTTTAAAAAAAAAAGAGATATTGTGTAAATATATTAGATTTTTGATTTTGTAAAATAAATTTCGTTTTTTTTTTTTAAATTTTCTTTTTTAAATTTTTTTTAAAACTTAGAAAAGGGTAAAAATGTCCAGTTTTGAATCTCATTAATGGCAAATTAGTAATCTTAAGTCTGAGGATGAATGTGGTGCGTTTCAGCAACCTAAATAGAGAGGAAAAGCTTCTCCAAAATATTCCCCGTATTTTTAAGAGCATTTTTCATTAAAGGCAAAGGAGGTCAATTTTTGTGAGATTGGCTGTGACATCTCCCGACTTCTCCTTTAATATATTAGATTATTGAAATAAGATAAATAAATATATGTGTAATGCTAAATAAATTCAGTTATTGCAAATAAAGTTAGGTGTATATTAGAGTTGTGTATATTTATTTAAACAATACACATGATTTTAAACTAGACAGATAAATAACACTTGAATCATTAAAAGTTACCTATCTACGTATAGGAGGATCCATGTTTGCATTCATATTACGACCTTGTGATGACATATCTATAATCACAAACAATATGAAGTTAGTTAATAATATAAAATTAAACTAAAATTTAACTAAAACATCATATATACTAATAAACTAGCTCATCATGCTTAAAAAAATAACTAATAAATTCTCAAATATCTACTATAAACTAACCTAAAAAGAAAATGAGGTGAGAAAATAAAATTTACTTATGAATTTGAGATGAAATAAATGGTTGATTCAAAAGAGTTTTAGATTGAAGAGCTTCAATGAGTAGAGAGAAGAGAGTTCTCTCTAGATCTAGATTTTGTTTTTGGGAATATAATTTTTTGTTGTTGTGAATTTTAACATTTATGAATGCATCTATATATATATATATATATATATTCATATATATATTTAGAAAGTACAAAGAAACACAACTTTAACCAATAAGATAAAAGTATTAGGATTCAACTAGTTTGAACACGTTTTTATCCAACTTTTACTATTGGTATGGAGCTTTTATGGAGCAAACTGAAATAATCGGACCAATAGTATAATTTACACAGTCTACAGTTTTCTTTTTTTTTAATTCCAAACTAGTATGGAGATGTTTAGCTTAGAAAAGTGCATACTAATCTCGAATGGTGAATGACATACTAACTCTGGACTGGTCCAACTTTAGTCTGGTCCGGAGCGTACTGGACAACCATTCACAATCTTCATACCATTAGAAACTCTATACTAGTTTTCTCCATACTACAGTCCAATCTTTTGCATACCAAAATAGTGACATGCATTGTCCGGTCTACACGATACCGTACAACCATTCAAAGTACTTAATAGTTATCAACATTAATACTTACTTGCTTAGTCGGAAAGAAGAAGAAAATGTAACATAGGAGAAACCTTTGGACGGTGCAAACCAGTCACGGACTCACGTTCCATCTTTTCCAAATATAGCTTTAAAAAATTTATTCGGACCGAACGAACATGCGTGGTATGATTGTTACAGCACTTTTTTTTTGTTGTTGTTTTCTCTTCCCAAAGAGCTTGTAATTAAATCTGTATTCTGGCTAAACAAACAATTCACTTATGAACAAGGGTGGCATAATTGACAAAACTATTATTCCAATAGAAAAAAACAAGATGAAAACATGCAAAAATTACTGTAAAAAATGTAATACACACATTCACGACACGCACCTCTCCTTTGAAGCTTACTCAAGACACGTCGGAAGTACTTCCTCTCCTTTGAAGATTACTCAAGACACGTCGGAACCGTATCTAAACCGTTACCTGACCGTAATTAAACCGTAATTTTTAAACCGTAACCGTATTTATAATGTCACAGATCCGACCCGGAGGCCCAATCAGAGACCCATATTTCACAAAATTAAAATTGTACATCGCTTCTTCCTCGGCTTTCGTCGGCCTTCTGCGCGTCTTCTTCTTCTTCTTCCTCCGCGTCGGGTACGTTGTTAAACTCTCAGATTCCATCGTTCCTCGTAGTAGATCGAATCGTATTTTTTTTTCCTCTTGAAAGATTCAATTTTTTTCTCCCCAAGTGACTGTCGAAATTTCTCTGTCATCTGAAACTAATATCCGAATACGGAACTATGGGGACTAAAGACTGTGAGAGAAGCTTTTGATATTGTTCTTATTAAAATAAGAATTCAAGACTGTTTAGTTGTGAGGATCTTAATTTTGCCTCTTTAGTTCCTTTGTAGTTTGCTAAACTTCCTTGGGTTTTTATCTGTAAGCATTAGGAGCTAGTAGTATCTATTGCCAATTTGGGTTGCTTCATACTTTTTAGCAGTTAGAGAGTTTATAAAAAGAGTGTTGCTTTCATGTTTGAATGATGTGTGATTGTTTGGTTTCATATTGTTGGTTGGTTACTTAAGCTTTGTAGGGCATTGTCATGCTTATTACGATTTGGCGTCTCTTTTCATGACTGGTTCTAAAAAGTCGATGCTTTGGATTGGTTTTGCAAGACGCTGTAGAGTATTATTTGTAATCCACTTTGAATTGGTACATTAGGGTTAAAGCTATAGTTGAATGGGTGGCTAATATTTTAGATTCTGTTTCTCTGCGGTTTAATATGTTCATGTCCTTACTTCTTAGTTGGTTTTAGAGATTGTATAAGTGTGTTATGTGAACCGAACCTGAATTTTATTCTGAGTTGTCAACTTTGTAGGTTAGGTTTGAGAGGGAGTAAAAAATGAGAAGACACGGAAACTTTGCGGACTCACCTGCCGGTGCATATGGAGCTGGACAGATACAGGATGCCCATTCTGATTTCCAAGGTCAACTAGAGGCATTCACGCCTGAGAGGGACCAACCATTTTCAGATTCACAAGCAGAGGGGCAATGGAGATGGGAAAGAGATGGCCCAAATATGTCAAGACCAATGGCTACTGCCGTTTACAATGAAGGTAAGTCTTACTTTCTGTGTCGATAACGATATTCATAGTCAGGTATTTGTGTCTTAGCATTGTAAAGTAGAGCTATCATCATGTGATGGGTTTGTTTCTTAGGTCTTATAGGCAATGATACTATTGCGCAGAAGCCTTGGTAAAATTCAAGTATTGCTCATACTCGTATGTGACTTAGCATCCTTTATTATGGTCAACAGTTGTTCCTATAATTGGTGAATGTTCCAATGACTTTTTACATAGGATGGGAGGAGTATTAGTTCTGATTGAGATACTTGCAGAAATCATCAGACGAATGATGAGAATGATATGATTCCTTATGTATCGTGCATTGAGTGTCTCTCGAGCTTTAGGTCTTATGTCTTGATTACAGTGCTCTGTTGACACAGGACAACAAGGTGTTGATTCATCGAGGACGTATTACCGTGGCCAAATGGACCCAAAGCCAGGAATGGAGAAGCAAGGCAGTGTTCCCAGAGCTCAATCACAACACCAAGAAAACCCCAAGACTGGTTATGATAATAACCGTGGGATGCAGACCTTTGAAGGTCTGGAACAGAAGTTCATGGATGATATAACAAGACTAGCAAAAGATCAAATCGAAGCAGAGGATGCAGAGATTGCCAGACATCGCGAGGTTAGCAACACATTGGAAAGTTCTGCTACTGAAATGATACTCTACTTTTGGGTTCTAATCACTTGACCTTCAAATCTGATATACAGAAAATAAAGACCATTAATACTCGGTACGAGGAACAGTTAGCTACACTTAGAGCACGTCACACAAGTAAGAGAGAGGAAATCATGAGGAAAGAATCACAAGCCAGACAGCAACAATACAAGCAGCAAGCCATGGTGATGACTGATCAGTACCATCCAAGCACAGTTGGTCCAGCCAATCTACTGCCATCTGGTCATCCCCAAGGTTACATTGGCAATGCTCAAGATCCAGTACCTTCGGCGGATGCACCATCCAGATCCTATGGCTCAGAACGGTTTGAAGCATACGGAGAGAGAGCTAGGTTTCAGGGCGGAAACAGAGATCACGGGTTTGAGCCAAGGGGTCAGTACCCTGGTGGGACAGTCTACGACACTGCCTCAAGGTTCTACTGATGTGATACTGAACATATTGTGTGTTTTAGGGGATTCAGTCCCACTTTTTTGTTCTTTTTTTTTTTTTGGCTTTATAGATCAGTTGAGCTTTTCACGAGAGAATTTTAGAATTCATATTTGAACAGTTTTATATAATTACTGTACTGATATACTTTCCAAAAAAAACAAAAAAAAATAGAATTCAAGATTATGGAGGATGACTAATTTATCATCAGCCAATTTGACAAAGAAACCATAGTGCAGTTTAATACTTTTATGTTATATCGACCACTTTAAACATCTTTAATACTGTACTACTAGATTAGGATCTAGATCACGAGTAAATTTCTTTTATTTATATTATAATTTTAGAATAAAATATAATTTATATGATTATTTTGTAAAGTTTTTTTGGATAAAACATTGTGTAATAAAATCATATGCTAAATATGATAGCTTGAAAAAAACATCTATTTGTAAGTTTTATATTGTTAATTTTGTAATTTTATGTATGCGATATGGTTATGTTTGTTGTTTTTTTTTTTTTTGAACATGTGTTGGTGAAAGTGTTTTAATATGATCCGTGCTTAGGTAAGATTTTATTTTTAACTGGATCCCGGAAATCACGATTAAGTATGATAAATTGTCAAGATTTTATTCTTTTTATGTCTAGCAGTATATATTTTATAACAATACATAGAATAATAAAGATTTTATTTTGGAAATTGTATAAATCATTGGAATATTCTATTTTAGAGGATTCTCTGAGATATTCTTAAGTATGTATTAATCAATTATTCTATAACTTTTTTTTTTGTCAACCATTGGGCCACAACTGGCCGACCCATTAGCCAAATTCCTACATTCGTAGGAAGCGGGACTCGATCTCTGGTGTGATGGTGCCTTCTACAAATGGACTTACCTCCTGCCACTGCACTAAGGTCACTTCACAATTATTCTATAACTTTTTTAGCAACCAACCTATATTTAATTTATAATCTATTTTGTAACCAATTTATAAAAATTATATAGACTACAAATAAAGGTTGTGTACTTCCGTTTTATTATATAGAGGATATAAATTCAATGGAAAGCTCAGACAATTACAAAAGCCAATAATTATACTATAAATAAACCAAAAAAAACATTTTTTTAATAAAGAAAAAATTCGGAAAACCGGGTAAAATTAGAATATATAAATATTTAAAATACGTTAATTGATGTCAATACATAAAATTTTCATAAATGATAATATTATTAACAAAAAAGTTATTACTACAAAAAATGAAAAAAAAAAAAAACAAATTGTGACAATAATAATAATTATCATATAAATTTCCCTCCTTTCCCCTATATCATCTTCACAAGGGACAACAATACTTCCACGAAAAAAGAAAAAAAAAAAATCGCTGGGCCAAATCTCTCATTTTTTTTTTTTTTTTTTTTCATTTGGCCGTGGCTGGCTGGTGTGGTAGATGCTGCTGATTGTCTGAAAAAAAAAAAGAAAGCTTTCTCTCTTTTGACAATCCTGTGTGGAGGAGGAACAATGAACGGGACGTCGTCCGAGGAATCTCCCGATTCAACTCAGCGGATCGATTCGTTCAATGGCGAGCAGAGAGTCTACTTCGTCCCCTTGAGGTATTATCTCTCCTCTCCTCC
Source organism: Camelina hispida (assembly GCA_023657505.1). Lineage (NCBI taxonomy): Eukaryota > Viridiplantae > Streptophyta > Magnoliopsida > Brassicales > Brassicaceae > Camelina > Camelina hispida. The sequence goes on along the minus strand of CP094637.1, from coordinate 14,159,173 downwards.
CTCTCTCTATCGTATCGTTTGTTTCTTCTTCATGTTTGATTGGGGAATATTCGGCGAATCTGAATCGCGTCGAGAGTGAGTTTTGATTCGAATGGAGTTTGGATTTGAATCTTGTGGGGAGTTAGTAATTGATTTGATTGATCTAGGGATTCTACAACTTATTTATCCTTTTTATTTTTCGGATGCATTAGGGTTGGGTTTTTTGCGATGTTACTGCGGAAAAATCAAATGAATGTGATTTTGTGTGGCGAGATTTGCTTTGATTTTGTTTTGTATGTAGTGCTCAACAATCAGATTTCAAAGTCAATACCAGTTGCGTCATCATTTTCATATCAAAAACATTGTCATTTTTTCTTACTTTCCCAATACCTAAGAGGCTACTTGTTAGGTACTCAGTGTCTTGGTCTGTATTGCTAGGGGCCTTTTTTTTTTTTTTTTTCGTTTCCTTTTATCTCTTAGTGCAGCCCCTAATGTTGATTGGTAGTTGAGCTAATGATAGACTAGAATGGGAGTCAATCAAAGGTTTACCAAATACGATTCTCGTTCATTTTGGAATTATATAAGTACTCTCCAATGTTATTTGGAAATCATTCAGTTAAGTATTCAAACTTGGATTTCAGGTGGTGGAAAGATGCCCAAGATTCAATGCCTTCTGAATTAGTTGATAAAAGAGAGATCTTGTATACAGCAACAACTGGGTCGTCTTACGGAGGCCCTATGAAGTTGATAAATAACATCTTTAACTCCGATATTTTGTTCGATCTGAGGAGAGAAGGAGATGCGTTACAGAATGGTGATGCGGGAGAAGCAAGCGTCTCAGGCAGGGACTTTGCTTTAGTCTCAAGTGATATGTGGCTTCAGGCACTCAAATGGTAAGCGTTGTTTTCTCTCTACTTATCTGATCCTTCTTTCTAAAATGACGTGGGTAGATCTGTCATTATCCTTGTCATTTTAGTATTGCATCCAATTGAACTGGAAATTTTCTATATCAGTATCCGATCAACTGATTCTTCTATGGAATTCTTCTTATTTACTGTATCTGTTCATTCGTTGGTACCCTTTGTATATATGTTTGGGATTTCTATACACTATTCCTTCTAAAAAGTAAGGGTGATTTCCCTAATCTTTGTTCCTAGGCATCATGATGATAAAAATACTGAGAGAGGCGTAAAAAGTTTCTCGGCTGGAGTTGACAGAGGTGATGTTTATCCAGTACAACTCAGGCTCTCCGTTGTGCAGGAAACCAATTCATTGGCGGTTAAAATTTGCAAAAAGGTGTCTTTACACTTACAGTCTTTTTTATTTTGCCTGATCAAGCACCTTGATGGTGCCACATTTTCTTAATGCATAGAAGTTGAGTGGTCGAATTTTCTTTTAAGAAGATGATTAGGAACCTAAACTGGATTCTTTTTCACTGCGACCTGGTTTCCTTAGAGCTAATGTTTCAAAATAAAAATTCCGTACCAGACAAAACATTACAGAACTATAGGTCTGTAGTTCTGCCACTCTTGTATACATGAAACTTGAGAAGGAAATTGTTGAAACTATTATGGATATTAAAATTTCCTGCTAGAATATTGCTATCCATCCTGAAACGTCTTGTTTTACAGTGGGCCAAGATGTCTTGTATAGTTCTTCTACTTGTTTCACTAATTCAATACCATTGTTATCATCTACAGAATATACTCCTATACTTAAAACTTCAGATTCCAATGAAGATTCTGCTTGAACCATATTAGAAACATAGTTTCTTCATCTTCTTACCTGCAAAAAATTTGCTTAGCTTCTCAGTTGTTGTTTCTAGTCCCAAATCTTATGTTTTCCCTCATGCAGGACAATTCAGTTGAATGCTTCAGAAGAGCATGCAAGATATTCAGCCTGGATTCTGAGCAGGTATAGTGTTCCATGCATGATCTTTTACCTACTATGTACATGATATGCATGTCAGTTTATGCATATTATGGTACATGCAATATTTATTCATGCAAATTACAAATGATACGGCTGCTTTTGATTCTGTAGTTGCGCATTTGGGACATTTCTGGCCAAACAACCTTGTTTTTTGAAAGTGATGTGAGCACTTCCAAAGATTGTCAACAACAAGCAGATCAGGAAGTAAGTGTAATGCTTTTTGAGTGAATGCGGGAATTGCATCATAATATGTTACAACGAAATGCTTATTCAGATTTGCCTTCCATTTTTCCTTTTCTTTTTCCTTATTTCTTTGATGCCATTCTTATTCATCATTACTTTTTGTCCAATAGATGCTCCTAGAGCTTCAGATATATGGATTATCAGACTCCATCAAATTGAAGGAATCAAAAAAGGAAGATGGTTCCACACAGCAAACCAATGGCATTAATGGTGGCACAGTGTTTAGATTTGGACGGAGTAATTCTTTGAGCTTTTTGGCAAAAGCTGGAGAAGCTGGAACTTTGGGGTTGACAGGCTTGCAGAATCTAGGAAATACTTGTTTCATGAACAGTTCCCTTCAATGCTTGGCTCACACACCGAAGCTTGTCGACTTCTTTCTTGGAGAGTATAGTAAAGAAATAAATCTTGACAACCCATTGGGAATGAAAGTATGCCAAATTGTGTCTTGCTGTATAAATGCATATTATCTGCTGTGGCTAATTGATATATTCTTGGTTAGCCTCACCGATCGGATTTTCTTCTGGCAGGGTGAGATCGCCTTAGCTTTTGGTGATTTGTTGAGGAGTCTGTGGGCGCCAGGTGCATCAACAGTGGCCCCAAGGACATTCAAAGGGAAACTTGCTCGCTTTGCTCCTCAGTTTAGTGGCTTTAATCAGCATGATTCGCAGGTCAGGGAAAACACTTCAGTTTATAGAATCTGAATTAAGTGAGCGTTCCTGATGTTTCTACCTGTCTCTCAGCATTAAAGACTGCATATTGGGATATTCCATTCATGTTTTGAGGTTTCTTGATTTGGTTGCAGGAACTTCTAGCTTTCTTGCTTGATGGACTCCACGAGGACTTAAACCGTGTAAAGAACAAGCCTTACGTGGAAGCAAAAGATGGAGATGGCCGTCCAGACGCAGAAGTGGCTGATGAATATTGGCGAAATCATGTGGCTCGCAATGATTCGATAATTGTTGATGTGTGCCAAGTAAATATCTTCAGGTTCCTAAATTGTTTATATACCTCTGCTGACAACCACTCGAAGGATTGGGTTGCACATTAGGAAACTTTAGTTTAGTCAAAAAATGTTGGATGGATCAAGCTGTCTAGTATTCTGGTATCCAATTCGGGGTTCTAAGTATCATTTTGATCTAAATGCAATTTTATCTTCTTGATTTCAGTTCCGTGCACATAATATTTTCGTTGATTTAAGGAGATACTGCCCTGTAGAATACTCTATGCACACTTTTTGTTTTGAGAGTTGCTTTTCGTTTGATATGATGCTCTTTGCACTTTAACCATCTGACCATGCCAAGAAAATATCCTAATATTGTCGATCACTAATACATTTATATGCATTTCTGGTTGCAGGGCCAATACAAATCAACATTAGTTTGTCCTATTTGCAAAAAGGTTTCTGTTATGTTTGATCCGTTCATGTACCTATCGCTACCTTTGCCATGCACATCAATGCGAACGATGGATTTAACAGTCATGAGTGCCGATGGGAGTAGTCTGCCTATTCCATTGACTGTCAACGTTCCTAAGTTCGGAAAATTCGAAGATCTTCATAAGGCTCTTGTCACTGCCTGCTCTTTACCAGAGGATGAGACTTTACTGGTTACTGAGGTATAATTCTATAATGTATATGCTATATTTGTTGCTATGAAACTCATTCTGGTGCTTAAGTGGAGCATTTGGTAACACATACAGTGGAATTTCTCTTCATTTGATCTTCTCACTTGTATAGGTATACAATAATCGGATTCTTCGCTTCCTGGAGGAGCCTACTGATTCATTAACCTTGATCAGAGATGGTGACAAACTTGTCGTGTACCGGTTAAAGAAAGATGCAAACAATTCTCCTTTGATTGTGTATATGCATCAGAAGCTGGAAGAGTAAGTTTGCATAACACAGTAGTACTCAAATGCTAATTAAGGTTCATATCAATGAAAATTTCCCCTAGCCCCGTTATCTTTGGCGGGTGGTTGTAGACATTATCTGTTTGCTTATGTTGGCAACAACATGAAAGTAAAAATCATTACATGCACTTACCTCGACGATCAATACCTATACCTCTTTTCTTTATCTAATGTATCTCTATCGTGCTATTTTTCAACCAATAAATGGTAGTGCAGTTTAACCACTGTTCAGAAGTGTCATTTATATCTAGTGGGTACCAAATATTAAACCGTTTCAATGTTTTTCAGGCAGTTTATATCTGGGAAATCTAGCCCAACTTGGAAGGCATTTGGGATCCCCTTGGTCTCTAGGCTTTGTGATGTCGAGAATGGATCTGATGTCGAGAACCTGTACCTGAAGCTGCTTACTTCATTTAAGATGCCTACTGAACTCTTCACAGAGAATCATGAAATTCCAACTGAAGAAGAAGCCACTGATAAAGCAGATACCGTTGGTACTACAACTGAGGATACAAATTCCACTGACGTGAAGGAGACTGCTGAATCTCTTCCAGATCCTGTGTTGAGGCTTTACCTAACTGACGACAGAGGAAACTTAATAGAATCTGAAGTATTGAAAGAAAAGCCTATAAATAAATCCAAGCGGGTGAATGTGCTTGCACGTTGGCCAGTAAAAGAGCTTGACGTTTATGATACTTGTCTTCTGAGCTCCTTACCTGAGGTTTGCAAATTTGGAACTAAGAGACCCCAAGAAACCGTTTCGCTTTACAAGTGCCTTGAAGCATTCTTGACGGAGGAGCCTCTTGGTCCTGATGACATGTGGTGAGTTGAGGATCAAAACGATTTCTCATATATATACTCAGCTTTTCGATTATCTTTTGACAATCGCGCTCATAGGCAGTTGAAAATTGAATGAGAATAAGTCATGTGATTTGTTTTGTTGTCTTGAAATTTTTGCGGGCATGTAGCATTGTATTATGCTATATTTTCCTCACATCGTCATCATCTTTAGATTTATCTCAAATTTGTCAATCTTTTTGTGCGCCTGACTTGCTCTTTACTATTCGTCTGATTGCTGGTAACTGACATGAGTCAAATTGTTATAGGTATTGTCCTGGCTGCAAAGAGCACCGGCAAGCCATTAAAAAGTTAGATCTCTGGAGGTTGCCAGAGATCCTGGTTATTCACCTGAAGAGATTTTCTTATAGCCGGTTTATGAAGAACAAGCTTGAGGCGTATGTGGACTTCCCGCTCGATGATCTTGATCTATCGACCTACATCTCCTACAAGAATGGTCAGACAACTTATCGCTACATGCTGTATGCGATTAGCAATCACTACGGGAGCATGGGAGGTGGTCATTACACTGCATATGTTCACGTAAGTGAAAAGACATTAGTAATTATCGTCTCATATATCTCTTGTTTCAGCAGTTCATCTATTTTTAAGTGTTTGTGTTGCAAAACTGTGGAACTCTTGTAGATTAGGATAGTATTAGCAAATTGTAAGAAGTTGAGTTACCCATAATCTAGATGTCACAAACCGGGATAGATTATGGTTAAAACTGTTGGTATCCAGATACATAGAGTTATAGTTGTTGACCTAATAAGGATGGTAATTACATTCAATTTCATCTTCTTTTGCAGCATGGAGGTGATCGATGGTATGACTTTGATGATAGCCATGTCCACCCAATCAGTCAAGAAAAGATCAAAACCTCAGCTGCTTACGTTCTGTTCTATAAACGCCTTGTAGACTAAAAAGAACCTGAAGCGGAAAAGACAAGAAAGAGGTATTTGCAGTTTTGCCACTCTGTAAGGGGAAGGCTTATTTAAAACATCATTAGCTTGATTCTCGTTTCACTACAAGATCAAGATCAAGATGAGCAGCTATGTGGTGAGACTTATTTTACAGGACAGTAAGAGACAAAGAAGAGCAAAAGTGCGGGGGGATTCATTTAATTTTTACAAAATTGGTGTCTGATTATTTCATTAACCATATTCAAATTAGAGTAGAAGAATAGAGATAAGTTGCTTTTGAACAAAGCCCTTTTGTGGGTTATGTTCTAAATTGTTGTTTAGTTCTTGTGTGTCAGTTTTTTTTGGCTCTCGACCAAGGAAGATTAAGTTACATCTATTTAACTGATTCTTTTCTTTTTGCAATGTCTTATTTTCCTTTACAAAATTGTTCGTATTACTACTTCGATAGACATTGCCTTTGAATCTCCCGTAGTCTAAATCTGCTCCACACTTCTCCAGTCAGAGCCATAGTCTAGTGATGGTTGTCGCGTTGTCAAACAGAACCATAGTCTAATGATTTAAGCTAATGTCGTCATTGCGTCATTATACGAATTCAAATGGATACACACTTGGTGGCTACGTATAAATACAAATCTTACAAATCTGTTAGAGCATCTCCAACAATCACCTTCATTTTAAGGGGGATAAACCTTCAAAATAAAGGTTTGAGAGTCACTTACTCCCTATGTTTTGTTTCATGGAAACTCTTTTTGAGGTGAGCCCGTTTCCGAAACGTTTCGAAAACAGAAACTCGTGGAAACTCGGAAACAAGCCACAAAAACACGTTTCCTAAAATCTCAGTTTGGAAACACGATAGAAACTCCGTTTCTGTTTTGAAAACTACGTTTCCGTTTGGAAACGCGACGGAAACTCTTTTTTATAATTTAGAGGCAGTTTTGTTTGGTGAAACCAATGAAAATGAGAATGGCGATGCTAGTCAAAAAAATTGATTTTGAACGTTCTAGTTTTTTTTTCAGTTTTATTTTTAATTAAACTATTTAATATTTATGTTTTGAATTGGTGTTGTTTCAGAAATTTTTTTATTATGATTTTTATGTTTGGGGATTTATTATATCTATATTATATATATATATTAAATATATATATATATATAATAAATTTATTATATATATAGATATAATAAATTTAATATATATATTTCCATTACGTTTCCTATAATATATTTAATATATATATATATATATATATATTTCCTATACGTTTCCATTACCTAATTTTCAGAAAAATCCGTTTCCCGTTTCCGAAACGTTTCGTTTCCGCGTTTCCGTTTCCGTTTCCGTTTCCATGCAACATAGCTTACTCCAATGGTACATTCTCAAATTCATTTTTAAATTTTTTTATATTTATATTCTAGTCCATAATATTACTAATAATTAGTAGTGATAAGACTTTCATATCTTATATTAATAAAGTAAAGTTTTTTCGAACTCATGCTCTAATAAGCTAACAAGTTGCACTCTACTCTTTTGACATGTGTAATTCTTCTAAATTTTAAATTTATTATTTACATAAGATTTAATTATACTTTTATCCTAAAAAAAACCTATCATTTTTCAATACCCATTTAGTAATTATATATTTTCTAATAAGGTATCATTTACCAATATTATCAATATTGTAAAATATTTTCCAATATTTAGTTCACAATTTTTTTACGTCATATTATCAATTCATTTTATTTTAAAATAATCTAAAGAAATAAAATACGATATTTTTTATTTTTTGCAAAATGATCATTTTTGGTGTGATCAATTTATTTAGTAGATAAGTAAAATAATTTCAAGAAATAAAAATATAATTGCCATAAGATGAATTTTGAAGATCCATGATGTATGATTGTATTCAGTAGGTACCATTTTGTATTAATTATTAATTAATTTTAAGAATAAATAATAATCATAATAATAACTTATTGTGTACTACTTCTTTAGAATGTAACACCCACGATAAAATTTAATGTATTAATTGCTATACAATTTATGTTTTACAATAAAAACTGAAAAACATAATCAAAATTTATGGCATATTTATTATTAAAAATATAACCATAAGTCCCATGAAGTTTGAACAAAAAAAAACTGAATACCTTTCATGATACTACTTAAGTATTCTTGCATAAACAATTTTAAAGCAAAAACATTTTTTTCTATAAGTATCAAGGCAAAGTCTTCATTTAACATCATATTCTACACCTCACATTATTTTATAAATTTTGAAATACGAAATTTTATAATTTAATGTAAAATTAGGAGCATATACAGAAATGAACATGTAAAATGTGGGTTTTCTATAGAAAATGTTAGATTAAGAATGTTTAAGCTCATGTTACATAAGGTATGTCTATCTTCTTTACCTTCAGTTTCTACGTCTTCTTCATAGTTTGAAGTTGACAAATGTTGTTTAGCATGCCTATTTTATTAAGTTTCTAAAATTCATATTACTCTTTGAATAGTCAACTAAATGATAAACATAAAACCAAATGTTTACTAGATACATATGATTTTTTCAAGTTGGTTATGCTTCAAATCACTATCACCTTTTATTTTGATGTGTGGTTACTTCTTTTTGTCTTTTCTGTTAGTTTAGAATTTTAATATACATACATTACTCATATTGTATACACTTGGTTTCTTTTGGTAAGTTTAAAATGTTTGATCTCTGTAAATCTAGAAAAATCATAATGTACTTTTGCTCTTCACAAAGGAAAAAAATAACATATGTACAAAATAGTAAACTATGGTGAGAGTGAGAAGAAGGTCTACTAAATATGTGAATTCACGTCATTGTATTGATCATTATAATTTGATAAGTTCATCGTCTCCATCAAGAACCTAAGTCGAGTGTTTATCTTTTACATAACATGTTTAATTTACATTATATCTTGCTTATTAAGTTTTGTTGTGACAATCATAATTTTCCATGATGCCTTTGTGGGCAAATAAGGTAATCTGGAAAGAAATTACATGGATGAGGATAGTATATATAGCCTACAAAAATCTGATGAATGACGAGCTTATACAAAATATATTGCACCGATATCACTCGTGGAAATTATGTTGATTTAAAATTAATTTGTTTGTTCTTAAAAAAATAAACTCACAATTTTTTTTAATTAGATCAAATATTTTAACTTTATTGAATTTTTAACCAGTCTATAATGCTATTTATTTAGTAATTGTATATGGATGAGCATGGTATATAGCCTACAACTTGTCGGCCCAATAGCCAAATCCCTACATTCATAGGAGGCATGACTCGATCGTTGGTGTGATGGTGTCTTTTACAATTGGACTTATCACTGGCCAGTGCACTAAGGTCACTTCACACTTACTTTAAAATATACATACTTTAATACATCAATACGAATTTCTATACTTTTTTAGTCAACTGAATTCATATATCTTTTCTTCAATGGTTTTTAAGCGAAACACTTATGAAGTTCTTACAATATTATTCAATGATAGAATAAATAGTAAATAATTTGAATATTGATAATTACAATATTTATGATAATTATTACTAAATTTATTTTTAAATAACTAAATATATTTAAATTTATATATTAGTTATAAAATATAGTATAATTTATGATGTTTTACTTTAAACTAACTAATTATATTTCAATGTATATTGGTTATAAAATATTGTATAATTTATTACAATTACCCATGCATCACGTGAGACTTTTTACATTTTATAATATTTTAAACTATCAATGGAGGTATTTATAATATTTTTGAACATCCTATAAAGTTAAAATGTCTAAAATTTTTGAATTTTTAAAAAATTTCAATAATTTAAATATTTTAAAATTTAAAATTTTAAAAATTTGGACGGGTGATCAATCAAGTATTATACAATTATGTGTGGGATGTTGTACATACAATTTTTTATAAGTATTTTCATATAGAAATTTAACATAATTTCAAAAAATATTAAATATTGAGTTGTTTGTTCTAGATTGGTCGTTTAAAAAATTAATTAGTGAGATGTCTAATTCATATTGGTTGTTTTAAATACTAGATGGACAACTTTAGGAGCTTATAGCTTCTTCTTTTATTTAGTATAGATTTACAAGGGTTTTAAAACGTTTATAATCCTTATAAATACTTTTAAAAAGTTTTACAAGGTTTTATAATGTTTATAAAAACCTTTAAAAAGATTTACAAGGTTTTACAACCTTGATAAATACTTTTTAGAAGATTTTACAAGGTTTTTAAAAGGGTTTAAAATCTTTATAAGATCTTTTTAAAATATATTACAAGGTTTTTCAAAGGTTTTATAATCTTTACGAAAACCTTTTAAAAGATTTTACAAGGTTTAACAGTCTTCGTAAATACTTTTAAAAAGGTTTTACAAGGCTTTTAAAAGGTTTTACAAGGCCTTTAAAAGGTTTTTCAATCTTTATAAAAATCTTTTAAAACCTTTTAAAATATTTTACAAGGTTTTCAAAAAACTTATTTTGTTTTAACAAGAGTTTCACAATGAAGACGGTAGACATGAATTCCATATTATGTTTTTACAAGGTTTTACAATCTTGTAAAAGTATTTTAAAATTTTTTTTCAAAGGTTTATAATCTTTACAAAAATCCTTTTAAACTGAACCAATCTCCAACGGTTTTTAACCATACAACATATTATGCATCTCAAAACATAAAAGAAAGCTCCAATGGTAAACTAAGAGTATCACACACATAATTCAGCCGTACACACAACATAAAGATAAACCTGATGAATATATTGTAACAATAACATAATTCAGCCGTAGTACAATGACAAATAAGCCATAGAATTTTTTGTAAACTGCAAAAAAGTCATTTGATAATCTCATGAGATTCCAATGTTGTTGCCTTCATGCCATGTCCCTGAAAAAATGAGACCAATAGCGTCACAGTATGACAGGAGAACCAAAAAAGTAATGTGTGTGAGAAACCAATCAGTTGTTGAAGTTTTTCAACCAATCCATCTGATTGATAACCTCGATCTTTGTGCAGTGTCTCATCCACATCAAATTTGTCTGCGCTGAGATGGTGGGTTGGAGACTTTGCATAGTCACCAATCTCAACTTCATTCATCGTTTGCGTTTGTGTCTACGTCTCATCTACATCTGCATAATCTATGTCAGCGTCAGCGTCTGCTTTAGACCGATCAGGCACTAAGGCGCTGAGGTGGTCGGTTGGAGCCTCGAGCCTAGGCAAAACACAAGCCTCGGGCCCATGCGAAGCATAATCACCAATTTCAACTTCTTGATCTTTTTGGTGCTGAGAAATGAATTCTTAAGCAAGTGCATAACCTCTCTTCCAATATAACTTAGAAACTACGTAACCTCTCTTCGACAAGTGCATAAGTTCATCATCATCTTCTTCTTCTTCATTGAAATCACTAGGGACACTGATTACCTTAACATCTTCTTCTTCGCTACTCCAGATTTGAGAATAAGTAAGGTTATTAGTAGATATATACCTCGCCAAACAAGAAAACAATCTCATGCATTACCGGATCGAACAAAAGCATCTTCTAATGTTGGCATAGAAGCCAACATCCATAGTTGGAAAGCCATTGGAAACCCTTTAAGATCAAGCATCGAAAGAGATTTACAAACTTCACCGAAGATGCTAGATCTTAAAGGGTTTCTAATGGCTTTGCAACTATGGATGTTGGCTTCTATGCCAACATTAGAAGATGCTTTTGTTCGATCCGGTAATGCATGAGATTGTTTTTCTATTTGTGCGAGGTATATATCTACTGATCACCCTACTTATTCTCAAATCTGGAGTAATGAAGAAGAAGATGTTAAGGTAATCAATGTTCTTAGTAGGCTTAGGCAAATGGGTTTTTTGGTTTAAACGGGTCAGGTTAATCGTTTTAGGCAAAATTTGGATTGTGAATAATGTCACCGAATTGAACTGAAATTAATTTCGATTTCGGATCGGTCGAAACTCGGTTTGTTTGGTTCGGATATCTGATTTACATTTTGTTCCGAGAATAACATAAATTGTTAATATTTCAGTTAATTTAACCCGAAATAAACCTATTGAAAGAGAAAACAATGGAGAACAAGTACAAAAGCTTAAAAATCTGGTTGCTTCTCATTTAAGAAGCTTTACAAACCATTAAAGAACCTGCTCAGCTACCATTATATCAAGTTTAAAGCTAGCATTACATCATGTATGTTAGTAACTATTAGAAAGTTGTAGAAGTTACACGAATCATGATAATTTGCATCAAAAAGTAGTAAAAAAATTGGCTTCCAAGTCAGTTATATCCAGTCATTTTCTAAGGCTGCCAATCCGCATCCAAAAGTAGGCAAAAGAGCAGCTTCATGTCTATCTGTGCACCATGAAAAACAACAACAAAAGACTTAACAAATCTAATAATGAAACAAAATCACAACTTAACAATGTAAATCAAATACATAATCAGAAACTAGAATATAGACATAAACCTTAACAATGCAAGACACAACTAAAAGCATACACTAAACTAAACACCAACGTACCATCGTTTGCACTTTGCAGGATCATGGAGGAGCTGCCACTGAATTTCGAGAATCTACACAAGAAAAGAACAAAAATTATAAAAGCAATTTGAAAAATTAAAAACATAGTAAAGAAACTTAGTGATACTTACCAAGAGATTCCAGAAACTCAACATCTTCCAACATTTGCACCAAGTTTGATACTTGTGCTTCTGACTTATGTGAACACTTTAGCCATTGTTGTGCACATATCAAAACCTCAACCATGTAAGGAGTTAAGGAACTCCTATAAGAGTCTAACACTCGACCACTTGTACTAAAAGCTGACTCAGAAGCCACTGATGAGACTTGAATTGCTAGAACATCTCTAGCAAGATCTAACAAGATTGGGAACTTAGAACTATTGCACCTCCACCAACTGAGAACATCATAAGGTAACCCCAAACTGTTTTTAACTCTCTCCTCAGTTTTTACGGTCAAGTACCTCTGTAACTCATTGCCGCCATCTTCACTTCTCTTACAACCAACCAACTGACTGTAAAGTGATTCCATCATCTCACAATCATCATCATCCGAAATATCAAACATGACTGTAGGCTCAAAATCTGGAGGAGCTGCATCGACTACTGGTTCACTCAGCCTAAGACTATAATCTTCATACAAGCTCTTCATTGCACTTGAAACTGAAGAGGTTAGTTGCTTAGTCTCTATTGTGTCCTTCCCATATAGTTGTTCAAAACAGAGGGAAGCAAAACTCCATTTTGTTGCGAGGATCAAAGGCATTGGCCATAATCACGACAGGATTCATGTTATGCAATTCGTCCCAGTACTTCTCAAACTTCTGTCTCATCACTTACGCTTGCTTTCGGATCTCCTCATCAGGACTAGAAGACTTAGCGTTTAGATTCCTTTGAATGTCAACAATTTGAGAGTAACACAATGTAAAAGTTACCCGACTTTGAAGCTGAGAATGTCAAAGTAGCCTTGTAGAATACTTTCAGAAACTTTACCAATCTTGAAGCTTCCTCCCAATCAGCTCCCGTTGGTTGCTTTTTGCTTTTGACTTCTCTTCTAATTCCTCGAAGTAGTCACAATACAACTTATCTTCACTCGCCATTTTCTCAAATGCTACCCTCAACTTCATAGCAGCAGTCAGCATCATATAAATGGAATTCCAGCGTGTGACAACATTTAATGGCAAGCTTCCTCTACATACCTTTCCTGTTTCACACCTCATTGCAAAAGATCTAAGTCTACGGAATGATGACCTGACATACTTTACTGCATTCCTTATAGCAACTATACTAGAATTGGCTTTCTTCAAACAATCCCCAACAATCAGGTTTAGTATGTGTGCACAACAACGCATGTGTAGAAATTCCCCACCTCTTACTAGTGCTTCTCCTCCTCTCAGCCTTAACGCATCTGTGAAAATTTCCAGCCCCTTGTCGTTATTCTTTGCGTTATCAACAGTGATTGTAAAAATCTTTTCAATCCCCCAGTCTTCTATGCAATCCATCAACTGTCCAGCAATAGTATCTCTTTTATGATCTGTCACAACCTTAAAACTGAGGATTCTATTCTGCATTTCCCATTGAGCATTAATCCAGTGCGCTGTGATCACCATATAGTTTGAAGAGGTTCTAGGAGAAGTCCATATGTTTGTATTCAGAGAAATCCTCTGTTTCGCAACAGTAAACATATCCTTCAAAGCTCTCTTCTCTTCCAGATAGAGTGCAATAATGTCTCTCGTACAAGTCCTTCTCGAGATAGACTTGTAGAGAGGCAACACATTGAAACAGAAGCGTTTTCATCCCTCAGACTCAACAAACGCAAATGGCAACTCATTGACAACAACCATTTCATTAACTGCTCTCCTAAACATAACCGGATCAAACTTGATAACCTTCAGATTCCCATTACTGTCACCACTTAGCACCTTCTGTTTTTCCTTCTCATCAAAATCCTTGTATTGTTTACATCTATCTAAGTGGCCTATCATCGGACTAGTTCCAGCTGTTTTTGAATCACAACCGATCTCTGCAGCGCAATACTTACAAAAGCTCTTACCAGAAACATCATCATTTTCCAGAAAATGTTGCCATATGAGCGCTCTTTTAGCATATTTCTTCTTTTGAGGTCTTGGTGGTTTAGCAGCAGCAGTGGCAGGTTCTTTACGAGTGTTTCCTGTTAGAACCTCTTCAGTAGGTTCAGGTTGAACCGGCGGCTCCATCTCGTTGTGCTCTTCATTCATCTACAGAACATAAAATACACAATCAGCGTTTATAACCATTAAACAACCGATATACACAACAGACAACACAAGGACAACACAAGGACCATAAACAACAGACAAAACTCACATAAACAGACTTATTTGAAATTATAAAAACCAAGCTCTAATCCTAATATGTTACAACCGATATACATACACAAGTAAAACAACAGACAACACAATAGAACACAAGGACCATAAACAAAAGACATAACTCACATAAACATACTTATTTGAAAGTTCATCAACCAAGCTCTAATCGACTAATCCTAATATGTTGCAAACGATATACAATTATACATACACAAGTAACACAACAGAACAGACAACACAATAGAACACAATGACCATAAACGAAAGACAAAACTCACATAAACAGAATTATTTGAAAGTTTATAAACCATGTTCTAATCGACTAATCCTAATATGTTACAACCGATATACAAACACAATAAAATAGAACACAGGGACAACAAACCAACAAGACAAAGCCGATAACAAAAGACAAAGCCGATAATATGTTTAAAAACTGAACCTTAACCCTAATAACTAATAAGTAATATGTTACAATCAATAAACAAACACAATAATCCGATAACAAAAAAGACAACCTCTAATTTTGAATTATAAACCCTAACCCTAAAATTCCCCAAGTCGATTTCGATTTGGGGAATTTTAGGGTTAGGGTTTATAATTCGAAATCACAGATTATCAAGAGAAATGAATGGTAGAGAGTAGCGACAACCTCTGCTTTTGAATTCTAAACCCTAACACTAAAATTCCCCAAATCGATTTCGATTTAGGGAATTTTAGGGTTAGGTTTTAGAATTCAAAATCAAAGATTATCCAGATGAATTAGTGGTAGAGCAAAGAAAAACGAAGTATTGATTAAAAAGAAAGAACAAAGAAGAAGAATTTAACTTACTTTCAGAGATTCGTAAGCTTTTAGTTAAGAATTCGCAAAAGGCAAAATCTTCTTTTGTTTCGCAAGAGGCGGATAAGAAATGAGAGAACACAGGTTACTTAGGGTTAGTGAGTTATTATCCTTATATATGGCTGCATAATCTCGGTCTAGATAAATCGATCGGGTCCAATTACCGAACCGAACCAAACCGACATCCAAATTATCTAATTAATTTGACCGATCGGTTTGTCCCTCTTTAATTGGTTAGTGCCGATAACCGAAAACATTCGGTTTTCTCGGGTCGGTTTATTCGGTTTTCACCATTTGCCCAGGCCTAGTACTTAGTGATTTCAATGAAGAAGTAGATGATGATGATCTTATGCACTTGTTAAAGAGAGGTTATGTAGTTTCTGAGTTCGATTGGAAGACATGTTATGCACTTGCACAAGAATTCGTTTCTCAGAACCAAGAATATCAGGAAGTTGAGATTGGTGACTATGCTTTGCCTGAGCTCGAGGCTTGTGTTTCACCTAGGCTCGAGGCTCCAACCCACCGTCTAAGTGCATGATCGGTCAGAGCCAGACACTGACGAATACACAGACTATGCAGATGTGGACGAGACGTAGACGCAGTCGTTGAACGAAGTTGAGGTTAGTGACTATGCAGAGGCTCCAACCAACCATCTTAGCGCAAATGCATTGGATGTGGATGAGACACTGGACGAAGATCGAGGTGATCAATCAGATGGATTGGTTGAAGAACTTCAACAACTGAATTTTCAAGGTGATGAACCTTCTGCCAGCACTCCCATCCCACCACCCTATAAATCGCAATTTGGACGCGTGGTTAGACAAACAAAAAGATACTCTTCTTGTGGCCAACGAAGGCTCTAAACAAGGTGGTTTCTCACACACATTACTTTTTTGGTTCTCCTGTCATACTCTGATGCTATTGGTCTCATTTTTACAGCTATTGGTCTCATTTTTACAGGGACATGTCATGAAGGCAACATCATTGGAAATTCATGATTTTATCAAATGATTTTTTTACAGTTTACAAAACATTCTATGACTGATTTATCATTGTACTACAGCTAAATTAAGTTATTGTTATGTTGTATTTATCAGATTTATCTTTATGTTGTGTGTACGACTGATGTATGTGTGTGATACTCCTAGTATGAATATAAAACATACAATTAAAAAAAGATATAAAATAATATTAATAAATACAAAACCTTATATGATAACATAAACTAATATATAATTTTTTAAAAAACATAAAATAAAATTACATGATATAAAATTACTCAATATAATTATTTACCATAATACTCACATATAAGATTAATTAGTGTGTCTTAAAAATTATGAGTAATGTTATTGTTGTGTAAAATTTGTTTTTAAATGGTACATATTTCAATTTTAATTTAGTATGTTTTTAATTTATATAGATATCTTGTAGTGCTTTGTTTTTGTTTACCATTAAAGCTTTGTAGGCTTGTAGCGTACCACGTACAGTAGTACTAGTACTGTGAGAGCTTTCTTGGCATTGCTCAACCACCAATGGATCCACCTACCCTTCTTCTTCTTCTTTCCCTTTTAAACCCTAAATTTCTCTATACCTCAACAAGGCCACAATCATGGCTTTGTTCTTATCTCCTAGAACCATCACTCTTCTCTCTCTCACCCTCTCCCTCGCGCTCTACTGCAGCATCGACCCTTTCAACCACTGCGCCATCTCCGATTTCCCAAATTTCGTCACTCACGAGGTTGTCTCTCCACGTCCCGATGAAGTTCAATGGGAGAGAGATTCACAGAACTCACTTCAGAAATCAAAGATTCTGTTTTTAAACCAAGTCCAAGGTCCCGAGAGCGTCGCGTTTGATCCGCTCGGACGTGGTCCGTACACAGGTGTTGCTGACGGTCGGGTTCTGTTTTGGAACGGTGGCGAATGGACTGATTTCGCTTACACTTCGAGTAATCGATCGGTGATTTGTGATCCGAAGCCTTCTGCTTTGAGTTACTTGAGGAACGAACATATCTGTGGACGTCCTTTGGGTCTTCGTTTCGATAAGAGAAGCGGAGATTTGTACATCGCTGATGCGTATATGGGACTTTTGAAAGTAGGTCCTGAAGGTGGCTTAGCAATGCCGCTTGTAACTGAAGCTGAGGGTGTTCCATTGGGTTTTACTAATGATCTTGACATTGATGATGATGGAACTGTTTACTTTACTGATAGCAGTATCAATTACCAGAGAAGGTCTGTGTTCTCTTGTATTTGAATCTCACTTGTAGAATGTTGCTGATTGTTTTTATCTCTGCAAGTTCTGTTTTTTTTTAAGTGTGATTCTCTTTTCAGGAACTTCTTGCAGCTCGTCTTCTCTGGTGACAACAGTGGGAGAGTTCTGAAGTATGATCCAATAGCTAAGAAAGCTGTTGTTTTAGTCTCTAATGTTCAGTTTCCCAATGGTGTGTCTATCAGCAAAGACGGCTCTTTCTTTCTATTCTGTGAAGGAGATGTAGGAAGGTGAGTGACTGTAGTAGTAGTAGTAGTAGTAGTAGTTCTGCTTCCAGTTGTGACCAATGATGAGCTTACCCTGAATTAGTTGCCCCACTTTTAGAAATCTTGATGTTTCTTGAATCAGTTGCCTCACTAGTAGAAAAAGGAATAGGATCTGATAGCCCTCATTACTGATTGTTTGAATGAGAATTGATACTATCTGTTTGTATGACATTGAAGCCTCTTAAGACTATCGGAGCCATTACAATTAAGGATCGTCTTTTTTTTTTGTGTTTATGTAATGCAGACTAGGAAGGTACTGGTTAAAAGGCGAGAAAGCTGGAACAACAGATGTGTTTGCGGTATTACCAGGGCATCCTGATAACGTAAGGACAAACCAAAACGGTGAATTTTGGGTGGCGCTTCATTGCAAGCGCAACTACTACTCATACTTAATGGCAAGATATCCTAAGCTGAGGATGTTCATACTAAGACTCCCAATCACTGCAAGAACACACTACTCGTTCCAGATCGGGTTGCGGCCTCACGGATTGGTGGCTAAGTATAGTCCTGAAGGGAAGCTTATGCAGGTTTTGGAAGATAGTGAAGGGAAATTCGTGAGATCGGTGAGTGAAGTTGAAGAAAAAGATGGGAAGCTTTGGCTGGGGAGTGTGTTGATGAACTTTGTTGCTGTCTATGACCTCTGATTGCTTTACCTATACGTAAACCACTTCACTGGGTTTCTAGATTTTGCAAATTCCCATAACAGTTTAGGTGTGTATTTTTAATTCAAAGGCATCACAAACAAAGAAATAAGTGTGAGCGGTGGCATCAAATCAATAAGCCACAATCCGAACCGAAATTGTTTCGGTTATCATCGTAATCGACATTAATTTTTTCAATCAGAACACAGTACTCTTTCGTGTAAAATTACTCAGCTAATCCGTTAAATGACGATACCAAGTTAAAATGACGCAAAATTAACCAAGACGACAAACCGGTTCGATCTGCTTTGCATCGGTTCTCCGGTTAAGTTCCTAAAATTAGACGAGTAACCGGTTCGATCGTGCTTACCGGTATACAAGTCTAATTTTGGGGTAAAATATGAATATTTAGGAACTTTTAAGTGGTTATCGTAAGTTTTCGAGAAATTAAGGGATTCAATTAAAAAGGATTTAAATCTCTCTAACCCCTCTTCCTCTGGTTTCATTCTATTTAGCCCCCCTAATAAAAAACATATATTTTAAATGTTTTTTTGTTCAGATAAGTAGTAAAAGACTAATAAATAGAGGATTTTTGATATATTTACAGATCCAACCTCATTTTGGATCTAGATCCATATTAGTTTTGGATATCCATATTAATTTCAGATCTTTTAATACCTAAATCATTCGAAACCCTAATTTCATTCTCTATTTTTCTTTCTCGTCTTCTTCTTCTCTGACTTGGGTCGACGACTACAGAAGGATTGGATTCCAGTCTCGTGTCATCTTCTTTTCTTCTCTCTTCTCCCGAAACTTTTTCGTCTTATTCCTCTATTTTCTCTCAATCTCCTTTCTTCTTCTCTTTGGTGAAATCCACCGTGAGAAATCGAATTCCGCCGTCCGTTTTCTCAGTTGCCGATTATTGTAAGCCATTCTTTTTGTTTCTTTCTTTTGATCCCTAATTTTGACTGATTGTTGGGTTTAGTTCTTTGTATTGTGTGAAAAAAGGATATAAATTATGTGAGTTTTTGGGAATGTGTTAAAAACGCATTATTTTTCTTATACAAGAACATGTGAGTTTGTGTTTGTGTTTAGATTGATTGTGTGAGTTTGAGTTTGTGTCGGATTGAGATTGTGAGATTGTGTGAGTTTGAGTTTGTGTCGGATTGAGTTTGTGAGATTGTGTGAGTTTGAGTTTGTGTCGGATTGAGTTTGTGAGATTGTGTGAGTTTGAGTTTGTGTTTATGTTCAGTTTGTTTTTGTATTTGGATTATATGAGTTTTTATCTCTTGTTGCTTTCGATAATGAGATTGTGTGAGTTTTATGTAGATAATGAGACTGCTTTTTAAATTTTGATTTTAATTTGTTGTTGCAGGTACCTATCCAAATGGTTAAAACCAAAGGAGGATCTAATGCAAGAGGTACTGCAAATGTTCCACAAGTTAGATATTGCTTCTCGAGGATTTGGAGAGGCAAATGTTCCACAAGTCGAACATTTGGAGGAGCAGCAACAAGAAAACGTGTCAGCAGCTGAACATATGGAGGAGCACCAACAACAAAGAAATCTGACTAGTTTGAAGGAGCTTGAGCAGAGGTTGATGAAAGCCATGGAAAATGGAAAAAGAAGGAGAAGGAGAATATGAAGCTGCGAGAGAACCAACTGGTGATGGTGAAGGAGAACATGAAGCTCCGAGAGAGAAGAGGAAGCTCCTTTCACGGCTGCGAAAAAAAAAAAGTGATATTTGTTTGTGTGGATCCTGTTTGTGTAGTTTTCAAAACTTGTCTGGATATCCAACTTGTCTTTTGTGTTTATTATGCAACTGATTTTAGGTACAACTGG
The DNA here is from genome assembly GCA_023657505.1 of Camelina hispida. NCBI lineage: Eukaryota > Viridiplantae > Streptophyta > Magnoliopsida > Brassicales > Brassicaceae > Camelina > Camelina hispida. The sequence continues at coordinate 14,138,588 of CP094637.1, read as the reverse complement.
TGTTTCTAGGGATAACTATGTTCTTGGGTTATTTTGTTTTGTGTTTATTATGCAACTGATTTTAGGTACAACTGGTGTTTCTAGGGACAACTATGTTCTTGGGTTATTTTGTTTTGTGTTTTTTATGCAACTGATTTTAGGTACAACTGGTTTTTCTAGGGACAACTATGTTCTTGGTTTTTTTTTGTTTTTTTTGACTATTATTATGGTACAACTGCGTAAAGTTAATTACAACTACGTATCTGGTACAACTAAGATTTTGTCCTTTTGCGCCGTCAAAAGTCTACATTGTCACACCTGGCACCGTCAATGAACCTCACATGTATAAAAATTAATTGTTTTGCGCCGTCAAAAATTCATATAGTTGTCCAGTTGTACACAGTTGTACTTAAATTAACATAGTTGTTCTTTGTTCCAATAACCACAAAAATTAGTTGTTCTCCACTCTAGATCAATTTTTTTCTAGTTGTACTTATGATATTACATAATTAGAATAGAATCCCTATGTCATCTTGTATATAAATGTTTGAAATCACCATTATTTCTTGATTCTCATAATTTGTGGTCATTATATACAAAGAAACTCTAAAATACTAAGGTTGGTTATTGAAGAATTTGGATTTCTATGGTTTAGATTTGTTTTTTACATGTGAAGTGGATTATGTTAAAATTTTGTGGTTGTTACATACAAAGTAACCTTAAAAGACCAAATTTTATATTTTGGTTCTAAGTTTTCTAATTTAATTTTATATTTTGGTAATAGACTATAGTTGTACCGGTTGTACTTAGTTGTACCAAGACAGGACAACTCACTCAGAAACAGAACAAATACAAACACCAACGTTCCTAAAATCAATTTTGGTCACCATCTTTGTCAAACCACTCACTCGTACCAGTCGGCTTCTTCGACTTCTTCTTACCTCCTTTTCCTCTATGTTCTCCAACAGATGCGAACCTTTTTTCTTGTCTTCTTCTTTGAACCAAGTGAATGAGAGCTTTTGGAGTTGGCGTGGCAATTTCACCCGGATAATCTGCAGCCAATAAAGAAGCAACCATATTTGGTGTATCTTTCCTTCTAATTCGCCATGTACTTGTTTTTGACCGAGAGCATGTATGAATATTTCTATGAGTTCTTATAGAGAATGGTAGTGGTTTCCTTCTACATCTCTATCTTCATTCTCGACCACCACCAGATTTTGTAGTGATGGTTCTCTTACGTACATATCGACAATACCACCACCACCACTACCATTCGTTCCACCAACTAGAGCAATCTCTTTATTCACTCCATCAATTAGAGCAATCTCTTTATTCGCTCCACCAGTATCATTTGCTCCACCACTATCATTCGCTCCACCAATTAGAGCAATCTCTTCATTATTTGAAAGATTTCTTGTTGCCAAATCCTTTATCAAAACTTGATCAAACCCTTCATTTTCATCGATCCCCTGATTTTGTTCTTCATTATTGGTAACTTCGACATGCAAAACACTTCTAAACCCTTCTTTAGACACATCCTTTAAATAACACACAACATCTTCATCATCTCGAATATAATTTGGTATTCCCTTATAGTTTGGGAATGAGAAGGGAAAGTAACTAACTCTCAGATTTTTCATAGCCACATCTACCTTTATCTTGCTGCATATCTTCTCAACCAAGTTAGCATATGATACGTCACTAGATGATGTCTTCATAAGAAAAGAATACACTTCCTTATCTTCTCTTGAAATCCATCGTACATCTTCTCCAATACTTGAATAGTATCCATCATAAAGAAAGCGTGTCTTTGGCATTGTCACCTGAAAAAAGAAAGAGAAAGAAAACAGTCAATTTCCATTTTTTAGTAGCAGTTCATAAACATAGTTATACCCATGTGTCTCAGTTGTACCAAATTTCTGGATCCTTAATTTCCTACATAGTTGTACTCATGTGTCTCAGTTGTACCAAATTTCTGGATCCTTAATTTCCTAACCCATTTGTCTCAGTTGCACCAAATTTTTGTCCCAGATCTGAAATCCCCAAAATTATTGGTTATTTATTTTTTATTTTTTTCTTTTGTGATTCAAATTTATTATATAATATAAGAAGGGAGAAGGGTAGAGATGGATTTTGAAAATATTGGAAAAGATAGAGGGTAGTAAGAATAAGTAGGGGTTTTTCAAATTAAAAATGAAGCAAAAGGGGCTATATAGATTAAAATCCAATTAAAAAAGCTTCTCCAGAAAACTTCTCTTTTTACAACAGAGGTGTGCCATTAGTAGTAGACACGGCGACCGTTTCTTCTTCATCTTCTTCGCCTAAATCTCGCTTGTAACCGGAAAAATCGCCGGAGGATAAGCAAGGGTTCGGTTTCGTTTCTCTTGTTCTATTCTTCTTTGTTTATATTTTGTGAAATTGACATAACCCTAAAAAAATTTAGAAGCCTCTTGCCTCGATATAATATCTATTTGCTGGATTCTGTTGATCGCGACTGCGACTAGGGTTTATGCATGAGTTTCAAGTTCATCCGATTACGAGTCTTTGTTTAACCCAACTTCTAATTTTGTTGTTTTTGCTGCAGCATTGTACTCTTTGTCTTTTGTAGTGGAAGTCTCGAGACGGGCAAATGGTGAGTTGAAATTTCGCTTTCTTCCTTTGGTACTAGTTTTAGGGATTATGAAGTATCTATTGTACTTGAATTTGCAGTCGGATATTAGGAAGTGGTTTATGAAAGCCCATGAAAAGGGAAACGGAAGTGCTTCGAAATCGACCTCTTCCAAGACAGGTGCTGTGAAGAGTGCTGCAGAGACTGCACCCGTAAAATCAGAGCAGGTGAGTTTAGTATGTGTTGTATCTTAGTGAAACACTGGAGTAGGTATTGCTAGCAGGAAGGAAGTTAGTGGGTCTTTCTTTGTGACATTGGCATTGCATTCTGTGAGGTTGCATGAAACTTGAAACACATATTGTTTGTCTTTACTTTGTTTCCAGAGCCATTGAGAGTGAGTTATAGGCGACTCAAATATGCTAGTTGCTGTTACAGTCATATAATATTTGGTTTCTTTATTGGCATAAGTGTTTGTTTCTATTCATCACTTGGGGCAGGCTAGTGGAGACCTGGAAACTGCTGCTAGAAGAAAAACGAGCAAGTATTTTGGTAAAGAAAAAACAATAGTTAAAGATGAGAAAGAGGTGGAAGAATTACCTGCCAAGAGGAAACTTAAGACTGAGTCTGATGATTTAAGCAAGCCCCGACCAAGAAAGATTACCAAGGTTGATGATGACGATGACGATTTTGATGTACCTATTCCAAGGAAGACTCGTGATAGCACTCCCAGCAAAAAACTAAAGTCGGGATCAGGGAGAGGAGTCGCAACTAAAACTGTTGATAAAGACGAGGATGATGATGGTGAAGATGCCCAAGAAAAGGAGACTCCTCTGAAATCAGGTGGAAGAGGCCGTGGCGGTAGAGCTGCATCAGGGGCCCCAACTGCTGGAAGAGGTAGAGCTGGAGGGCGAGGTGGGTTTATGAATTTTGGTGAAAGGAAAGACCCACCGCATAAAGGAGAAAAGGTCTGTCCTTGTGTGATCAAATCTCTTACCTTATCTTGACTATTACGTGAGGTCGTAATGTATTGACCTGTCTCTGTTTTCAGGAAGTTCCTGAAGGCACCCCTGATTGCTTAGCTGGATCGACATTTGTAATTAGTGGAACACTTGATAGGTATTTCATTTTACGCACTTTATGCCTTTTCCACGTCTGTATTTCATTTTACAATTTTGTGTACCCTCTTGACATTGCAGTTTAGAAAGAGAAGAAGCAGAAGATCTTATAAAGCGGCATGGTGGTCGTATTACAGGCTCTGTTAGCAAGAAAACGGTCTGTCTCCATACCGTTAATTTTCTTTTCCCCTTTGTTGGATTAAAAGGTAATGGCATAAAGTTACAATTCTTGTTTTCAGACGTACCTTTTGTGTGATGAAGATATCGGCGGAAGGAAATCTGAAAAAGCTAAAGAGCTGGGGTGTGTGCTCATCAATTGCATATCATTACAGTAAACTTTTGAGGTGTTTTTGGTCTTCTAGCATCCTAACTTATAATATTCTGTTCAGCACTAAATTCCTTACAGAAGATGGCCTATTTGACATGATCCGGTCCTCGAAACCCATTAAAAAGTCTCTGCCTGAAAGGACTAACAAAGGCACTGAAAAAGTCTGTGCACCACCGAAGACAAGCCCTCAGAAAGAAGTGACAAGAGGTATGAATCATACTCTTGTATTGCGTGAACTTTGTGTAGTTTGTGTCTTAAATTTACTTACATGTCTCCAGATATTGCTCTTTTGGCTTCAGTTGTAAACGCTTGAGCCATTTAATCAGTGTCCATTTATTCTCAGTTATCCTTACAGTTAATAGTGATGACAAACATATTTTAGGAAAGCCTTTAGCAAAAAGTTCGCCCAACAAGGTTCCCCCAGCGAAAGGAAAAAATAAAATTATTGAGACTTCCTTGCCATGGACGGAAAAATACAGACCGAAGGTTCCAAATGAGATTGTTGGGAATCAGTCACTGGTACGTGATTGAAACTATTGTATGTTGCTTTTTGTTAAATGACATGAAAATGATGGATCCTTTATCAAATCAATTGCAGGTAACTCAGATTCACAACTGGCTGTCCCACTGGCATGATCAATTTGGAGGTACTGGAAGTAAAGGAAAGGGGAAGAAAGTGAATGATGCTGGTGCCAAAAAGGCTATACTTTTGAGCGGAACACCTGGTATTGGAAAAACAACATCAGCAAAGTTGGTTAGTCAGATGCTTGGTTTCCAGACAGTTGAGGTTAGCTCATAATTATTTCAGTTTCATTGGTTAGTGATACAATATCTTGCACATGCTTGGAAGATGGACTTTTTACCTTCAATTTAGGTTAATGCTAGTGACAGTCGTGGAAAGGCGAACTCGAATATCGCCAAAGGTATTGGTGGTAGTAATGCAAATACTGTGAAGGAACTTGTTAATAACGAAGCCATGGCCGCTAACATGGATAGGTATGTCGGGGTTTTTTTTTATGGCCCTAGTCCCAGAAGCTTGTATTTTTTCCTGACTTGGTGGAAGATTTTGATCTTCAGGTCAAAGCACCCGAAGACTGTTCTAATCATGGATGAAGTAGATGGAATGTCTGCAGGCGACAGGGGAGGTGTTGCCGATCTTATTGCTAGCATTAAAATATCAAAGATTCCTATCATCTGCATTTGTAATGACAAATACAGTCAGAAACTGAAGAGTTTAGTAAACTACTGTCTTCCCCTCAATTTCCGGAAGCCCACGAAACAGCAGGTTGGATTTAGATGATTGTTTTTGTCCTTTCAGTGTTTTCTTTTGATAGGATTATTAATAGGGACAAATGGTTGTCTCTTTGGCATTTTTTCTTTGTACCATTATTAGGCCTTGAGCTCTTCATTATCTTATTCGATTTTTCCACCATCAGATACTTTTTCGAGCAGTTGACAAGAAGTTACCCATTTATACTTTTAGACGATAGGGGTATTGTGGAAATATATGAAGTTTCACACCTGCTTAATAGTTGACCATTTGCTAAAGGCTCCTATATTCATTAGGAAATAAAAATATACTAATAATTTTCAGTTGCACTGAGGATCTGAGTGGCCGTATATCCTCTGTTTTATCGTTAGCAATGTCTGTTAATTTATGAAACCAACGTGTCTTTTGTTACAGATGGGAAAAAGGCTGATGCATATTGCTAAGGCAGAAGGCCTTGAAGTTAATGAAGTAAGATTCTGTACTTTAGTTTTTTTTTTTCACTAACTTATGTTAGTCAATGCTAGCCAGTTCCATATAAATTTCTTCTTTTTAAGACTATTTTCTTTCCGGAAATCTGGTCCATGTCAGGCCTCTTTTACTAATTGAACAAATGGGAATAGAAGTAGATATGGTATAATGTACATGTGTTATGCAACACTCTTTTCCTTTTAAACCCTACTTTTGCGTTTCTTGAAATTCCCCTGGGAAAGCGTATGCCAGTTGTAATGGATTAAACACCTAAGAATAGAACTTGGATCATGTGTTCTCTGTCTCCACTCTTCCTGTATTTTAATACTTCCTCTTTTTCCGCTTAGTCTCATAAGCATTTTGGTGGTGGGCCTTATGTGCTATCAGTTTGTCCCCTGAGCATCATCTGTCTTTCCTTTTTCTCAGATTGCCCTGGAAGAACTCGCTGAGAGAGTAAATGGTGACATACGATTGGCCCTAAATCAGCTCCAATATATGAGCCTGTCCATGTCAGCCATCAAGTATGATGATATCAGGCAGCGCCTGCTAAGCAGTGCTAAGGATGAAGATATTTCCCCTTTCTCAGCTGTTGACAAGTAATGCCTCAAGTCTTTTAGTTTAGTTCATCATTGATGCACATAGTAGTGTATAATATATGCTCTATAAGTGTTTGGCATTGCCAATTTTCTGAAGTTAAGTCATATAGCTGCTGTTATATAAGAAAATTTATTTCCCTTGTTTTGTAGTAAATCTTCGTTATAAATGATTTCTTTCCAGGTTGTTTAGTTATAATGGTGGGAAGCTGAGAATGGATGAACGGATTGACCTAAGCATGAGTGATCCTGATTTGGTTCCTCTAATTATACAGGTCTACTATTATTTTGGATTCTTGTGGAGTTGTTTTGTTATATCTTTTGGAACAATAATATATTTCCTGGTACCTCTAACATTAGTCATTTCTGAAATTTGTAATCCCACATGAGAACGTATAGAACATAGAGACTTGTACTTCAATTACCGTTAAATTTAAGACTGTGTTTTCTTTCCATCCGGGCAGGAAAACTATATCAATTATAGGCCATCAGGTAAAGATGAGGCAAAACGAATGGAGTTACTTGCTCGTGCTGCTGAATCTATTGCGGATGGAGATATTATCAACGTGCAGATTCGAAGATACAGACAATGGCAACTTTCTCAGTCATGCTGTGTTGCATCTTCTATTCTCCCGTAAGTTGCTTCCAGTGAATAAAATTGATCCTTTTTACCAAAAGTGCTATTTTATTCCCTCCACTGAAGTGTGTGTTGCTGATGTATATGCCATGTCTATTCTCTAGTGTTCTCATTTGTTTCTATTCTTTCTATACCTTAAGTTCATCTTTGATGGAGATCAGGTTGAATAAATCATATGCTGCCATGTATATATATGTGTTGTTGTGTCTTTGTATGGATTTCTGTTCTCCGGTGTAGAATTTCAGGGAATAATGTGCTTTCCGATACTTGAGAACTGACGTATACTTGTTTTGTTTGAATAGAGCTTCACTGTTGCATGGATCAAGGGAGGTATTCGAGCAGGTAATGATCTTCAGTAAAGCTCATTTCACGCTATGGATGTGACCTGGAAACTTTAGCTATCATTCAATGCGCCTCTTTTTTCTGATGATGGATTTTTTTCTGCATTAAAGATTTTGAGTATGCAATGCACAACTCATATATTGGCAAATCAGAAAAGTTAGTTAAAATTTGAGCATGATTACTATAGCATATATTTATGGTTATGGTATGAGCCTGTTTCTCCGTTTTGTTGCTCTAGAGCTGCCTAAAATGTCATAATTCAGATTAACCATGCATAATTATTCAATGCAGGGTGAGCGTAACTTCAATAGATTTGGTGGGTGGCTTGGCAAGAATTCTACGGCGGGAAAAAATAGACGGTTAATGGAGGATCTGCATGTTCATGTCCTTGCTTCCCGTGAATCCAGCTCTGGAAGGTTGTTTCCACCTGTACAGTTAGCCTTATGGGTTACTTCTTTCTGCTAGTGAAATGTTTCCTTATTTGATTGCTACCTTGCTTTTCTTCATATTTTATCCGTCTGTGAAGAGTTAGCTTGGTGTACATACTGCCTCTCCTTTTTAATAATATTATGTGATATTTTCTTAGTACAACTTTCTGACAAACGTCAACATTGACCACAGGGAGACTCTTCGTGTTGATTATCTTCCCCTGCTCATGAATCGCTTGACTAGCCCACTTCAGGCGCTGCCTAAGGTTTGACGTACTAATATTTGTTTATTGTTCGTAACCTCACTATACTCTTGTTTTATTAAATATGAAAAGATATCTATGTTATCTGTTACTTAAAATCATATTTATGTTAAAATATGTACTTAGGATGAAGCTGTTTCAGAAGTTGTTGATTTCATGAACTCCTACTCTATAAGTCAGGAGGACTTTGATACTATTATGGAGTTGGGAAAATTCAAGGTATACACGATTTCCTTTTTCATGGGATATCACTGCCACAGCTGCGACAATGAATATTCACTAATGTATTGCAAACTTTACAAATCAGGGGCGTGCAAATCCGATGGAGGGTGTTCCACCTACAGTTAAAGCAGCTTTGACCAGAAAATATAATGAGTTGAATAAAACCAGAATGGTACGTGTTGCTGACATGGTGCAAATTCCGGGAATGAAAAAGGCCCCTAAGAAGCGAATTGCTGCAATGCTGGAACCAACTGTTGATAGTTTGGGAGATGAGGATGGCGAGCCGTTAGCAGAAAATGAAGAAGAAAATGCATCAGACGCTGAAGAAGACTCAGGTACTGTGCATCTTTTGAATGAATTATATTTGTAGAATCAAGTAACTGGGCCTGTATATTTGTAGATTACCTTCGGTGTCTAATGGGACTAGGAACTAGACCACATGAAATCCTGACTGGGTTTCTCTGTTTTTTTGTCTTTCTGCTATTCCAGAAGAAGCAAACGATGGAGAAAAGCTAGAGTCGAATCTAAAAAATCTGAATGCTAGAGGTTGGTCCTGTTATGCCTTTTGATAAGTTGTCTTTTCTTTCAAAAAGCCAGTCAGTCTAGAACCAAAATTAATACATATCTTGGTCTAAACGACGGCTTTTTGCTAAACTTTACTCAAGTCTTAACGAACTACAATCGGGTTTTGAAGGGATCCAAGTTGAATTGGATTTGAAGGGAGCTGGAAGCTCTGGTTCAAGAAAAGCAGCTGGTAAAGGCAGAGGCAGGGGCAAAGCAGCAGATGCTTCTGCTGAGAAGAAAGCTACAGGGAGAGGCTCTGGTACCAAGAGAAAGAGATGAGAAGTCAATGGCCTCAGTTTTCAAGCAAAAATTGTTTCCGAGAAGTGTCTATTTCTGGAATGTTCATGTTTGGCTTACAAAGGGGTTTCGAGGTTTTTTTCTCTCTTTTCATGATTGGTAGATGAATTCATGATGTTTTTCACTAGTGATGACAAACTAGTACAATGTTTTAGAAAATATGGACAAATGAACGTAATGGATGAAGATTTTCTGAAGTGACTTAAGGCCATTTCCAACCCCACTCTAAAATAGAGAAAATGATAGGATTGGTCTATATATATAGAGTAACTCTGTTATCACCTCTATTTTTTTACACTAACTCTATTTTAGAGTTGAAAATAGAGTAATTTGAATTACTCTATTTTTTTACACTAACTAATTTGAGTTACTCTATTTTTTCCTCATAACTAATAGAGATATACCTTGGAAATGTCTGAATATGAGAAAATCCATAGTTGTCTCTTAAAATCAAAAGTCAGCTGTATCAAAAGGTCGAGAATAAACTGCAAAACAGTTTTGTGTGAGATCAAATCTTATAGTGTCAATAACTAGAACAAAAGCTATCATAACGCACCACCATAGTTTTTTCCAATTCTTTTAGTGGTATAACATAAATACACAAGCATTATAATAGATACATTAAATTGGTGGGGTTTGCTTGGCCAAAAATTTGGCGATACATAAGTAATATTGATAGAAATCCGTAATGTGAACCACAATGTGAATTTACAACAGACAAACCAAATAACCAAACCCTGATAGTGATACATCATAAGCAAGTCTTTACTCTTTTCTTTTTCTTTTTTTAGTTTTTCTGGGGGTTTGTTTAAACATACATAACACAGAGAAGAAGGCGTCTCAAGGCATCCTTTTGGTCATAAAATAACCTTTCTTTATTTTTGAGAAAAAAAAGAAAACTCTTTTTCGTTATCAACAACAAACCTTCTTCCTATGCTTCTCCCACGCTTTCGAAACATCTGATTCTGTATATATATATTATCAGAATTTCACAATGGCCATCATCTCCCTGTCTCTGCAAATACACAGACAATAGAACAAGATCTTAGCATTCATTTAGAAACACAGGCTTTAGCATGGATGAAGGATCTTGATTTAGAGTTTTTTCTTTCAGTTTTTTTTTTTTTTAAATAGTTAGATAAAAACCGTGATAAAACAAGTATTTTCAGGTTTGCATAGACCTTAATCATCCACAATATCTTTTGCGAGCACATAATGAACTATCAGTAGGCAAAAATCACTGATGATACAGAATTTGGAGATCAAGGGGTGAATAATGCAATTGATAAACAAACACTGGATAAGCTAGCCTGAAACAGTAGAGCAAGGAGTCAAAAATTTTACCTTTGCCAACAAGATGCTGGCACTTGCTTATTTAGCTTGAACCAGAACCAGTCGCACATGTATCTTTAACACCTCTTTCATTCATAGAATGTTCAACACCCGCTTCTGTTCTATTATGCTCATTGTTTGATTCAGGAGTGTGATTTTCTGAGACATCTGATACAGATGCAGAGCTGGGCCTACTGTTTTCTCTCGTTTCTAGACGTTCCATCATGCGGGACACAGTGGCGATCCCGGCAGTGACCTCTCGTTTAACCTCAGAGCCAATATCTGCCATGGACGTGTTGCGAGAAAAAAATCTATCTTTCCAGCTCCTTGTGTTCTTTGATATCGATTCTTTGTATCTACAGTGTGCATCAGAAATCATTTAGAAAAATAGTAAAATCAATATAAAGGTCAAAGTTAGCCAGATGAGCCAGGATACCTCGTTGACACAGCGTTTAATCGAGACTTTAGCGATTCCGAAAATGATTGGAGTTCTGATGGTCCAGCTCTATCTTGATCACTTGGGGAAGATTGATTAGCAGACCTGTGTATGGTTAGCAAAGGAAGGATCAGATTGGCTGCATGTGACTACACAGCGTAACAAAAGACGATAGAAGATGAGAGAATTCAGGTGAAGACCTGGTGTTTGAATCAGATGCCGAGGGAGAAACCTGGCGGGGATGAGAAGATGTTTGTGGCTGATTTGAACCCTCCCCTAAACCATTGTGAGGAGACAGCGGAAGGTTTGTGACTGTGTCACTCTCATCTCTCTGAGATGGAGAAGAAGGCATGGGGGGATGAGGTGCAGGAGAAGAAGCATTAGGATGCGAAGAAAACACCATGAACTGTGGATGGCTTTGACTTGAAGACCTGCTTCTGTGGCCTTCCCTTCTTACCCCATGTCTCGCTCTTCCCATAGCAGCAGCAGCAGCCAAGTGCTGAATGATTCGCTCTTCAATCTCGGCATTATCCACCCCAACTGGGAGCTAAATTAAAAGAGATTTGAACAAAGATAGAGCTCGATCAATTCACTAGGAAAGAGATGTAATCAACTCAAAATGATAAAAAAAGAGTCACATACATGTTGTAATTCAAAATCACCAAGAGTTGGATGACGAAATATGGTGGCATTTCTAGATGGAGTGAAGCGGAAATTCCTCTCCTGTACAACACCCTCAAGTAACTCCTGACTGAAAAAATTAAACACACACACAACTGAAACCTCTATCAAGGATTCCTCATGGTAATGTTACCATTTTACCAATTAAAAATACTAAATTGTACTACGAGGAGACAATAACCTTGTGGGGTCTTTGAGACTAAGTGATTGCCAACACATTGGACACTGTGAACTCCTTTGACACCTGCAAATTTAAAATAAAAATGCCACGGACCTGATAAGCTTGGCACAAAGAAGAAACACGAATACAAATCTTGAGGGCATAATTTATTGAGGGTTCATCTTCTCAAGTTGTAATTGGAATCTCCTCACTTCCCCTTAAATTCTCAAAACCAAGACAAATACTCTTCAACCCACACACACCACATAAAGAATAAAGAGGACTTGAAACCCACACATTCTATATGAACAAATTTTTTGGAATATTTAAGTTCAATGATACTATCTCTACCATGGCATAACTCAAAAAAAAAACCTGTGGTAAATGCACGAGGTGGTTAAAGAGCTTACCACTCAAGAATGCATTGAAGATGATACTCATGCTTGCAACTAGTCAACTGCGAAATAAAAAAAAAAATGAATAAACGTATGGAAAAAGTTTTTGGGGGTACATAGTAGTAAGTAGAACAAAAACATACAGTAGAAGGATCGCTATCACAGAAGGATTCAAGACAAATGCTACAGGCGTCATCACAAGCATCTTGAATCCCACCTTCAACAAAAGCTGCTGCTGAAGTCAGATGCCCCTCTGACGTCGCCGTTTCTCCCGCCGCTCCCTGCCAAAAAAAAAAAAAAAAATCAATCCTCAGATATCAAAATTCCAAAAACCTAAAGACGAAGAGAATCAACAGACAAAACTTGTTTTAACAATTCAACACGAAAACCCCCTAATAATTCGATTAAAGACATTCGAGTCTCCCAAATACAATTACGCCGAATCAAATCAAAATTCTAAGCTCATATCGATCGAATTGAATCCGTACAGAAATGAAATTTCGAAAAAAAAAAAAAAAAAAACCCTAACTAACCTCCATTTGAAATCGGGATTGAATCGGATGGATGAGCTGAACGGAGAAGAAAGAAAATGAGATAGTAGGGGGATTGATCAATCAAAGATTCGATGGAAGAGAAAGGAGAAAAAATCTAGGGTTATGAGAGAAAACAAAACCCTAGATTCATGATGATTCGCCGAAGATAACGGGGAGAGGAAGGAGGAAGGAGGAAGAAGAAGAAGACAAATAAAGGAGAAAAGAGACCCTTTCCTCTCTTTTCTTTTCTTCTCTATAAATTTTTCTCTGCGCGTGGTGTGGTGTTGTGGTCTCTATTGACTCTCTCTCTCTCTCTCACGATGTTAATTTTTTTTCTTTTCTATTTTTAAAATAGAAAATTTGTTCCCTGATACAAAAACATTGATTTAGCTGGGTCCCATATTATGACACGTGTTTCCTTCTCTTAGTTTTCTTTTTAAGATGATTTTAGTGAATTCAGAAAAACTGTTTGATTTGTTACTAAAATCTTTTAAAATTTTATTAGATATTTTAAGATTTTCACTCTATTTGGTCTTCAAATTTTGGTATATTTTTCTTATATATATCTATATATTCTATTGTGGTAACTTTTAAAATTTTTTTTGTTCTCATACTACCCCATATTGTAATTTCTTCTATGACATTTTAGTAAGAAACAAGAAATCTCTTTTATATATTAAAAGATAGTCCTTATTTAAGGCGAGCTTATTATTTACCATATAATATTCATTGCCAAACAAGTTTATTTTCAGAATATTACATGCTATCTATTTTGATTATTCTAAATCCAATTGCCAAAAAAATTTGAATATTCTTTAATTTTCCAAAATCTATTATTTCAAAATTTATAATATTGTAACTTACCATTATATACAATCATAAAAAACCATGTATATATATTAAATGAGAAATTAATGGATCTATGATTACATCAATAAACTAGTTTATCTAAATTTCATTTTTTTTTATTCTTAACTTATATTTTTAGATCTACTAAAGACCAAAATCATATTTTGTGTGCTCTATATTTTGTTTTATCAAACAAACTCATTTATTTTCTAAACATAATGATAACCTATGTTATATCTTCAAATTTAGTACATGATAAACTTTTTCTAAAACTTCCAATAAAAAATTTGATGTGTTTGGATGTCATTGCTGATTAATTTGGAGAAGATGACCTAGTATATCTATGATTTGGGTAAGTATTTCTACATTGAAAAAGTTTATAAAAAAAAAAACAAGAAAACAAAGTGGGTGCATATACTGTCGCAATGCCATATGTTGCCCAAAAGAAGTTTGATATGACGGATGTTACTGATAATTCTCCAATCAAAATTACTATCATAAATTGCAAATGATGAATTGATATTTATTTTAATTTTATAATGATACAATAATTTAACCATAAATGATGAATAAGATGGAAAACAAACAAATCAAGAATCTCTTTGTAACCAAAACAAATGAGTTTTATCTAGTTCTACAACATATGAATATCAGCGGCTGATTTTTGTTTGATTTAATTTTTGCCAAACGTTAATGATACATGCTGATATTCATACGTTGTATATCACTAAGACTGCAAATTGATGAATTGATATTTATTTTAAGTTTATAAGGATATAATATTAATTTATAATTGATTTATGAATTGCTTAATTGAATAATACTATAACAGAAAATTAAATCAAACAAAGTTGAATTTTAATTAAGAAGAGTTTATATTATCTTTGTCAAATAAAAGATATTTGTAATTGTAGCATATATGGATCACTTAATGATTTTCAAATGTAATAGAAAAGTGTTGTACTTATGAAGAATACTTGATGGGTAGGTTTAGAGGATACAACTCGATTTAAAGGAAAACAAGAATGTAATTTATTTCATTATAGCAATTTTGAAACTTAAGGAGAAAGAAAGACGAGGAAAACAAATTAAGAAACTTTCAATTTGTAATGCCCCTATTCATAATTGAATTCATGAACTCTTAAAAACTTATACATCTCCGACATATAAAAGAAAAAACTCTCTTGGTTTGTACTTTGTACAGAAATAATTATTATGTTTATAAGATAAGGAATATCTAAAAAAGAAATGTCGTATTATCTCTAATTAAAACACTACAGAAGGTATAAATAAATTTAGACACAAGCGGGTTAAAAAAGCGACCAACAAAAAAAAACGAGAGTCGGGGAAAAAAAAGAAAGATAAAAACCATGTTACAGTTTTACAAACTACAAACCCACCGAAGAAGACTGGTCTGATCTTCACGAAGGAATTAAGTCTTTTAAGATACCGTTGATTCCTTTCCTTTAGTTTCCAATATAGCCGAGTCGATGAAGGACCATTGCTAAAACGAGCATTAATATAGCAAAGATCAATCCGCCTCTTCCAAGCAACCACTTCTTTGCCTTCTTCGCTTTCTCTATCCCGGTTTGAGCCCGATCCGCCCATCGCATCTGCAAACAACATTTTTTACATATGAGACAACTACACAATCAACTCCGCAATGTTCTGTTTTCACATTCTCTTTTGGTTTCTCTTAACCCGAATGCGTACCATTTTCTCCAAGGCGTCGGGTGAAAGAGAAGCCATGGCTTGCTGAGCTTTTGCAGCATCTTCTTGGGAAAGCTTCATTCCGAATTGTTCGCTCATGCTAGCCATCATCTCCGGATTCATGTTCTTTATCATAGACGTGAACATCTACCAAACACAGAGAAAATACTATATGAGCATCTACAATCAAATTATGCTGACTGACTTGGTCAGATATAAACCGGAAATGACAAAAACCTGTCGCATTGCTGGATCTTTCATTTGGTTTCTCATCTGCTCCTGCAAGTCGGCCGGCGGAGCAGAAGGGATGCTTGATTCGAAACCGCTTCTTGGAGCCACAAAGGAAGTACCTGAAGAACTAGACTCACCTACAAAACTACCCATCCCACTCGCTCCTAAACTTTCACGTTGTTCAGATGCTTCTGCATTGTTGTATGATGTTGAAGCTGGAGCGTTTGCTTTCAAAGACGATGCCATGTTGAACATCCTTTCACGCTCTTCTGGTGACATTTTACCCATCATATCAGATGCGAGTTTAAGCATGTCAGGTGTAGGTGCAAACCCGTTTCCTGCAGATGGCCCAGCTGGGGTGAAAGGGTTATCTCCTTTGAACGAAGAGGCTGTTTGAACCATTTTTTGAATCTCTTCAGGTGACATTTTCCCTATCATGCTCGACGCAGTTTTGAACATGTCTGGTGACATATCTCCAGCTTTGCCTCCGCTCAGAGCAGCAAGTGTATCGGGATCAGTTTTTGAAATGAAGTTCTGGAAAGTTCTGCAGGCCATAGAAAATTTTAGAAAAAGAATTAAAAAATCATACTAATCGTGCCGCATATGTGTCTTTGAGTTTAGGAGACAAACAGATGAAACACATCAAACACTGGTTTGGAAAGGTGTTGAACCTGATTGCTTCTGGGTTATCTCTGAGAGCCTGCAATCCATCAACATCAGTCTTTACGCCCTGAGGATGACCACCAACATTGCTTTCTCGTTGTGTCCCAGTAACCTCTTTAGACTGTTTTTTATTTTCTCCGGAAGTAACTGTATCTTGTTCAGTTATGTCTTCAATCACCACACCTAATGAACAACAACACAACAATTCTTCATTTGTTTACCCAATTCATGGACGAGGCATATCAAAAAGTGCAGCAAAGAAACGTCTGGTCTGACATAATTGATAATACATTGCATTATTTCGAACAAATCTTTGAGGGATAAATATAATACCTCTTGATCCATTGCCAGGTCCCTCGACACCCAATCTTTCCTTAACATCTCTGCATCATAAAAGATAAAACTTAAAGTCAAAGTTATTTTTAAATTGTTGATCTCCAAACCTCTGAAGCAAGCAGAACTGAAAAGTATGACAAAGCCAGTAATCAAATATAAAAATCCATACCTTAACACATCGGCAATTGTCTCATCTTCAGGGGAAACTTCATTGGCCTTGCTTAGATCGGAGACAGCATCCTGATAGTTACAGAATGTCAATGAGCAAATAAATATTGAGAAGTTATTTGAAGTACGCACATATAATATTGACAAGGAATCTCAAGAAACTTCCTATAAGCAACACAAGAACTCACTTCAAGTAGGCCAAGATCTCTGTATGCTTGACCCCTTCTGTATAGGGCTTTGACGTTCCTTGCATCATATGCCAAAACCTGAACGAATGTAAGAATGTAAATATATCAGAAGAACACCAAGACAGGATTGATCTTAAAACGATGTATGATATCACGTGCCACACCTACAAAAAAAAAAAAAAAAAAACAAGAACATACACAAGGTGTAGCATACCTCAGAACCTTCCTTTATGCAATCTTCATGCTGATTCGTCTTCAAATAACATGACATGAGATTGAGAGAACAAGCCAACAAAAGTGCGCCACCTTTAGAAGATGGAATGTCTTTCAGATTGTTCTTCGCCTGCGATATGGTCCAAGAGCCATTGTAAGAGAAAGTTACTAATAAAAACTCATCTGAATAAGTGCTACCAAAGAGACTGGAACGTCAAGTAGCATGACAAACAATAATGTATGGAGACTTACACGCAAATATTTCTCTGCAGCTTCACTAAAATTTCCTCGGCTATGAAGCTCATTTCCCTGCCAAACGTAGCAGCAAATGAGATTAACATCCAAAGCATTAACTCAATTAAAAAACTAGGCAACCCCATACTGTTTCCTTCGTTCCATAATTCCATCAGCTATTCAAAGTCGATAAATCGACGTCTCTAATCAGGAAGAAAATAATAGTAGCAACCTGTTTCTTAAGCATCTGAGCAGCATTGATCTGATAAGTAAACTGAGCATCGGCATGAGCACGCATAGCAGCAATGTCTTCAGGGGAAGCTTTAGCCATCTTCTCACTAATCTCAGCCATATCCTCAGGGCGAGTATGCTTAAGCTGTTCAGCAGCTTGTTTCAAATCCTCAGGCCTCATGTTCTTCATACTCTCAGTTGCCATATTCATCAAATCTGGATTTGACATCATCTTTACCCAACAAAAAAAAAAAAACAATGTCATCGTACAAAAACAGAAAGCTACATTTATATTGAATTCAATTGTATCAATCACATCAATCATATAAATTATACAATACAGAGACTTGGCAAAGATGGTTTGATCAGAACTAACTTGAATGAATGAATAAATCTATGAAATTGAATTGGGAAATTTAAGAGAGAGGGAGAGAAAAAAAAAAGACCTGCTGTTGGATCCTAGCGAAATCAGCAGGAGTCATACGGCTCATCTGATCTTGAGCGAGCCGGATCATCTCAGGATCCATCAACCCGTTAAACATCGTTTTTTTCTAGAAGCTTCGATCGCGAGAATCAGATCGGTAAACAAACAAAACCTTCAAATCGAAACTCGCCGGAGAAGGATATAACTCGGAGTCTGGGATCTAGATTTTAAATAATCGTTATAGAGTTTAGAGAATCGGAGGTGAATTGTATCTGCGGAGGCGAATATAATAGAGAAATCAAAAATTGGGAATTTAATTAAAATCGGCTCTCAACCTCCTCAATTGACCGACCGGAATATGCCTGGAGAGGTTTTCGAATTGACAAGGTTACCCTTGCTCTTATAAAGAAGCAATGACGTGCCTTTAGATAAGTTAATTACTATAATTAATTAGTGTAGGGAGTATATATAATTATGAGAGCAATATGCTTATTGTGCATGTCGCCTCGCCTCTTGTTCCATGTTGGAAAACTACAAAAGACTAATCTCGTGTTTTCCTTTTCATTTTCTTACACTTAAGTTAAAACGAATCTCTCTTGTTAATTAAACTCTTTTATGTGTTTTTTCCTTCTTTAAGAAAAAATCTTCCCTTACAAATTAGTAGTACAATATTTCCAATTAACGGTGACACGTGTCATCTTCAAAAATCAGTTAAATAAATAGGCTCAATTTTTATGTCCGCCGCATAATTCTTAAGGAAGCAAAGGACTTTATATGTCACAGCAACAATCTCTCAGTCGTTGGACGAGTTTAAACCAACTTATTAAGAGTTATGGTTTGTGTTCTACATATTTTACTCACTTTTCTACATATTATTGTCGACGAATATATCTGTCAAAAAAAAAAAAGAAAAAAATGTAGGATTTCTCCACCGCAGCATAAATGTTTGAAAGAATGGAAGCGGTGGTTCACATAGAAGCTATATTGGACCACTTTGACTAACAGCTACAATTCTCATATATCTTTCCACTCGTAACCCATTTTTCTTTACCGGAGATTAATTAAATCTGATACAATATTTAGTAGTCTTAGACTATCCTCATTGGTGTTTCTTATAAGAAACTTTTCCAATAAAAAAATCAAAAAGTAATGAAAAGTTATGAGAGAAGAAAGAAACGTTTCTTCATCAAGAAACATCAAAAAACGTTTCTTGCATTATTAGACTATCCTCATTGGTTCAACTTTCTTTAAAAAATTAAATATAATCAAATAATTAAAACATTAATTTATTTTTGTTTTTAAGAAACTCTGTGGAATTTTTACTGATGAGGATAGTCTTATGATAACAGCGAGGAACCATTGAGCAAAGTCACAATGTCACGTCCGAGAGGTGTCACCTTTCAGATGTTTTTTTTTTTTTTTTCACCTTTCAGATGTTTGTTTGTTAATTGTTATTGACCAGTGTAATCTACCTCCCTTCTCGTTTTAATCCTGTGTTATAATATCAAGTTATATTATTATATTTGGTTGTATGAGCACGAAGATATTTGATAATTGATATCTAATTATAATTGTCATAAAATATATGAACGAACATGTAAATTAAGTGCGATATGTATATATATGAGACAATCTTCCAGCCTCGAGCAGTATTGCTATAGCAGAAGCTCTGTACAAATATGTTACGCAACATGCATCCCTCGAAGCTAATGTTGATGTCCCTTTCGGTCACAATTAGTATGTTTAGTTCGGTCAAAGAGGGTCGAAATTCTCTTCTATTATATTGATGTCGAGACACAAAAGACGGATTACAACACGACTTAAACGAATTACAAACGAGGATAATAGACGAGTTGATAGCTCGTCGATTCTCCGAGCTAAGCTTAAGACCGTTGACTTTTGCTTGGACGAGCTGGCTCTTGTACTTGCTGTACGAATTCTCTTGCTTTTTTCCCGATCCCTATAATGCGGGCCGTACGCCTGTATTTATAGGGAATCGTGTCGGTTCGTCCACATAAAAGACCATAATACCCTCCCTTCCTTTGGAGGTTTATTATGGGCTTTTCCTGGGCCAGGCCTCTTGTTTGGTGTGTGGATCCACCCCCACCAGTAGTCCCCCCCTCCGCCTTTAGTTCGTAGTCTTTAGGCGGAGAATAATAGTGAGAAGACGAAAGGACGCTTCTCTGATTGGGTAAATGAAGAGTCGCGCGTGAAAGAACGGTTTCCGATGCCCAGGGTCGAATCGTTGTGTGCGGTGCTCGACGCTCGTGAAATCCAGAAGTCGTATCGTCACCGAGCGCGTGCGGTAATGATGACGCTTCCAGATCCTTCCTTCTTCCCCTATAAATATCACTTCTCCACTTATCTCATTATCTCCTTCTCGCGTTTTTGGTGCTGTCATCGTTCAGGTATTCTCCCTTCCTCCTATCTCGTCGTTATTTTGCTTTTAGTGTGTCACGCTTTCGTTATGGATTCTCCTCGATCCTTGTCGTCTAATTCTTCCGCCGCGAGTCACCTTCGACGAGCTACAACTTCTGAATCTGGCGACTCCGTGAGATCTGCCCGTCGGCATACTCGTTCTCCGAGTTCTTCTGACTCGTCCTCAACGGATTCGGACGCGGCTCGATTCGAAGAGCTGAAGCATCGTCTTATTCCTGGGTCGGCGGCTCCTAGTTCGTCGGGGCTTCCTTGTAGGATTCCGTCCCTGATAGACGAGCCATTAGTCGATGACCCGTCCTTTCCTAATCTGGACAACGTCCCTTTGCCGACTGCAAATCTTTTCAATCATATGCCTCCGTCGTCGCTGAAAATTGACGCGGCAATTGACGCAGTTCGTATCGGGAAGTTGAACACTAACCCGAAGATCTTGATTCCGGCTTCATTTCAGCGTCCCTGGGATGCTCCTTCCGGTTTTATTTGCCTCTCGGAAAAGTACTTCACCAAATGTGGGCTTACTTTCCCTCTTCCGTCCTTTTTGATGACATATTTCGCTCGTCGAGAGGCGGCCATTTCGCAATTTGCCCCAGCGACCTTTCGAAATGCCATCGGTCTTTCGATCATCGTCGAGGCTGCGGGAGTCACGCTCACTTGTGATCATTTGGAAGAGCTGACATGTTTGAATCCGACGAATCGGAATAAAGCTCCTGGTCTCTATTATCTGGCGTCGGGAAAGAAGACGACGCTCGTCGAGGGTGCCAAAGGCAAAACGTATAATTGGAAAGGCTCGTACTTCTTTCTAGAAGTTGCGGCAGGGGTTATGGAGGATCCTTCCATCCCTTGGTTTTCTGGGTGGAACCCTTCACCCGGTAGCCGACCATTCTTGCTTAGTTATTTTTGTTTTGCGGAGTCCCTTGGTTTTTCTTAACACTTTTTCCTTTTCCTTTGTAGTCGTTATTCCAAGGTGTCTGCTTCCGTACCCTTGGGGCATTAATTGAGGGTCTCATTTAATGCCTTATTTTTCGAAACGTTGCATACTGGTGTCATTAAATGCATTTTCTGTTTTGAAACTTGCGCCTGTTGGGACTTGTGCCTTTCGTTCTATAAATAGCCTTTGTGTTTTCCTTTCTTCAGTCCTGTCTTGTTGAGTTTGTTGTTTTTTTTTTTTTTTTTTTTTTTGCAGGAAGGAAGAAGTTATTCTGATGCCGGTGACGACTAGATCAGCATGGTTGCGCAGGACGCGGGCACAGCTTGGCGTTAGATCTGACGAGGTGATTCAGTCGGAACTCGACTATTACAATACTCGCATCCAACGGCTAAGGGCTTACATCATTGCCACCCGTCGTTCGTTCAAACGTTACTACGACTTCTGTCGTGTTGACGGGGTTGTGGAATGTCTTGAACCACTGATCGACGAAGGGCTTTTCTTCCCGAAGTGGCGATGGGATCGTTTGGTGGAAGAGCGCACCCGGCTCGAAGATTTATGTGCGGAAGTGGTAGTTCCCACACTTGAGCAGGGCGACCTTGATACCCTTGGTCGGAGGCCGTTTGAGGAACGGGAGGAGATCGAAGCCTGTCGTGATCGTATCGACGTGCTTCGCCGTTACGTGACGCAGTTGGAAAGCACAAATCACTACTTTAGCGAAAGTAGTCGCATCGAAGGGATCTGCGCGTATCTCGAGGACATGGTTGGACGAGCCATGGCTGTCCCGATGAAGCTGCTGAAGGATGTGAAAGAATCATGCCGCTATTGGCAGACAACAATTGGTGGGTTGGAATTTAACGAGCCTTCCAATGCCGATCTAGGAATTGAATGACTTGTTATCCTTTGTTGTAGCTCTTTCTCTCCCTTTTTTTTTTTTGGTTTGTGCCGTAATGGGGTCGGCACCCACATCAGACTGTTACATTCCCCCTTTTTTTTAAATAAGTCAAATTTCATGCTACTTTTGAGAGTTATACTTTTACTCTTTTTTTTTTGTTTTGAAAAAGTGCGACTCAGGATGGTCGGCTTATCTCTTCTGTGCGAGTTAGACTCGGCTTAATATAACCGGGCGACCGTTAATAGTCGGCTTATCCTTAGTGCGAGTTGCGACTCGGCTTAAAATAACCAGGGGCGACCGTTAATAGTCGGCTTACCCTTTTGTGCGAGTTGCGACTCGGCTTAAAAATACGTCGGAACGTCGGGTCATTACCGGGCCAGGATAACGACTGAAATAACTTACAAACGACGATTCATTCTTGTGAAAAAGAAATTTTATATTATTGGCGGCTGTGTCTCGTAAAACAGGACTGCCTACGTACCCCCCGATCAGGAGGGATCAAGCCGATCGTAGTTCACATTTACATGCTTATTCAAACTATAGAAAGGACGAGCTGGATGTAACCGAGCTCGCTTGTTTTTTTTTAGTAGTAGTAACGCTTGAGATGCATCGAATTCCAGGACCTCGGCACTGGTTCACCACCCATTGTTAAGAGCTCGTACACGCCGGGATGGACGACCTTGGATACTAAATATGGACATTCCCAATTGGCTCCCATTTTTCCGGCGTCTGGTTCGGCGGTATTTTCAAAGACTTTACGGAGGACAAGATCCCCTTCATCAAAATGTCGATTGTGGACTTTCTTGTTGTAGTACTTGGCCGCGGCGAGCTGGTAGTTCTGAATTCATAGGAGTGCCTTGTCTCGCTCTTCCTCTAACTCGTCGAGTCTATCTAAGAGCATCTGACTGTTGAGCGCGGAGTTTTGAACGAGCATTGTTCGCCGGAGGCTCGAACTGCCGACCTCAGCTGGTGCCATTGCTTCCATCCCGTAGGCTAAGGAAAATGGGGTGTGGTTAGTGGACGTCCTTGGGGTTGTTCGGTAGGACCAAAGTACTCCATCAAACTATGTCGGTCCAGGCACCCTTCTTGGCGTCTAGCCTTTTCTTAAGACCATCGAGTATGGTTTTGTTGGTAGCTTCGGCCTGGCCGTTGCCTTGTGGGTATCGCGGCGTCGACTTGCTTAGTTTGATCCGCCATCTTGCACAAAAATTTTCGAATTGCAGGGAGATGAACTGCGATCCGTTGTCAGTGACTATTTCATATGGGAGACCGTGGCGACAGATTACGTATTTCCAGACAAAGAGTTGGACGTCCCTAGCTTTGATATTTGCGTAAGACTCGGCCTCGACCCATTTGGTGAAATAATCGGTTAGGACGAGTATGTATCGCTTTTGTCTGGAAGTTGGTAGTGGGCCAATGATGTCCATCGCCCAGCGCATGAAAGGGTAAGGAGTTATTCCGGCTCGTAGGAGTTCAGTCGGCTGATGAATAATGGGGGCGTGTCGCTGGCATTTTTCACACTTGGCGACGAACTTCTCGCAATCAGATATCATAGTTGGCCAATAATGGCCGTGCTTCTTGATTCGTAGTGCTAAGGCTCGGCCACCTGAGTGATTTCCCCCAGCTCTTTCGTGTGTCTCCATCATTACGCGTTCAGTGTCGTCGCCGTGTATGCATAGCAAAAGGGCTCCTGACGCCGTCCATCGAAGCAAATGATCTTTCATCACGGTGTACTGGGCGGCTTTAGCCTTTAATCTCCATTTAGCCCATTTGTCTGCTGGCACGTCGCCGTCGGCTAGGTATGCTCGGATTTCAACTCGCCAATCTGTCGCGTCGCTACCAGACGCATGTTTGCATCCTCGGCGTGACCTCATCATTCTATAAGTGGTCCTGATTTCGTTGGGCTGGTGGAGTGCGAGACAGGTCTTGGCGTATGTTTCACTTATGCTCGGTGTATCGATGCTTTCCACCGGGATAATTCGTCGAAGATCGGGATCTGATGTCGAGGCGAGTGCTGCCAAAGCGTCGGCCGAAGCGTTGTCTCCTCTGGGGATTTTGATGAGCTCGAATTCGTCAAAGCGTTTTGACAAAATTCTAACGACATCAAGGTAGGCGGCCATAGGTTCACTTTTGGTGTCGTACTCGCCGCTGAACTGGTTGGCGACGAGCTGAGAGTCGCAAAAAGCTCGTATCCGCTTGATCTGCATTCCGTTAGCGAGCTTAAGCCCGGCGATGAGTGCTTCATACTCGGCGACGTTGTTGGTTGCTTGGAATCGGAGACGGAAGGATTGCTCCAAAATTTCTCCAGTCGGCGAAGTTAGTCGAATCCCTATCCCTGACCCAAGATGAGAGGATGCTCCGTCCACATGCAGGGTCCACCGATCATCTGACGGGTCAGTGGGTGTTGGTTCGGCTTCCCCAAACGGTACCTCAATCAGAAAGTCGGCGAGTACTTGGGACTTTGCAGCTGGACGAGTTCGATACTCGATGTCGTACTCGCTAAGTTCGATTGCCCATTTCGTTAGTCGGCCCGATTGACTCGGGCTGTGTAGTATAGATCGTAAAGGTTGGTTGGACAGGACAGCGACAGTGTGCGACTGGAAATACGGTCGGAGCTTTCTTGCGGACGTGACGACTGCTAGGGCAACCTTCTCGACTGTCGGGTAGCGAGTTTCCGCGTCGTCGAGTGATTTGCTTATGTAAAAGATGGGTCGTTGCTCTCCTCGATCATCTTTAACGAGCGCACCACTGACGGCCGACTCTGAGATCGCAATATAAAGAAATAAGATTTCGCCGAGCTCCGGCTTTGCTAAGATCGGTGGGATCGATAAATAGTTCTTTAACTCGTTGAACGCGCTATGTCAGGCTTCGGTCCACTCGACCTTGCCCTTGGTTTTGAGAAGCTGGTAAAATGGTAAACACTTGTCGGTTAATCTGGATATAAAACGATTTAGAGTGGCGATCCGTCCAGTTAGTCGTTGAACCTCTCTGGCATTCTTTGGCAGTGGTAAATCGATGATTGCCTTAATTTGCTTTGGGTTCGCCTCGATGCCTCGTCTGGTTACCAGGTACCCAAGGAATTCGCCGGACTTGACTGCAAACGTGCATTTGGCTGGGTTCAGCTTCATCCCATACTTATTGAGGGTGTCGAAACACTGTCGGAGATGAGTGATATGATCCTTTGCATGTTGAGATTTGACGAGCATGTCGTCGATATAAACCTCCATAGTCCGGCCAAGTTGTTCGGCAAATATTTTATTGACTAGCCATTGGTACGTCGCTCCTGCATTTTTCAGGCCAAAGGGCATAACTTTATAACAGTAGGTCCCTCTATCCGTGATGAACGACGTTTTTTCCTGGTCGTCCTTGTGCATTAGAATCTGGTTATAACCAGAGAAGGCGTCCATAAAAGTTAATAGTTCGTTGCCTGCGGTTGCCTCGACGAGTTGATCAATTCTTGGCAATGGGAAACTATCCTTCGGACAGTCTTTATTAAGATCGGTGAAATCGACGCAAACTCGCCACTTTCCATTCTTCTTTTTGACGACCACCGGGTTAGCTAACCACTCTGGGTATTTTACTTCTACAATTGACCCAGCGCCAAGGAGTTTATCAACTTCGTCGTTCACTGCTTGTGATCGTTCGGGACCTAACTTGCACCGTTTTTGCTTGACCGGCTTATGCGTTGGGTCGGCGTTGAGTTCGTGGGTTGTGACACTTAGATCTATCCCCTTCATATCAGTCACGCTCCATGCAAACGTCGAGATGTTGGTTTTGAGGAAAAGTATCAACTCGTTCCGCATGGCGGCTGTTATCTCTGTACCGATATTCACGCATCGTTTCTTGTCGTTCTCGTCTAGGCTCACCTCCTCGACCGCGGCAACGCCCTTTTGGACGGCAGTCGGCTTTCCGTCTGTCGGTGACGTGCTATCGTCGCCGAGCCGCTGCTTTGATTGCTATAATTTCTTTCCGGTGCGAAGCTTATGCTCGATCAAGAAGCAGGCCCTCGCGGTTTGCTGGTTCCCACGCAGCGTGTAAATTCTTTTGGAAGTCGGGAACTTTACACACTAGTGATATGTCGAAGGGACGGCTTTCATCTTATGGAGCCACGGGGTCCCGAGGATGATATTGTAGATCGTCGGCTTGTCAATGACTGCGAATCGGAAGTATCTGGCCATCCCTCCAACGAATATCGGTAAGGTGATGGTGCTGACGGACATAAGGTGATCCCCGTCGAATCCTGTCAGAGAGTGACATTCTGGCATAATGTCTCTTTCACCGACTTCCATTTTTGCCAAGACGTCCCTGAAGATGACGTTGACCGAGCTTCCGGTGTCGATCAATATTCTTGTTACCTCGCTTTCGCCGATTAAGAGCTCGACGACCAATGGATCGTTATGTGGCAAATCCAAACCTTCTAGATCTTTCCCGTCGAAGGTGATTGGCATGCTCTCAGCCTCGAATCTTGACGGCCAAGATTTCGTCATTTCGGCTTTCTTAGTATAATCTCTGATCGCTCTGACCGAGTCATTGCATCCGGCTAGCCCGCCCATTATCATGTTGATTCGTCTTATCGTCGGAGGACGTTGGTCGGGTTTGCGATCTGTATGCGGTCGTTTTTCATGACCGCTGTCTTCGCGTCGTTTGGCGAGCAGGTTTTGAATTTTCATCTCGTCTTCGCTTTGGTCGGCTAGTACCTTAGAATCTTTGACAAATTTTCGAGCGATATTTTCACCGCGCTTGGTATCGCTTCGTCCAGGTCGGGCAGTTTTGCTTCTGTCGGGCTCGACGACTATTGTCCCTTTTGTATCGCTCCATTAAGACCTTCTAGAGGTAATGACATTCGTCGGTCGTGTGGGTAGTACTTTGATGATAATCGCAATACGGGGTTGCACTATTTTCACCTCCCTCTTTCCGGATATACTTGTTCTCGCCGATCGCAAAGGTTCGACGAGTTCGATCTTGGTTTTTGGTGAAATGTTGTCGAGGCTCGACGTAATCGACCTTTGGAGCTGCGGCTATTGGATGTTTAATTATCGCGCTTGCCTCTCAAGAATGCTTCTTGGCATTGATAGCTTTCTCCTCCTCGAGCCCAATGTGTTTCGCTGCTCGGAGTAATGCCTCGGCTACGGTCTCGACGTGTGTCAAAGATAGTTCTTCCTTGAACCGAGACTCATACCAGAGCGCATTTTGAAGTGCGACAATTCCGGCAGCGTCCGGGATTGAAATGTTAACGTAGATTTCCTTGAATCGTCCTATAAAGGACCGAAGCGATTCGCCCTTGTGCTGAGTTAAGGCATATAAGTCTGCATGGGAATTCTTGTCCTCGATTAAAATAGAAAACTGCTTCAAAAACTCGGTTATCAGCTCCCTGATACTATCGATTGATCCGGATGGGAGTCGCGAGAACCAGCTCAAGGCGGTTCCCGTTAGATGCTCGGCGAAAACTTGACAAGCCCC
Source organism: Camelina hispida (assembly GCA_023657505.1). NCBI lineage: Eukaryota > Viridiplantae > Streptophyta > Magnoliopsida > Brassicales > Brassicaceae > Camelina > Camelina hispida. The sequence goes on along the minus strand of CP094637.1, from coordinate 14,110,974 downwards.
ATCGTCGTACTCCGCCGGGCTGAACTGTAAAGGGCCGAGGGCTACACCGAAGGTGAGTAAGAAATCTCGTGGTTCGACCGTTCTGTCGTAGTGACCCAACCTTGGCTTGACTGCTCGTTTGACCGTTGTTGTAGCGAGTCTTCGAGAGAACGGAGTTCGCTGAGTCGCTTCGAGCATGAGTCCGACTTCGGGTGCCTTGTCTGTTGCTTTCTGGATCATTGCTGCCATTTCTTTCATTTGCTCCTTAATTTCTATTAGCTCGGCATCCTTCGTTTGATCTGTCACTTCGTTTCTCCGCTCGGTAGGGTGTTGGACGGGGTTACGTTCCAATCTGCCAGTTTGCACATACGACCCAGGCGTTGTTCCTGCGGGGGCGAAGTTCATTGGGTTGAGCCGAGCGTTGTGGAGATGATTGATTTCATCTTGCGAGTTAAACTGTGCCGCAGTGAGTGCATCCAACCGGCTATTAGTTCGCTCTTCTTGCTGGTCAAGGCGTGCTAAGATTCCGCGGAACAGCTCGTCTATGCTGGAGACGGGCTGGTTGCTGAGCAGAGAAAGTTGTGTTGGGGCCTGTGGTGGCTCTGCGGTCGCAGGGGTCATCAAGTTTGTGGCTATGACGAAAGTCTCTGGGCTTTCCACCGTTACAACCTTTCTTGGAGCGTCCGGCGTGGGAAGGACTGTCTGCTCCGTTTGCTCCATTGCCGGGGTAGTCGTTCCTCCTGACGAGCTTGCTTCTTTGCTTCTTTCCTTGTCAATTACTGTCATCTCGTCTAGTCGGTGTAGGTCCGTTCTTCAATTCTTTAGAGAAATTCGACTTGGCTCCCCCTTCCTGGCGTGCCAAATTGTTGATGTCCCTTTCGATCACAATTAGTATGTTTAGTTCGGTCAAAGAGGGTCGAAGTTCTCTGCTATTATATTGATGTCGAGACACAAAAGACGGGTTACAACACGACTTAAACGAATTACAAACGAGGATAATAGACGAGCTGATAGCTCGTCGATTCTCCGAGCTAAGCTTAAGACCGTTGACTTTTGCTTGGACGAGCTGGCTCTTGTACTTGCTGTACGAATTCTCCTGCTTTTTTCCCGATCCCTATAATGCGGGCCGTACGCCTGTATTTATAGGGAATCGTGTCGGTTCGTCCACATAAAAGACCATAATACTCTCCCTTCCTTTAGAGGTTTATTATGGGCTTTTCTTGGGCCAGGCCTCTTGTTTGGGGTGTGGATCCACCCCCAACAGCTAAGATTACAACATATGCATCTATGTGAATTTTATAAACCAACTTTTCAACATGCTGAGTGGAAGTGGAACCAAGGATGCATACACAAGCCTTTCGTCCCTTTAGAGTATATATACATGTTAGACATCCTTAAAGGATCACTATTTGCTTAACTTTATCCTTAAAAGCTTATATATATATATATGATCATATTGTTGATTGTATGGCTAAGCACATGATATATGATAATGGGGTGAGTTTGTCCTGATATTTTGGAACAATGTACCCTCTATTGTACGATGAAGATACATGTAAATATCTAGAAAAATATCGAATTTCATTTTTTTACTGTCCATATTTTTTGATAGTTTGCTAAAAAAAAAAAAAAAAAAAAAAAAGTTGCTGGAAAAGAAAAGAGTGAAGGATGGTGGAAGGAAACAGAAGAAAGCTTTGATTGTTGTCGGAACGTGGAAAGATCTCACGTGGCAGTTTCACTCTGATTGGGTCCTAAACCACCGGCCCACGTGTCATGACACTTGTCACTGGGACCTCTAGATCTATCTCTCTTTCTCTCTTACAGCCGCAAGTTGTACGATTGCCGTTCTTATTAGGATGCGTCACATCATCAATCCTCAGCCCACTACCTTCCTCCATTAACCCATCAAACCGGTCTCTAGTTTCTGTGTGTATATCTACGGAATGGATAGGTAAACATATCACCATTGGGCGCTAAGTAATTACCACTTGAATGATTACTAACTGATATAGAAGAAACATAAAGCGGAAAACGATATAAAATGATACACACCTAATATTGTTAGCTAGTAGTGTTAGCTAATGTGAAGATACTACGATATTGTACTCGAGACAATACACACCTAATATTGTATACTCGAGACAAATCCTTATATATGCAGCCATGCAGGTTCCATATGTTAAACGTCAAGACACAAAACATTTGTATAAGATATATACCGAGTTATTGGTCATTTCTATGAGCTTATTATATGCATACCAACTAAAAAAACATTTCTTATGGTTGACCAAATACCAATTCCGACGATTTACGCAAAACCCCTAAAAGCACGATTCACTCCGCACTTTGTTATTCTCTTTTTTACGCTTTACAAGGTTAATATTGGTAAAAGATTAATTAAAAAAAAAAACAAGATTAAATTAATTAGTTAAAAGGCATATAGGTATGACTATGATACGAGTTAAACAGTAATTAACTAATTTGCTTGAGTTGTACGTATCACGTATGCTAAAGTTCAAAATTTTGTAATTAATCAGTATACAGAGCCGTGCCTAACGACCTTCATTTTTTGTTTCTAATCATATAAGCTTGAGAAACATAATGCTTTTAAATTAATAGAACCACAAAGTTTTTACAAAAAAGAAAGAAAAGAAACAAATTATAACTTAAAAGCTAAAATCAAAATAACAAATTTGGATAAAAATCTAATTTATTTATTATTACTAATGTTAAACTTAAGTGTATTTCTTTTTCTTCATTGTTTTTGCAATCCTCTAGCACAATTAACTTCTTTGATATCATTATATTTTGCTATTTGTGTTATATTTTATAACTAATATTTTAGTTTTTGACTCTACTTTTTTAAAGGTGATATTAGTTATTATTAATTTTTTTATTTTTTTATATGAGTTAAGTGTTTTTTTTTTCTTACGGCCTCTGGCCTCCATGACCCTTGGCACGGTTCTGAGTATACTAAAACGAGATTTGTGAACATGTCCATGGCATGATCTTACGTACACTGAAGAGGTAAACATTCTTGGTTTCTAAGTATTTTTGCTTTTGCATACACAGCAAGGTAGCCACTGCAAAGGCTGACTCTGATGCATGCTGGTGTCGTGTGTTTAGTAAATTGCATTTTCTTACTATTTTCCTTGCAGTGAGAAAGACAATGATTAGGATTCAGATTTGTGACGACAAGAATATTATTTCGCTTGGGCATTGGTGTGAACGGAATCCAACAGAAAAGGCTTTGATTGGTGGAATTGGTGGTCTCTCTATACAAGAAAACTAAAACCAAAAGCATTTGCATCTTTATCCACTTCTTCACGGTTCACATCTCTCGTCTTTATCTGGATATTATTTATCTTGTTTCTTTTCCTCATTTTATAAACAAGTTTATCAGATTCAGTTTTTACTTTTCTCAACTTTAATTATGATCGTTCTTGTTATGATGTGTTGTTGTGTACTTTTCTATTACTCATCAAAATTACTCTTTCGAAAGTACTTTAAAACATCCTTTACTTTTCACATATTGTATTGTATCTCATGGTGTTATATTTTAAAACAATATGTATATGTTTCTTTTAGAATCAATTCTATAAACTAACTGTATATTAGTCTTACTATCTCCAATAGGTTCCTATTCTTACCTCTAAAATATAAGACTTTTATAATAGATGTGACTTTTGCTCCATCCAATGGATACCTCTATTTTTTCCTCTAAAAAAAAATATTCCATAGAGATTCCTTTTTCATTTTACTATTAATACATTTTACTTATAAAAGTTGCACACTAACCCATTTATTTTAGTATTTGTGAAACTTTCATAAAATTATGATATTATTTAAATTTTTAACATTCATAAATATTATTTAATACAAAACTTCCACTTCATTAAATTATTATTAAACTATTTAAATATATATTTTATTTATTTTGATCATTAATATAAAAGGGTTAAAAGTTCAAAGTTATAAACAAAAAAGTTCAACTCTATTATAGAGAAAAAATAGAGTTTCTCTATATATAGAGGAAAAAATAGAGATCTCTATTATAGAGGTATAAATAGAGATGGGTTGGAGTAGATTTTACTCTAAAATAGAGTTAAAAAGCAAATACAAAGGTGGGTTGGAGATACCCTAACTGCAAAAAAAGTGGAAAAGCATAGATACTTATGTAACCCAATATAAATAAATAGTTTTATTCTGAAGTGAACCATATACTAGCGAGATAGAATTTTCATAACTTGAGTAACAGCAATTAATAGAGGCCAATCACACCTAAATAACATGCACAAGCTGGGAAAGTGGCCTATTCCCCCCCAAACTATGTTACTTTATCGCGTGCATTCATGAAACTTTCTATTGTGTCTGTCCCACATGGATTATACTAAAATTTGAATTCCATGCATGAACTATGAAAATCCGGCGACAATCCCAAATCGTCAGACGGTGTTACTGTGCCGTTAATGGGAGCTGACTAGGACGACATGTAAGCGATTGACAACGTCGTTTTGCCCACAAAAACGCGTGTAAACACTGAAACAAAACAACGTTGTTTCATCAATTGGGGATTTTTATTCGATTTAGGGTTCTTATTCCCTCTAAAATCGAGTGGCCGATAGTGAGAGGAGAAGAGAAATCGAGATACTGGAGAAGAGAGAATTTAAGGTAGGTCTCTAAATTCTTACCTTTTAATTCTTGATTATAGATGATTCAGAGAATTTGAGGTATGTATGTTTGGTTTTGAGAGTAATTTGTAGCTGAAATGGGTGAGAGAGGAAGAGGAATTCCGAAGAAATGTAGATGTGGAGAGAATTTTTAAGCTAGAAATTCAAGAAGAATTTTTAATGCATGTCCATATGGAGATGAGATAGTGATTTTTAAGCTAGAAATTGTGAAATTGTGTAGTTAAGCAACATACATAATTTATTCTTCATGTATGTGGCAGATTACTCGTGGTCACTTGTTCAAATGGATGAATCAATGGTTGAAGAAATAGAAGATATGATTCTGTGAATTGATGATCTTGAAGGAGTGTCATTGACCTTAGAAAAAGGTTTCCATGTATGTGAATCAGAGATGGAAACTCTTGCAATGGAGAATCGCACTTGTGAAGTTGTGGTCTGCGGCTTTGAGAAAGAGCTACGGGATTTTGAAAAAGAGATTCAAAGCTGCAAGATGGAATTGCGTGGGTTGAAGAACATTGTTGTGTGTGTTGTGTTGGTGGTGCTTGTTTATGTGTTTGTATTGTAAAATGTAATTGAAACAATATTTAAGAAATGAGATGAGATGAGTTGACAAAGATTTAACAAAACAAATAAGGTTCTTACAAAATACTACAAAAGACCAATATTGCAGACCAATAAGGTTCTTAACATCTTGCTACAAAATATTGCTTAAAGGTTCAAACATCCAAAACAGTTTTAATAACCTACGAGCTCAGTCAATAACTTGGCATTGAGTTGGTTGACTAGATCTGATGCACATCTCCTCTGTTCCAGCCACTTTAGTCTTTTTAACTGCAGGTTCACTTTGCTTGCAACTCCTTGTGTTATGCCCAGCAACACCACATCTTCCACAATGCATGATTCTCTTTTCTCTAGTAACTTTGAGCTTATTTCCCTTGTTTTTCTTCTTCTGTGGTGACTCATTTCTCTCCTTGATTCTTTTAGGGACTTTCTTTCTACTTTGTGTTTCCGGTTTTGGTGGTAGCATAATTTCAGTATCACCGAACGTCCTCCAGAAGTTTGATCCTCAATTTCACAATTTTTAACTTAAAAATCACTACCTCATCTCCATATGAACATGCATTAAAAAGTCTTCCTGGGTTTTTCACAGATTTTTATTCCTCAAGCGTGCATTCTCTCCACATCTACATTTCTTCGGAATTATTCTTCCACTCTCACCCATTTCAGCTACAAATTACTCTGAAAACCAAACATACATACCTCAAATTCTCTGAATCATCTATAATCAATAATTAAAAGATAAGAATTTAGAGACATACCTTAAATTCTCTCTTCTCCAGTATCTTGATTTCTCTTATCTTCTCACTATCGGCCACTCAATTTTAGAGGAAATAAGAACCCTAAATCGAATAAAAATCCCCAATTGACGAAACAACGTCGTTTTGTTTCAGTGTTAACACACGTTTTTGTGGAAAAACGACGTTGTCAATCGCTTACGTGTTATCCTAGTCAGCTGTCGTTAACGGCACAGTAACACCATCTTACGATTTATGGATTGTCGCCGGATTTTCATAGTTCATGCAGGGAATTCAAATTTTAGTATAATCCATGGGGGCACAGGCACAATAGAAAGTTTCATGGATGTATGCGATAAAGTAACATAGTTTGGGGGGAATAGGCCGTTTTCCCCGCAGAAGCTTTGACTTTGAACTATGAGTAGCAGAGTAATAGTAATAGAAAATTATACATATTCGCTCAAACCATGACTAGCTCCTGTAGTCAACTAGACACTTTTTGAAAAGTAATTTGAGAAACAGACACTTTTTAAACAAAATTTGAAAAATATGCACTTTTTATGTTTTGTGAGATAGAGATGTTGTGAGATAGAGTATAAAACAAAAAGTAAATAAAAAAATCAATATACCCACATACTTTAAAAGAGAGTTTTATGTGTGGTTCCAAAATTATTTTGTAGTTAGATCTGAATTAATTAATAACGGCCCACTAAAATTATGTGTGTTTATTTGGTCCATCTTGATTTGGTGTACCATCTAGGTAGTATACAATATACGTCTGGTGTACCATATGCGTATGGTGTACTATCTGAATTTGGTGTACCGTTTGGGTGGTGTACCATTTAGGTCTAGTGTATCATATGCGTCTGGTGTACCATTTGGGTCTAGTGAACCATTTGCATCTGGTGTACCATTTGAGTTTAGTGTATCATCTACATTTGGTGTACCATGTGGGTTTGGTGTACTATCTGCGTCTTGTGTACTATCTGGGTCTAGTGTACCATTTGCGTCTGGTGTACTATATGGGTCTAATGTACCATTTGGGTCTGGTATACGGTTTGAGTAGTGTACTATCTGAGTTTGGTGTACCATATGGGTCTAGTGTACCATTTGCGTCTAATGTACTATCTGAGTCTAATATACTATATGTGTCTGGCGACCATTTGGGTCTGGTGTACCATCTGATCATCTGAGTATGGTGCACCATCTGGGTTTGGTGTACTATTTGTGTCTGGTGTACTATCTGGGTCTGGTGTACCATATTGGATGTTGTATTGTGATTTTGATTGGTGTACAAGCTAGTAGTAACTCTACAATCTCATAATCTATCTAAAAAAAACATTTCATCTCTAAAGTTTCCAATATAATACCAAGATTTAAAATTAAACCTTAGACTAGAAATTCTAAACCCTACTCTTCTCAACATTACACGTTAAATGTAAAGTATAGAACCCAAACCTAAAAGAAAAAATTGTTTCCAAATTTAACATAAAATTTAAATTTTCAAAACTAGCATCATGATTTAAATTTCAAATCATACCTCTCTCTCAAAATGATACTCTAAATGTAAAATAGAAAATTAAATTTTAAATATATATATATAAAGTAGAGATCCAAACCTAAAAAAAAAATTCCAAATTTAACATAATCTTTAAATTTTCAAAAATAGAATCATGATTTAAAATTAAACTTTAAATTATAAAATTTCAAATCATACCTCTCTCTCAAAATGAAACTCTAAATGTAAAATAGAAAACTCAAACTTTAAATATATACTAGGTTCGGACCCGCACGTACGTGCGGAGTTATTTTTGCATAATCTTAAAAAAAAAAATTGTCAAGCGATTAAACCCGTCTAATATGTCTGATTGCAACATTTAATTTTTTTTTACCCGAAAAAACTCATTCCTCGTAATTCATATGATTAAATAGTATGTCCGCATATGTTCTGCTTGAATTCTTGTTTCCAAAATTCTCATCCCATATTTTTTCATACATGAATATATCCACACAAAATTCTCATAACCTGATTATTATGGAACTAAATTGAACGATTTCCTAAAATATAATAAATCTGTTGTTGAATCTTTTTTTCTTATTAATATGTAAATTGGGTCAGTTTGGCAACATGGATATTTGATATGATTTTTTTTTAAACCCGTAAGTGTATTCCTCAATTTATATTACAAATTTCCTTCAATTATTGAATGAATTATTCCTTAGTTATACTAATGACAATTTATTGTAAATAATATAGTAATAAAAGGGCAAAAATAAAATGGGATAAAAAAGTATTTTATATAGGAGATAACATAAGGTATTTTATTAAGGAGAATTCTATTATTTTGGATATTTTTAGTTTTTTTTTAAGTTATATATGTGTCTGTAATTGACGGAGAAATAAAATTACAAAATTGTTTCGTGAGGGGAAGACTATAATTAGTCATTAGATCCATTATATAATCGGTCTTAGTTACAGTATTATATCATTGGATTTAATAAATTTTAATTGGTCATTAGATCCCTATATATCTCAGCTATTGGTATAATATTATTACTTGTTTTCATTTTTAAATGGGCTTCTTTTCCGAAATCTACATCACAGAGCATATGGATTCCTTGTATTTTATTTATAAATTCTGGCTGATTTACTTATATATTACTTGTCAATTATCTTTTATTTGTAGCTTCATAAGAGTGAGCTTCAGTCATAGCACATTTTTGATTGTCTTGTTAAAATTCTTCCCGGATTGAAGTGTGTTATGTTCGATTCTTCATCAACACTGCAAAATTTCATAGCAAACAACGCTTCTCCCTCTTATGTTTTATTTTATATTACTAATTTTCCTTTTATCTGTTTGATGCCATTAAAAAACTTCCCGATTTATACCTCTTTTTCTTTCATTTATATACAGATTGCTCTCTAAGTTAAAGATATCTATATCACATCAAAATTAATGGCATGAAACAAAAGAGGTATAAAGAGGTTGTCATTGTTTTGGCCAATAAATACAATGGCTAATTAATTAGAAAATTTGAGGAGACTTTGTTAAATGGTGCTCTGAGCTCTGTAATGCTGACACCTTAGCTTTTTCAACAAAATGTTTCTCTTTTAATATATATATATATATATATATATATATATATTATCTCTAAAGTTTTAAAATATCACCATGATTTAAAATTAAACTTTCAAAATTAATCTCCAAACTATAAAATCTAAACCCTATAGAAAATATAAAATAAGAACTCATAAATAATTATAAATATACATTTGTTATTGGATATGTTTTAGGGACGATTGCAAAATTAGACCCCTGATCTGAGTCAATTGCAAAATTAGACCTCTCTTTTTCTCTCTCCAACATTTGCCACTTTCTCCCTACTAAATCCTCTGGCATTCCATGTATTCACAGAAATGCCATTATTTCTGATTTATTTGAATTTCTGGCGAAAATGTTTATTACCCGTATATCCTCATCTTCTTCTTTTATTTACGGTTGTGCCACCGACATCAATTTTCCAACCACCATTAACAACCAAATTTGAAGCTCTTAATGCTTCAACAACCCAAATTTGTGAGCTTAAATAACACCCAATGCTATGAGAACTACATTTTCTTCCATCTCCCCTCCATTTTATCTAAAAAATTGAAAGTTCGTTAATCTTGTTATATCTCGTGAACAAGGAAAATTGGCGCTGTATTTCTTCAGTGGTGACTAAATACGACGTCCTCGGTGCTTGACATTGCGAAACAACCATCGATAAGGTTATTTTCCGGTCGATTTCGTGTGTTTCTTAGTTATTTTCTCGAAATTAGACTTCATTTCTTAGTCCAACCGTCATAATATCATGTAAAGTCTACTATGTGGTCAGTTTTGCAATTTAAAATTTATCGAGTTTCGAGCCCGTAGACTGCAATTTCAGTCTCCTTAATTTCATTTGAAAACAAAAAAATATGGTTCAGACTGCATTATAATCTTTCCGTCAGATACTTCATTTGCAGTCTACTAAGGTGTATTTTTGCAATTGACCAAATTATTGACTTTTTAGTTATGACTGCCGGACGAAGTCTTCTTACGATAATAAACGAGTAGACTTCCATAGTGACTATTTTTGCAATTGACCAAACTATTTAAGCATTGACCGTAATATTAATATATTTAAAATATATTGAAATAATTAGTTGACTGCAAAAGAAGTCTACTTTCTTAAAAATGCAATTGTTGGTCAATTGCAAAAATGTCCAAGGCAGACTGCAAACGAAGTCATCACTAATGTAGACTTCATACGAAGTCTACTTGGCGAAAGTCAAACTTGGTCAATTGCAAAACTAACCACGACGAAGTTTACTTTTTCTGGTTGACGGATAGTTAAAGTCTACTTAGTAGACAGAAGTCTACTTTAAAGTCAATGGGTTGGTCAATTGCAAAAATAACCATAGTCGACTATATTTGAAGTTAACTTGTTGAACTTTCCGTTGAAGTCTACTTTGTTTTATCTATTTAATTGCAAAACTAACCAAAAAATTAACAAAGGAAGACAGCAAAAGAAGTCTACCGATTATGGTAGACTTCATTCAGCTTTGAAAATTGTAATTGCAAAAATAGACCCCAAGAAATAGACTTCATTTGTAGTTTACTTTTATAGTCTTTTTTATGTCTACTTGTTGATGTGAACATGAAGTCAGCCTTATTTGAAAACCAATTTATTGCAAATTGGTGCATAATTTTAAGCTTTTCTTGAATATGTTATTTACCCTCACATGACATATTCTTCATAGGCCTTATGAAGTCATATCTAGTGTTTATTGCAAATTGGTGAATAATTTTTAAGATTTTCTTGATGTATTATTTGATATATGTTATTTACTTGCCTCGTATGATTTGACATGAATCCATATTATACATATGGAGAAATCAAGTTTTTGGTTTTCATAGGCAGTTAGGGTATAAAGGTAGACTAATTTGGGAAGTCTATGTGTTGGAGTTATCTGTGAAGTGCATAAATCAAATAGTGTTTATTGCAAATGGTGAATGATGATTTTGATATGAAATGATTATGAACATATGGAGAAATCAAGTTTTTGGTTTTCATAGGCAGTTAGGGTATAAAGGTAGACTAATTTGGGAAGTCTATGTGTTGGAGTTATCTGTGAAGTCCGCATAAATCAAATAGTGTTTATTGCAAATTGGTGAATAATTTTTAAGATTTTCTTGATGTATTATTTGATATATGTTATTTACTTGCCTCTGTATGATTTTGACATGAATCCATATTATACATATGGAGAAATCAAGTTTTTGGTTTTCATAGGCAGTTAGGGTATAAAGGTAGACTAATTTGGGAAGTCTATGTGTTGGAGTTATCTGTGAAGTCCGCATAAATCAAATAGTGTTTATTGCAAATTGGTGCATAATTTTTAAGCTTTTCTTGATGTATTATTTGATATATGTTATTTACTTGCCTCTGTATGATTTTGACATGAATCCATATTATACATATGGAGAAATCAAGTTTTTGGTTTTCATAGGCAGTTAGGGTATAAAGGTAGACTAATTTGGGAAGTCTATGTGTTGGAGTTATCGTGAAGTCCGCATAAATCAAATAGTGTTTATTGCAAATTGGTGCATAATTTTTAAGCTTTTCTTGATGTATTATTTGATATATGTTATTTACTTGCCTCTGTATGATTTTGACATGAATCCATATTATACATATGGAGAAATCAAGTTTTTGGTTTTCATAGGCAGTTAGGGTATAAAGGTAGACTAATTTGGGAAGTCTATGTGTTGGAGTTATCTGTGAAGTCCGCATAAATCAAATAGTGTTTATTGCAAATTGGTACATTGTTCTTATTGATTTTGTACCTCATTTGTTTTGTATCGATTATGTTTTTGCCTCTGTATATTTTTTTCATGATAATATATTATACTTTTGGATCAATCATGTTTTTGGTTATGTTAGGCATCTAGGTTATTGATTTAAGACTTCTACGGGTAGTCAGCTGTGTAATGAGTATTTGACTTGCTGCTTACTCTTTCAGGTAAATGTCGCAAATACCTGTTGTTTTGGAGTATGGGTGACGAGAAATGGTTCTTGGCATTTTGATATGGATGGACGCAAAGGTGGGAGAATGTTTTTTTGCGACACGGTTGTACATACGCTGATCTTCTTGAAATGGCTGTAGAAGATTATCAGATTGACAAAGAAACAGAGATGGTTCAGTTATCGTATCCCTTAACAGAGATGATGCTTCAGCAATTGCCCCAAGATACCCCTCCTGTCTATGTCACAAATGATAGATCAGTTCAGAACTTGATAGATTTTAGTAGTAAGAATGTTGTTCGCCTTTGCGTCTCTACGCGATGCATGGATGGACAGCCGGTTAAGGAATGTGTTAATGATATAAAAACTCTCGTTCTGAAGACGATGGGGACGATGGGGACGATGGAGACGATGGGGACGATGGTGACGATGTAGATCCAAGTGCGGATGAATGTGTAGAAGAATGTCAAGAAGCTCTCCATGATACTACAGATGAGAAGCCAAAAGATGTTGACGATATGGATTTCGATTACAGTGAGTACGGGAAATTTGAAGATGACGATGACGATGGAGATGACCTGGATGTAGATGCTGAAGAAGGGATACCGTTTGTTGGTGGTACTCATGGACAGTTAAATAATCCTTGGAAAGACCAATTGAAAGTAGGTCAATGCTTTCCATGCAAAAATGATGTCATAACAGAGGTGCGTTTGACTGCTATTATGTTAAAATTCTCTTTCAAACTTAAGAAGTCCACAAAGACTCGGTTGGTGGCAATATGCTCTGTGCCAGGATGCACGTGGAGGGTCGTCGCCAGTGTGAAGAATGATCCAACCACTTTTTGGGTCACCAAATATCTGAACGTGCATACATGTTCTATTGTGGACCGCCTAGCTCACCGTAAGCGTTCCACCACCAAATATATTGGGCAGCTTTTTGTAGACCGGGTAGGAATAGTAGATGGTATTGTCCCACAACATATCCAAGATTCAATGAGGACAATGTTCGGCATGACATTGGATTACACAACTTCGTACAGGGCTTTACAGCATGCACTGGAATATGTGAGAGGAAACGCCGAATCTGGATACACGAATTTGCCTTCTTGTCTTAGGAAAATAGAGCAGTCAAACCCGGAAGTGTCGTTGACCTTGTTGTTGATGACGAGCATAGGTTTAAGTACCTTTTCCTATCTTTCGATGCTTCAATCCGTGGTTTCAATTACGTGAGGCGAGTTATTGTGGTTGATGGGACCCATCTCACTGGAAAGTATGAAGGTGTATTGCTAGTCGCTTGCGCACAGGATGGTAACTTTCAGATATTTCCCTTGGCTTTTGGAATTGTCGACTCGGAGTGTGATGCTTCATGGGATTGGTTTTTCACCAAATTAAGTGAGTGTATCTCAGATGAACATCCACTGGTAGTAGTTTCGGATAGGTGCAGTTCAATAGCTAAAGCATGTCGCAATGTTCTTCCGTGGGCAACACGAGGGATATGTTACTACCATCTCCAACAAAACATAATTACTAATTTCCGTGGGAAGCATCTGATGTACTTGGTGAAAGGGGCAGCATATGCGCATACGCTTGATGATTACAACCGCAACATGGCTTCTCTTACTAACGTAAATCCGGCTCTTGCAGCGTACTTGATTGAGGCAGATCCAGCTTTATGGTCTCGGGTTTACTGTCCAGGAGATAGATACAACATCAAGACTAGCAACATTGCGGAATCTATCAACTCCATGATAAAGAAGGCCAAAGGTTATCCCATCACATATCTCATTGAGTTTATTACGAAAAAGCTAGGTAGGTGGTATTGGAAAAGACGAGAGGATGCACTTAGTCTGACAACCACCTTTAGCCGGGGTGTTGAGTTCTTATTGGCCGTAAGGGAGCACTACGCAGATATGATGACGATAGAACGCATTGATGGTTGGCGTTTTTACGTTAGGGGTGGGCAACGTGACTGCTTGGTTGACTTGGAAGCAAAAACATGTTCATGCGGAGTGTTTGATGTTGAGAAAATACCATGTTCACATGCAATTAAAGCTGTCAAGTCAAGTGGATTGCATATGTCTACCATAGTCGAAGCTTACTATAGAAAAGATTATGTCTATGCGTCATACGCGGCTAACATCATGCCCAATGTCGACCACGATCCAATTGGGCCAGATATCCGATGTGTACCTCCCATACCGAAGCGGAAGCCTGGTAGACAAAAAAAGTCTCGTTGGCTAACATGGCTAGAACTGTCACGTAAAAAGGGGAGCAAGCCGAGGAAGTCACATAAGCAGTATGCATGTTCAAAATGCAGACAGCCTGGACATACTCGACCACATTGTGTAAGTAACAATCACACTTGATACATTTTTAACGTTTTGTAAATGATCGTCGGTCAAATCTAACAACTATTTTTCAGGTTGCTGAAGAGGTCGAATAGACGTTGACTTCTCGATGAAGTCATCTAAAATTTCATTGTTGCAAAAATTTGTCTTTGTACTCGACATTTTAAAATTATTAAAGACTAGTACTTTAGCTCCTCTTCTCTTCTTAACCAAACACTACCACAGCCACTATCAGCTAGAGAACAATGAGTCAAATTTCGGGGTCAATTTCTGATACAAATTCGCAAACACAAATTACTGGTCCAATCTGCAACCACTGCGGTAGATCAACGATTATTGTGAAATCATGGACAGATGCAAATCCCGGAAGAAATTTCTTCAGATGCACTGTTCATGGGTTTTCTCGTTGGTCAGACGCAGAACCATCACGTGGTTGGCAAAGGCGGAGCTTATTGGATGCGCGGGATGAGATCCGTCGGCAGAGAGAAGAAATCAAGGTGCTTCAAGAATCTATAAGAGAAATGAAAGAACAAGTGTACAACGATCTGGTGAACACCGGGGTGGTTACCACATATGTTGAAGACAAGAAGAGAGAAAATGATATACTGGCATCCAATGGGAAAAAATGCTTCGACAATTCATTCTTCTCTCTTGGATAGGTTTCATTGTTGTCATCGCAATGTGTATTGGGATATGTGCAAAGTCTCTCAGTTAACTTCAGTCAGATGTCTATTATCCTTTCTATGTACGATAATGTTTCAAGTCTGCATTCATTGTACCCTTACGCTATCTCTATGTTCGTTGTACCTGTTCGCTATCTCTACATTCATTGCATCGTTGCCGTCTATTCATCTTCTTCTTTATATATAAATGTCCTCTCTATTTCCACTTCCACTCAATCTATTGCATCTCTTTCTTGGTTACAAGATAATAAGTTGGTTACGAGATATGGCCGGAGAGAGTTCCAGCAAGCGTAAGCGAATCAGTTCCGATTACAAGTGGGAAGAGGAAGTAACAGATGCCATGAAACACGCGTTTGAGAGGACGAGAGCCGTGGTTGAAGCAGAGACGAGATCCGTGGTTGAAGCAGAGACGAGAGCCGTGGTTGAAGCAGAGACGAGAGATCGTTTCACCGCGATTCTTCGTATGATGAGAGATCACATGACGAAGAATGAAGAGGCTACCGCCCTAAAGCATCAAGTGGATCTGATCGAAGCTCAACAAGCCGTATATAAGAAAATTTTGGGTGAAGAACTTGTCGATTTCGAGGCAGAGCACAAGCGATTAGATGAGATGAGAGAGGTTGCGGAAGCTGATGTCAAACAGTGTGTTGTTCCCCTCCTATGGATTGGGGAAAACTTGGTGTCCGTCTCGACGATTAATTTACTTTTTTGTGTTATTTATTTTTAAGCCTTTATAGTTAACTTCTGAAATATGTTTACTTGGCTTTCGCTGCACGCTATTACTACAGAATAACTTTTAAAAACATTTCTCATTACACATACCCCGATAAAGTTATTTTTGTATATCGCAAAAGAAGTCTTACGGTTAACTTCAACCATATGTCTACTCAGCTTCCTTTGAACGCTACTTACCTTTGGTCATTTACACACTTTCACTCTGACCAAAAATACTATCCCCATATAATTAGTTGAGAACAAGAACAATAATCCTTACACATTACACATTAGAGTTTTAAAGGAGGATCATACAAAAATATCAAGATATCACCCATCATCAGTAGGATCCCACCCACAAAATAAAAAGGTCCCCCAACAGACACAAAACATCATTCTACATCATCCTATTTAGTCATACATAATTTAAACAACAGTTTAATTCTTTCAATCAAGGGAGTTTATAGTTAGTCTTGGATTGGAGGAGGATCATAGAGCCCAAACTCCTCCATGTAGTTATCCTCATTTGGTCCACGGATCTCAATCTCGTGAAATAAGTCACAAGCTATCTTCTCCCTTATCCATGTGATGTTTGCGTCGCACAAAGTAGTAGGAAATTTCATCCCAAGAGCATGACATTCCATGTACTTCAAAGTATACACACCACAGTCACCTGGCTTCCTGTTCGGAGGCACTCCCTTTGTGACCCGCTCATGAGTGAACTTCTCGTACGACCACAGATGCTTCATCTCTGGAGTGGCTAACTCCCGCAGCACGTAGGGAACCATCACGGCAATGGGCTCGACGGCAGATGCAATCTCTTCGTCATTGGTGACACTCGGGATGCTATCCCAGACGACGATATGTCTCATGGGAATCGATATCCACAAAGCTACCCAGTGCGTCTCCTTCACGTTTAAAGGCGCGTATAAGTCGTCCACTTCCAGACCCCATTGCTTGTTAGTCTGTGCATACGGTGGATACTCCCTGAGTGGTAGCTGAAGGCACCGGCTGGCAACAGTTTCCCAGATCCATTAGGATTAGGACTAGAACTGAGAAAGTCATTGTACTTCGTCGTCCAGAGATGAGTGAACATAGCGTCTAGGAAAGCGACTCTACTCGTTCTAAACCACTCAGGATGCTGTGCGTGTCGATGTCTAAATAGATTCAAAACCGCATCCATGTGCTGGACAACCACATGGATTTAAAACGAAGTTATATATATTTGAAGACCGAAGTTTTCTAGTATACTTGAAGTAGAAGTTTTCAGAGTAGACTTACCGAATCTCTTAGCCACTCTGCTTTTGTCTGCAGTTCGTACCACCAAAGACAACAGCGGGATTTCTCTGGGACCTTGTTCTTGTATGTCCTGCAGGTGATGAATGGGTTTGGATACATATAAGTTACTAGATTTCGCTGCACAATATCAATTTTGAAACATATCATAAAAGTTGGTAAACTTACGGATCCTTCTTTAAGAATTCAAGCAAAACCTTCTTCAAATCCTTGTCTGCTTTAACAAAAGGATTGTACGCTGACGTGGCTGGCGCAATGATAGTCTTGGCAGTGTTATCACCAACAAACGGGGAACGTTGACTTGACGCCAACCTCTTAACCCTTTCAATCTTGCCTTGTGCCGCAATCCTGGCCGCTTCTTTCCTTGGTTCTTGTTTCTTGGCTCTAGCAGTGTAATCGGCAGCTGTTGGGATTTCCGTGCGAATAAACACAGGTCGATCTGACTCAGTGTCAGATGAATCAGCTGGAGATGGTTTCGGGGTCTCAGATTGACCTGGCTTGTTCTGCAAATTTCGATTTAAAAGTTACATGATCATTCATGAAAACAAATACTATTAAAGTCGCAGCATATGTTTAAAAGTTTCGAATAAAACAAACGGATAAAGAAGTCTACTTCATATGAATAAAGAAGTCAACTTCATACGTAAAAGAAGTCTACTTCACACGTGTGAAGAAGTCTACTTCACATAAGTAAGACAGAACTTGTTTTTAAGTCTTCGAAGTTGAGTCCTTTTGGAAGTCTAATTTTTCTTCGCCTTGTACCTAGTATTGTGTTTGTGAGGGATCGTAGTAGGAAATTGCAAGTGTTCAGAACTAACCATATCCGACTTGGAGTCGTTCTTCTCCTTTGATACGGCCTCTTTCGTACCAGTGGCTGCCTCATCATTCTTCTGTTCCTTTGATGCATCCGCTTCCGTACCAGCACATGCCTGAGAGTCCTTCTTTTCCTTTGCTAAAGGATCAGCCTGTTTTGTACCAGTTACGTCTCGCTTCATTTTGTCAAGATCCGAAGACAGGCCCTCAATCTTCTTATTCAACATGTCAAATTGCAAATCGCAACTGTTGAAACCTTCTCTCATCTGATCGATCAAAGCTCCTCCCCACATGCCGAGCTCATCTTTTAAAGATTCCAAAATGTTGACACCCATGTCAGTCGAAGGACCTGGACAGTGCCTCTTCCCACTCGGTTCATCAAATTCACCGGCTCTCTTACTCGATCCCTTTTCTTCAATCTTAACCTTGCCATTGTTGGATTGATAAATACCAACTGTCTCCCACAAACCTCTCCCCCACTTCCATGGACCAAAATCCCCATTGAACGCTCTCAAAATGTTATCAATCTTCTCATCTGATTCATCATCTTGCCAAACAGGACTAATCATGCCACCAATGGTTTTGTAGTTTTTGAAGTTTGTCTACAATTCATATAAAACGAAAACCAAAATCAAGTTCAAATCTAACACAATAGAGTTACCGAACATCTAATAGACACGTGGATGCGTACCTGTTTTAGAATATGCTCTTTGACATGTTTCCTTCCACGAGAACCGCGGTAAGCAAGCAACGGTGGAGTTGGATTACCTGGTAACGGTTCCCAATTAATTTGGCAAAATCAGGCATAGCTTCATACACCCAAATCTGTAGAGGTTCGACAAATCCGTCTAAGGTGTAACTTTGCTTGTTTAAATCCTTCTCCTTAATAGAAAGAATCAGGTTCTTGAAAGCAACTCTTCCCCATGGATAATCAAGAAATGCATCTAAATCCATGACTAGTCTAGCCATATTAAGACGGGTGGGCGTAGATGGTTTTCTAGCTTCTATAAACCCAGCGTAGATGGCTAAATAACCCAACCTAATACGCTCTATTCTATCCCACCCGTTTGACTTCTTACATGCTGCGATCAGTTGCTCAATACTCGGCCCGCTTTCGAAATTGACTCCAAGTAACTCCCAAAGTCTTCCATCTCGTCTGTAACCTCAACCTCTGGCTGCTCCAACGACTCGACATCTTCACAGTTAAGTCCAGTGATGGCCTCAAACTCATTCAAAGAAAATCGTAGAGGGTTAGAGTTAACAAGACTCCAAATCTCGTACTTTTTGTTGCATACAATCTGAAAGGTGAGCATATGGTGAACCAGTCTGGAAGCCCATTCAAATTGGAGACGGTTGAACTGTAAGAAGACACCCAGTCGAGATTGATAGATCTCGTCCCATTCATCCGGCTCCAGAGCTTTGTAGAGTTCATCAAACAGCTTCGTATCGTTGCTGTAATAGCCGATGCTTTTTAGAGGAAGAGGCTCATCACCTTTCGTGTAAAACCTCCGAGGAAATTCTGGTTTACCCTCATCCATTCTGCAAGATAAGATTAAAAAATAATATTGAGAAAGCGGAAGAGTAATCCAACAAGAGAAGGCTACTATCGAATTGCAGACAGAAGTCAAACATTCAGATTGATCGAAGAGAACAGTAGCGATGATAAGCGGCGGAGTTCGTCAGAATCGGCGGAGATAAACGGCAGAGAAAAGCGGAAGCGATGAGTTTCCTTACGAGTAAAAATTAGAGATAACTATCATAGTTATCTCCGTTTTTAAGTCATAAAATTAAAAATATTTAAAATAATCCCGGTTTTATAAAACCAAAACCGTTTAATTAGAATCAGAACCGGAAAACTATGAAGAATTTGTAAAGAAACCAATTAAAACAGGATCCTGCGCTTCGTTAAATTAAAAAATAAAAATATTGCCGCCAACTAACGTCAAATCAATTAATACCTTGTAATGATTATGTTGACGACTTCTCTCGCAGACTTCTCCACGGGAAACTGAACCGTCTGCAAATCCATCAAATCAAATTAATTTTTGTACTAATATGCTGAAGACTTATTAAGTAGACTTCTTTCTGGGGAAACTAAAACGTACTTTAAACTGCAAATCCATCAAATCAAATTAATTTTTGTACGATAATGCTGAAGACTTATTAAGTAGACTTCTTTCTGGGGAAACTAAAACGTACTTTAAACTGCAAATCCATCAAATCAAATTAATTTTTGTACTAATATGCTGAAGACTTATTAAGTAGACTTCTTTGGGAAACAAAACGTACTTTAAACTGCAAATCCATCAAATCAAATTAATTTTTGTACTAATATGCTGAAGACTTATCAAGTAGACTTCTTATTGGGGAAACTAAAACGTACTTTAAACTGCAAATCCATCAAATCAAATTAATTTTTGTACTAATATGCTGAAGACTTATCAAGTAGACTTCTTATTGGGAAACTAAAACGTACTTTAAACTGCAAATCCATCAAATCAAATTAATTTTTGTACTAATATGCTGAAGACTTATCAAGTAGACTTCTTATTGGGAAACTAAAACGTACTTTAAAGGAGTAAATAATGCATCAAATCAAATTAATTTTAGTACTAATGTGCTGAAAACTGATCAAGTAAACTATGATGGCTGGGAAAACTATGATATCAAGTAAAAAGTGATATGATGTAGAATGTATTTAAGAACAAAACAAACGTGAATGAATTGTAGTGATATAGAGAAAATTTCAATTACCCAACCGTGATCTGTCTCCAATAAGCGTCGTCGTCCAAGACTTCCAAAACGAACTACGTAATATATTTTCAAAGAGAGAAGAAATGATTTACTGATAACTTTTTTGGTTGCAGTTTTAAAATAATCAAAAGGCCCCGGGCTGGTTTATATATACGAGACGAAACGGTTACAATGAACAGTTACATTATTAATAACACAAACCGTCACGTCGTAAATCATTAACGCATAGACTACGTCGATTGACTTCTTAATGTATACGGGAGAAGTCTACTAAATAGGTCACGTAATGAAGTCAACGATTCGTCTAAATATTACGAAACAGAGAAGCAAGTTCACAGATTACAGACATAAATACGCCATTCAAACAAACGGCCACGATAAAGAGAGGTTCACAAATTTTGAATGAAAGATCTACGAAGCAAAAGAGATTAATACAACAATTAAGATTATACCGGCGATAAAGACATTCTCGACCACCCCGCGTACCCGACGAATTACAGACGTAATTCCTTCATCGATCTTTCACCTTCTCTAGCTCCTGCTGAACCCATAGCATTTCATCATTTTCCTGGATGGCTGTAATAGAATCCCTTTGGTCATCAAGTCCACCTCTCATTGCTTGAAGTTCTTGCATTATAGCCTCATCCCACCATTTCATAATATGGTCCTCTCCATCCTATACCGTATCATAGAAGTAAATATACCATAAGAATATTATATATACTCAAATAATAATTATACCAAACGAATAAACCATCATAAAATCTAACAACCTCATGGTTATTGCATCCAAAGAAAATCCTTCCAGGATTGTCGGCTGTGGTGGAACATTTCATAACGGTTTCCCTTCCGCATAAACATCTGTCAGAATTCCAACTGTCAGGCCAGTGAAGTTTACTTCGGGTGGACCTTCACTCCATACTTGCAAAGAACTAGAAGATGGCTGAGTGTAGCTGTAAAACCCCATATCTGTGTGCAAAATGAACAAAAAACTATGAGAACATATATATTTTCGAACAAAATTAGCTAAAGCGTTACAAAAGCAAATAGCCGACTTCCTATGATGAGAATACTTATCTGAGATCTCCTTCAGTTTCGAAGACGATAAATGATGAGGATAGAATTTGAATTTTAGAGAGCAACAATATCGAAATTTTAGAGAGAGAAATTGTGGAGAGAGAGAAAGCACATACAAACTAGGGTTCACCTACGAAAGAAGTATTTATATGGTTACCGCCACCGGTTAGGTTAGATTGGTACGCATTCGGTTAGGTTCATCTATCGGTTTGGTTAAATTGTCGGTGAGCTTAAAATAATATAATATTACTAGTTGATGGCATAAGAAAGTCAACCACGAATATTCGACGGAGAAGTCTACTTAAGCAAACCCTAAATCAAATAATTTTAACCTAATCAGCCTTACCACCCTTAGTTTTACTAGTTTATATGTAAATTTATTTTATTACAATGCAGGAAGTCTATGAGGTTATTATTTGGTCAAACGGTTAACCAGATTATTTTTAATAATTTTTAAAATTAACATTTAACCGAACATTAAGGAGTAGACTTATTTTGAAGTCAACCTCGAAGAGTCTACGGAGAAGTCTACTTAAGCAAACCCTAAATCAAATAATTTTAACCTAATCAGCCTTACCTCCCTTAATTTTACTAGTTTATATGTAATTTATTTTATTACAATGCAGGAAGTCTATGAGGTTATTATTTGGTCAAACGGTTAACCAAATTATTTTTAATAATTTTTAAAATTAACATTTAACCGAACATTAAGGAGTAGACTTAATTTGAAGTCAACCTCGAAGAGTCTACGGAGAAGTCTACTTAAGCAACCCCTAAATCAAATAATTTTAACCTAATCAGCCTTACCTCCCTTAATTTTACTAGTTTATATGTAAATTTATTTTATTACAATGCAGGAAGTCTATGAGGTTATTATTTGGTCAAACGGTTAACCAAATTATTTTTAATAATTTTTAAAATTAACATTTAACCGAACATTAAGGAGTAGACTTATTTTGAAGTCTCCCTTTGACGTCAATTTGAAATCAATCTTAAAGATATCTAATGCAGACTTCATCGGGTTAAATCTGTCATTTTGGCTTCTGTTTTTTGTTTGGTCGTGAGGGGGTCAACTGTAATTTCAGCACCCTTAGTGGTTATGTTTCTTGAAAAACGAATATAGGGTCTACGTTCTCTTTTAAATGCAAATAAAGGTACTAAAAATGCAATTGTCCCTATGTTTTAGGCCCAATTACTATTTTGTTTTTATTTACATACACAAACCAACAAAAAAAATAAAGTAGTCTATTACTAAATGTCTCTCTAACAGAGATATGTATTAGAGAAGAGAGAGAAAAGTGTATATTTTCCCAATATCTTTCAAAGAGTGCCTATTTATCAAATTATTATGTGAAAATGTACCTAGTCTTCTAATTTAGTCTTTGCATAAATACGTTTTCATATATAAAATTTTAAATAGTCATTTACTGCAAGAGAGAGAAAAGTGTATATTTTCCCAATATCTTTCAAAAAGTGCCTATTTATCAAATTATTATGTGAAAAAGTACCTAGTCTTCTAATTTAGTCTTTGCATAAATACGTTTTCATATCCCTTTTTAATAAAAGGGAAGTACACAACATAGTTTTTGTAGATTTTATATTTTTAATAAATGGTTACAAATAGGTTATAGATAGGTTATAGATTAATCTATATATTAATATTAATGGTTAAACCTAAATATTAGGGATATTCCAAATTGATAATTGATATATTAATGGTAACAAATAAAATCATGGATATTCCAAACTGTATTTTTGGAAGATTTTAGTCCTATATCACGTTCTTTCCAAAGATCTTTAAACACAATATTACAAATTTATTCATACAGATTTTATCGATAGACCATAACGTTAACCAAAGATAGATTACGAAATTGATAGATTTGATTGGTTACAAGTTAAATAGTAGGTTACAAGCTAGATTACAAAATAAAATTTAACCAGTGTTATAGCACGGGTACTTATCTAGAATCATTAACAATATAAACTTACATAAAATGTATTTTTTTCAAGCCTTCATATATAGCATATGATTTTATTGTATAATGTTTATCCAAAAAAAACTTTTAAAAATAATAACATAAATTATATTTTATATAAAAAATACAATAAATAAAATAAATTTCAACTCGTGTTCTAGCACGAATCTTAATCTAGTATAAAATTTAAACAGTCATTTACTGCAAGACCTCTCTAGACTCTAATACTTATATGAAAAAACATATTTTATAATATAATACATTGATATATGAAACCAGTACATATAATATAAATGTGAAAAGAGAAAAAGTATAAATGTGAAAATTAAATTAAAAAAACTTTACAACGACGACTTGTTGTATTGATTAAAAGTGAATAAATACGGAGGAAGTCGAGGGTGGTCCAACATTGACAACTAAATGATAAACAGTGAAGCGCATGTGCATGCATGCAATAATACATATATTAGTGAATCACAATTGAAAAAAAAAAAGAATGGAAATGAGAAGCCGATGCTACATTTTTTCCAATATATACAACGTAAAAAATCATCATAAGTTCTTTTATATTGATATGATTGAAGATCAGTTATTGCAATAGCAACTGAAAGTATTAGGTGAGAGATCTTTAAACTCAGTCTGCTGCTAATGGCAACAAGATGGCAATGTAATTATGATTTTTCTCTTATTGAGTCGCAATCTTTTTAACAGAATCTGAGATAGTAAATATAATTTCATGTTTGATCCACCATATTAATTATAACATGACGACATGGTAAAGAAATCACTTCTTTACGTACCTAAACTCATCAAACTAGCTTCATGTGATCGGATTAACTAAACTAAGTTAGCAATATCTTAATATTACTTGAGAAACAAATAATTACAAATAAATCACAAAACAAAAATTTCATATTTTTATAAATCACTATAAAATAATATTTTAAGTAATTAACGTTCACAATTTTATTAAAACAAAATAAACAAAATTATGAATCAGTTATAGCGCCAGAAATATATTTCTTGTCACAACTTAACACATTCACATTTAAAAATCGTTACTAGTTATACGATCTACAATATAATTAGAGCCAGATTAAATCATCTCTACCGGATAAAATTAAATATACTAATTGAAGGGGATGAGAGAAAAGGAAAGTTTTATATCCGAGTATAAGCCAATTCGGCAGCTTTTTGCTCAATTTCTCGTGTAGTAAAATTCTCATGATCTCATCTATGTATAATCTCCAGCTTAAAGCAGTAATTATTGACTCTCCCTAACAAAGTTTTACCAACGACCCACCTTTCATTTCTTTCCTCTTTAGTCTGCCGTTGACTCTTTCTTTGTCCCATACATACCTGAATCTGTTTTACCTATATTGCGTATTTTTCTCTTTTTTAAAAAATAAAAATTCGATATATTAAATTTCTCAAAAGTTATGTCTACACAATTATACTTTTCCAATATTCATTATTTACTAAATCCTTTCCAAATTAATCGTATATCAAACGGTTTAAAGATTATTAACAAGTTGTCGATTTGACATACATGAGCACACTTAAATGCTTAGTCAATCTCGTATTGTAACTAAAATGATGCTTAATGAATGTTGCTATACAAAATATTGGTGGGATCTCAGTAGCAGAACCAACGTCGGTCGGTCGCAGTCGGTGAGATGGGGGCACATGTCTCGGGTGATAAATAGAAAGTGTTTGAATGATGCTGTAATCAAACTCAATTTTAAAACGTTACTGAACCAGTGAAATTACATTCATTATCTTTTTGATATATGGAAGAGTAAAATTAGGGAGTAAAATGTGCAATAAAATTTACTAAGGAAATGGAATAAGATTTATTTTTTTGATATCTGTTGTGATACAGAAATTACTTTTATTGTCACTACTACTGCTGTCTGAAAAAACTCTGCCAGAGAGAAAATAAAGGAGAGAAAAACAAATTGGGTAACAGTAGCCATACCTCTGTCACTCACTCCCTCTTCAGGGTAATACACACACACGTATAGGAGAAAAAAGATAATAATAATTCCATACTTGCAAATCTTTTTATAAGCCGCAATTCTTTTAATTTGACTTCACGGGTGGCCCAAATGTAATTAATTATCAGAAACCAACACAACAAATACTAGAATGTTATTTTTATTAAGATAATTTGGTTTATGATCTGCGGTTGGAAAACAGATAACTAACATTTGCTTTCTAATGACACCCTTAGTGTCTGAAAGTGAAATTAGGAAAAAGGGCCGTATTGAATTATATAGTGCATTGACAATGAAAGGAGGGAGGGAGGGAGAGAGTTGAATTTGAAAGAAACCTCGAATTTGGACTATCTCTGCTTTTATATATCCCCACAGTATTGCCTGCTGACACATTTTCACCATACCTCTCCCTCTCTCATACTCTGGTGTTCTCATCAATCTCTTTTAGTACAACAACTTAGTTGGTGAATAACATAACTATTACTACAATTTTGCATGCATTGATGGAAAATAAAAACTAGATAACTACTGGCTGTCTTTTAGTCAAATAAAGCTCAAATTTAAAAAATTTGGTACATGTACTAGTCGCTCTACACATTTTCTTTGACGGCAATACTGAAAGAAACCCTATCGATTTTAAACCACGGTTAGAAAAGAAAAAAAAAGGTATATTTTCTCCTTTCTGCTTCTATCATTTATATTTTTGCTTACGTTTCTCGAATTAATGTAGTTTAGTTTCCTTAAACCTCTGTACTAATTAGGTTATGAGAATATAGTATGAGATCCTCGATTTAGGCATGAATCAAGACAAATAAAGTTACCATTTTCTGTAAACGTTTGACTAGTTAGTTTAAACAAATCTCGTATGTATGTACGTAGTAGACCATTGTTTTGTTTCTCGGAATAAACGGATAATGGGTGATGATCGTATATTCGTTTTCACATATACTAGTTAAATTTCAAAAATGGTAAAATTCCAAGAATCAAAAATATCTTCATAAGTTACACTGCTTCCACTTAAACTTCTCCGTCTCTTTTCACTAAATCGAATCTAGTAAAATTTTCAATCTGTTATAAAGTGAGCGGTAGAATATTAATATTTGCATCATATGTGCAAAACATGAAAAAAAAAAAAAAAAAAAAAAAAAAACATTTAAAAGAGCATTTGTTGATCTTCATGTAGGTGGGTCCCACTGTACTTGCAGACAAAGGCTTTTAACAGAAGACTAGTGTCATATGGATTCTCTTCACTCAAATTCCAATAATACCCCCACTCCCAAAACAGAAAGATTTTTTTTTTTTTTTTTTTTTTTAACATTTGTTGTTTTTAATATATCAAACCTTTTAAATTTCTGCATAATATTCATTATCTATTTTGAAATTAAACAATTACAAAATCTTCTGTTGAGATAAGAACCCTTTTTGTTTTTATTGGGGAAGTCATGTTGCTAAGATTACTATACAAGACAAACACACAGTTTATCTCTTACCATTTACATTATTCTAAATATAGTAGTATCAGTTTAGCATGTCTTGTAGTGGATACAAAGTTTTAGACTTCTTTTTCAGAGAACAGTCACTTTAAATATTTGCTTACACGAGAAAGAAAAGAAAAAAAATTAACACAATTTCTTCTACCAATTTTATCTTTTGTTGAGTAAGAGAGTGGACACTTTGGTCAATTACTGCCAAGTGCCCAACCATCCAAACAGACCCATTTACGGCAAAGTTTAATGAAAGAAAAAAAACAATTCAGTTTTTGCCAAAATTGGGAGAGAAAAAAAACACACACACACAGAGACACTGATTAACTCTGAAGTAATATGTCTCATTTCTTATAGTAATAATTTCGAGTTTTCTTACAAAAATAAAATTTCAGTAATATTGGGCAAGAGCAGAGTATTTATATCACCCACGAGGCTTTGCTTCTTCTTCCTCCTTCATCACCTCTCTTTCTCTTTCTGTTCTCTTTCCGGAGACATTTGTCTAAATCTCATCATTATTTACAATCTCTACCTCAAAACAAAGCCTTGAGGGGAAAGAAAAAAAATGATCCAAGAGAAGAAACACATGTTGTTAGCCCTACTTATGTAAATCATAATTAAATCTTTAATGGTCAGATCAAACAAGCAAGAACCACGCGTCTCAGCTACTTACATCCGATCTCTCGTGAAGCAACAACTTCTTGCTCCTTCCACCACAACCACTATGACCACAACAACCACAACAACCGATGGAAGCGGTGGCGGCGGCGGCAAAACGCAATCGCAAACGCAAACGCACAAGAAACAAGTGAGGAGGCGACTCCACACTAGCCGTCCTTACCAAGAACGTCTCCTCAACATGGCTGAAGCTCGTAGAGAAATCGTCACCGCTTTAAAACAACACCGCGCTTCCATGAGACAAGCCTCCAGGATCCCACCGCCTCAACCACCGCCACCACCCCAGCCGCTTAATCTCTTCTCTCCGTCGCCTCCTCCTCCTCCACCTCCGGATCCGTTTTCTTGGACGAATCCGTCTCTCAATTTCCTCCTCCCTAACCAACCCTTAGGGTTAAACCTAAACTTCCAAGATTTCAACGACTACATCCAAACCTCATCGACAACATCATCATCTTCATCTTCATCATCATCATCATCTTCCTCATCATCGTTTTTTCCGACTAATCCACACATCTACTCTTCCCCTTCACCTCCTCCCACCTTCACCACAGCCACCTCAGATTCAGCTCCTCAACCACCCTCTTCCTCCGCCGGGGAGAACAACGTGGGGACGTCAGCTTGGTGGTCAGAGCTCATGATGAAAACGGTGGAGGCGCCGGAGATCAAACCGGAGACGGAAGAAGTCGAAGATGACGTGTTCCCAAAGCTTAGTGACGTCATGGAGTTCCCTTCGTGGTTAAACCAAACTGAAGAAGAATTGTTTCACCCTTACAATCTCACTGATCATTACTCAATCCCTCACAATCCTCCCTTATCCTGGTAATTATATTTTTTATTATTTGTATGCTAAATTAAATTATTTAATCGGTGTTCTTCCTCCGGAATCACCGGCGGTGAAAATTGCGGCGGTTCTTGCATAAACTTCAGTGATTGAGATTTGAGACTGAACACATTAAAAAAAAAAAAAAAAAAAAACAGAATCATTTTTTTGTTTCTTTTTGATAATTAAAAATTTGAACGTATTTGATTAAACAATATGAGAAACTTGTGGCATGAGAAGGATCCACATCGGTTTATTGCATGATCTGAAGCTGTCCATTGTTTTTTTTCTTTCTTTCTTTTTTTCTTGGTTATGGTCCAATCCAATGATAATATCGCCGACATCTATCAAACACTGTCCTTACCCCATTTTTCTGAAACTGTCCCAAAACCGTCTTGACGTCATCCAATATATAATTATAAATTATATATTCTTGTTGTGAATTATATCATTGCTTGTATTATTCAAGTTTGGTTGCTTGGTATTATAGTGTTCTTCATCATATTTTGTGGTAACATTATTGATGTGTGATATTGTAATTTACAGTATGGAGATTGGAGAGATTGAAGGCATGGATGGAGAAGACTGGCTTGCTTGAACCACAAAAGATTGATTACTGTTTACTTTTTTTTTTTCGCAGACATGATGAATCAACTCTTTGGTTCTTTTCTTATTTTTACCTTATTTTATTTGTTTTTCTTATAAATTTTTCTCTATGTTGGGAGACATTTTGAATCTTCTTAAAATAACAAGAAGCCTGCGGAGAGAAAATGTTCGATTTGGCAAAGTCACATGATTATTGCAATAAACTTTTCTTTTTCTTCTTCACTTATTAATTTTATTTTGGTTTACAACTTATTACTAATTTTTAATGTTTCTGTTCATATATATATTTTTTTTTTTGTTCTGGGATCCACTGTTCTTTTTAGTCTGCTGGTGTATTTCAATTGTCATAAAAGAGTTTTCACAATCTTCCCTTCTTCTACAATATTAGAGATTGTTTGAATAGAAACTTCATGAACCTTGTGAAGATAGTAATGTCAGGTTTTTTACATGTATACAAAGGAAGAGGAAAGTTTCCAAAATTTCCATCAGATTCTTGCTCAGCAAATGATTTGGAGACTTTTTTTCTAAACTTCGCTATGCTCTTCATATGCATCATTGACTTCATCAATGTCCATCTCATCATCATCTGTTCCCACATCATCATCATCATCTTTCTCAAATTCAACACTCAAACTTTCATCTCCTGAACCACTCTCGAGCAGTTCTCTTTCTTGCATGTCCAAAGTATCACTATAAGTTGGAATATCTCTCTTCCTTCCTCTGTAACCAGTAAACTTAAGCAGCTTCTCTTTCCAAAGTATCAAAGGACACTTGTCAATCAGCTCTGGCCCCTCGTAACCTTCTGTCAAAAACACACTGAATCTCTTCCCTCTCTCAGAGACATAGAAGATACCACAATGCTTCAGAAAAATCCTCATCAGCTTCTGCGGCATCACAAACTCCCTCCTGAAATGGGTCAGATGATCCGTCACCAGTCTCTTCTCAAGTGTAAAGCTAAGCAGTTCGTGCATAACCGCTATCGCCCGTTTGTCGAATTCCTTTGAACCGGCTTCGAGTCCACGTGCATCAGCATAAGGAGACAGGTAAGTTCGTTTCTGAAAATGTTCAATCTTCCCTCTGTACCTGTACATTTTCTTGTATGACGGAGGAAACTTCATGGGGAAAGCCAGTGAAAGCATACCTGGCTTGTGATCGTTTTCCTCAGTTAAACCTAGAGTCTTCTTCTCCAACTCTGTCACAGCCCAAGCTGGGTTCCACGAAACAAGCTCAAGATACTCCTCATCTCCAAGTTTCACAACTTTAAAATGCTGAGGAAACTTGTTGACCCAGTTTATCCTAAAATCAAGAGGCAACCCAAAATCCCTCCGGAAATGAACAATCTTATCCAAAGGAAGCTTCTTATCAACAGACATCATCAAACACCTAGTCACATGTTCTGCAGCCTTGTCTCCATTCTCCTCAAGTAACCTATCATGCTCGTCCAACAAGTCTTCCCCTTCCTCTGTCAACCCACACCACAAGACCCCTCTCTGATCTTTGTACAACTCAAACAACTTAGGAGACTTTCTAATGAAATCACTGATCTTATGCGGTTTAGGCAAATTAATCTGCCTTCTGTACTGCTCCAACGACCTGACTGTAATGATCATATCTCGCTCACCCTTCAACACCTCCATCAAGAAAATCACTTTGGAAGCTATTTTCCATTTCTCTGTAGCTATCTCGAGCTCTTGGACTCTCTTTTCCCTACTCCTATCTTGAACACGCTTGCTGCTGGTCATGAACCTCACCCATACCCGTCCAAAAGCGGACTCTCCGGATAAAACGTTTCTCTCAGGCATTATCGCAAACATGTTATGGGCATTCACGTAGAATCGTAGCCTACATCGTAACCCTTCCATCAAAGCCCTCACCTTTAAGAACCTAAACAACAACAACCATCAAAACCTCAGTTTTTTCAATCTCTCGATCGACTTAAACACAATAAATGGATCCATAGATTGTTTACATCAAACCGTGAAACTAGTCTTTCAGATGCCATGCGTGATACAATCATACAAATGTTCAAATTGAGATATAGAGTACCTTAAAATATACGGCGGAGAAGTAATAGAGTCTGAAGGTAAAACGGCGAGGTGAAAATGGGGGGAAAAGCCATGCGACGGAGGTCCGACGGCGACGTGAACACAAAGGCAGAGTAAGATCCTCAGTGTCCTGTGTCTTATTTTTTCTTGTAATGAGCCCAATAAAGCCCATTAAGTTCTTATATGGGCTTTTCCATTTGAGTCTGAAAAATCCACTGTTGTCAGTTGTCATCATCGTTGACAGTTAACATTATAACGATGGGAATGGGACCATATAAACGATTGATTGTGTTTGTATTATAGAATTTTTTTTTGTTTTCTGGAAAAATGTTTGTTTTGTAGTTGTTA
Organism: Camelina hispida; assembly: GCA_023657505.1. Lineage (NCBI taxonomy): Eukaryota > Viridiplantae > Streptophyta > Magnoliopsida > Brassicales > Brassicaceae > Camelina > Camelina hispida. Next base: position 14,079,320 of record CP094637.1, on the reverse strand, counting down.
ATGACAATGCCATATTTAGATGTTTGGTCGTTAATTCAATTTTTGAAACGTTAATTTTTATTGTTATTGTAATTTTAAAATCATCACTCAAGTTTCTCTAATATGTAGTTAAAACTATTAGTGTAGATATGATATGCTTCAATCTATGTAGTTTTTATTATATAAAGATGTAGTCTTATCTCAAGACTGTGATAAGCACAACCTCTTGTATAAATATGTTGGTCATGTGAATAATATAAATCATATTTTCCCAACTCTCTACATGGTATCAGAACACTGATCCGAAAACCTAAATCTCTCTCTATCGAACTTCTTTCTTTATTCCTTTCTCTGCAATCTCTCTTCTTCTGCAATGGCATCCGACGCCTCCTCTACTTCTGCTGTTTTTAATATCTCCGAGCCTGCCAAAACATTGATCTCTCTTAACATGGCCAACACCACCAAACTCACGCCAAACAACTTCATCACTTGGGGTGTGCAAATCCGATCTCTCCTTGAGGCTCACGATCTTCATGTCTTCATTAGCGATGAAGACAACACGCCTGCTGAAACAATCACCATTGCTACTGCTTCAAATCAACCAAATTCAAACTTTGCAGCCTGGAAACGTCAAGACAAGCTCTTCTTCAGCGCTGTCCTAGGTTCTCTCTCCCTCTCTGTTCAACCGATTGTTGCTTGTACTACAACAACACGGGATCTCTGGCAGACTCTCTCTAGTACTTATGGGAAATCATCTCGTGGTCACATCCGTCAGATCAGGGACCAGCTCAAGGATATTTCTAAAGGAAACAAGTATATCCATGACTAGATGCGAGACATCATTGACAAGTCTGACAAACCTGCTTTACTTGATGCCCCTCTTCCTCATGAAAATCTCCTTGACTACATCACTTTTGGTCTTGTAGAAGACTAAAGAGCTGTTATCGAGATGGTTCAAAGTCGTAACATGCCAATCACAATCCCTGAACTTCATGGAAAGCTCATCAACCGGGCAAATGCACTAAAGGCTTCTGGAAAAACCGATTTCTCTACTCCGGTAACTGCGAATGCTACTCAGTTCTCCTCTCGACTGTCTCATCCGTCTTCGCGTGGTGGCTACAACCCTTCACGTGGTGGATTTCGTTCGTCCCGACCGTATATTAGGAAGTTTCAAATCTATGGTGTCCAAGGACATGGTGCCCGCAGATGTCCACAATACATATTGCCCTCACCAACTCCTTACTCACCACACTATTATGGTCTGTATCGGGATCCTGCTCCTTGGTCTGCACCTCACTTGCCGCTTCCCACGCCTCAATGGCAACAACAACCTTAGGCTCATCTCACAACAAGCTCTCCCCATCCCAATCTCTCTCCTTGGCTTCTTGACAGCGCTGCGTCACACCACATTGCGAGTGATATCTCCAATCTCTCCCTCCATGCTCCGTACATTGGTTGAGAAAATGTTATGGTTGGAAATGGATCAAATCTCCCCATAACTCACTCTGGTTTCATATCTCTTCCCTCTCATTCACGGAACCTTAAGCTTACTAATGTTCTATGTGTTCCTGCAATGAAGAAAAATTTGATCTCTGCCAACAAATTTTGTCAAACTAACAATGTCATGATTCAATTGTGTCTCTTTACTTTTCAGGTGAAGGATCTACGCACGAGGACAACACTTCTCAGCAGCAAGGCCAATGAGGATGTGTATGAGTGGCCGATCACCGTCCCTAATACTGTTCCAACCTCTGTTTCTGCGTTTAGTTGCTCAAAGGCAACACCCTCCTCTTGGCACTCTAGATTAGGATACCCAAATTCTCAGACTTTACATCATATAGTTTTTAAGTTTTCTTTACCTAATTCTGCTTCTTTGTCATCTCATTTATTCTGCAACTCTTGTTATAGCAATAACAACCATAAGTTACATTTCTATATTTCTTCATTACAATCAAATGTTCCTCTTGACATACTTTTCTCTGATGTTTGGACATCACTTGTTGTCTCTGTAGATGGGTACAAATACTATGTTATCTTTGTGGAACATTACACACGATACACTTGGTTGTACCCTCTCAAACAAAAATCTCAGGTTGCTCAAATATTTCCAATCTTCAAAGCTCTTGTTGAGAATCGTTTCAACACAAAAATAACCATGCTCTTCTCGGAAAATTGGGGGGGGGGGATATTCTTGCTCTCAAGGAGTTTTTGGCAACAAATGAAATTTCACATTTCACTTCTCCTCCCCACACTCCTCAGCATAATCGCATAGCTGAAAGAAAACATCGCCATATTGTTGAAACAGGTCTCACCCTTCTTACTCATGCATCCATACCAAACACTTAGTGGGCATATTTCTTTGCTTCTGCTGTCTATCTTATTAACCGCTTACAATCCCAAATCTCTCTCATTCTTCTCCTTACCATTTACTTTTTTGGACAGAACTCAATTACACTAAAATTCGTACCTTTGGTTGTTTGTGTTATCCGTGGATTCGACAATATGGTCACAATAAGTTCAGTTTGAGATCCACACCCTGTGTTTTTCTAGGCTACTCTCTCACCTAAACTGTCTATCTCTGCTTAGATGTTTCTACCTCTCGTGTCTATGTCTCACGCCATGTCCGGTTTGTCGAGTCAGTTTTTCCCTTTTCCTTACCAACAACCTCTCCTCTCTCCTCCTCTCCTGAACCACCTACCTCTGATTCCTTCTCTGCCTCTATCGTTTCTACCTTCTATCGGTCACTCACGCTACATGACGCCCCATCGTCTGATTCTTCACCTCCGAGTATTGACACACCGACACTTGAGTCATCACCTGCTCCCTCCTCCGCAGCTTCCTCCTCTGTGTCTTTGGTTGCTGAGCACTCTGTTTTGGCTTCCTCATGACCTCCACTGGCACCGCCTCCTCCTCAAAACACACACGTCATGCAGACTCGCGCCAAGGACAACATTCGGAGGCCAAATCCTCGATATGGTCTCACTGCTGTCCTCAAAGAGATTGAACCGATCAGTCATGTGCAAGCTCTTAAAGATGAGAAATGGACAAAGGCAATCCATGCTGAAGCTGATGCTTTAAAACGAATGATACTTTTGACTTAGTTGATCGCTCACTTGCAAAGAACATTGCTGGGTCTAAATGGGTTTTTCGTATTAAGCGCAAACTCGATGGTTCCGTTGACAAGTACAAAGCCCGCCTAGTCGCAAAAGGCTTTCACCAACGCCCTGGCCTCGACTACCATGACACATTCAGTCAGGTAGTTAAACATGCTACCATTTGTGTCGTTCTTGGTACTGCTGTTGGTCGTAATTGGCCCATGCTTCAGTTAGATGTCAACAATTCCTTCCTCCAAGGGTCTCAAAACGAAGAGGTGTACATGCTCCAGCCTCTGGGTCTCGTTGATAAAGACAAACCTAATCATGTTTGTAGACTCAAAAAGGCTGTGTATGGCTTGAAGCATGCGCCGCGTGCATGGTATGCTCTCAAAGATTTTGTTGGTTAGTCTCGGGTTCAAAAACTCACATGCCGATGCTTCTCTCTTTATTCTTCGGACCGGCACCTCCTATATCTATATTCTTGTCTATGTTGATGATATAATCATCACTGGCTCCTCCATGACAGAATTGAAGCGGGTTACTGATTTCCTTGGTGTTAAATTTTCTCTCAAAGACCTTGGTCAGCTGTCCTACTTCCTTGGTATGGAAGCTTATCGCACAGCTTCTTGTCTCCACCTCACACAGACCAAGTACATCACTGACTTGCTCTGCAAGACTCACATGGCGGAAGCGAAGTCTGTTCCTACACCAATGGTGTCTTCGTAAGTTCTTTCTCTGTCGTCTGGTGTTTCGTTGTCTAATGGATCTCAGTATCGTGCCACTGTTGGGAGCCTGCAGTATCTTCTTTTGACTCGACTTGACATTGCATTCCCTGTCAATCGTCTTTCTCAGTTTATGCATCAGCCTACGACTGTGCATTGGGAGGCCATTAAGCGGTTGTTGCTTTACTTGGTTGGAACTCTAGATAAGAGCATTTTCTTGTCTGCTTCAACTCCTACTACTCTTCATGCGTATTCTGATGCTGACTGGGCTGGCTGTTGTGATGATTACTTTTCTACCGGCGGTTATTTGGTGTACATTGGTCGCCAGCCTGTGTCTTGGTCGTCCAAGAAACAGAGTGGTGTTGCTCGATCTTCTACTGAGGCGGAGTATAGAGCTCTTACTGCTGCTGCTTCTGAGGTAAAATGGGTTGCTTCTCTAATGTCTGAACTTGGTATTCAGTCCCCTATCACACATGTTCTGTTATGTGATAACATTGGCGCTACTTACCTCTCTGCAAATCCGGTGTTTCGCTCCTGCATTAAGCATTTGGCTCTTGATTATCATTTTCTCCATGAGCATGTTCAAGCCAAGCAACTGCGTGTCACTCACATTAATTTTGAAGATCAGCTGGCGGATGCACTCACTAAACCTCTGCCTTGTTAGCGTTTTGACACACTTTGTCACAAGATTGGTCTCTGCAAGCGTTGTCCATCTGGCGGGGACGTATTAATGTAGATATGATATGCTTAAATCTATGTAGTCCGATAAAGATGTAGTCTTATCTTAAGATTGTGATAAGCATAACCTTTTGTATAAATGTGTTGATCATGTAAATAATACAAATCATCTTTTCCTAACTCTCTACAAAAGCTTGGAGTATTGTTGAATCAACAATTGTAAAAATAAATAAAATTCAGTTGTTGGTGTTAGTCGTTTTGTTATTGCCAACTAGTAAACAAATTTGTAACAAAATGTCTGGTTAATCGTTTTATCCAACGTCTGTTTTTTAGCCGCTGAACTGAATACAAACCTAATTTTTTTATTTTTTATTATTATTTAAAAAAAAAAAAAAAAAAAAAACATAATAGATGATTAAGAAAGAAGTAGGGAAGGATCCAAATTCATTCCTTCACAAGTGTAGCTTTCATGAAACGTGTTACAATACTATGATAGGATGTTGACCAAACACATGTCTATCTATCAATTTATCTATATTAAATATAAATAATTTAAAGTCCTAATTTCATCTATGGCACAAGGGAAGGGACTACAAATGTACCAAACCATCCACTTTATATTTTACATGATACCTTTCACTTTTGGAAAAGATATTTAAAAGAGAGTTACCAGTTATACTAACCCCATTTGATCTACCCCAGTTATATATAATTGCTTCAACAACTTTATAATTAAAACGGTTTATAAATCCAAACCGGAAGAACAAGGCATACATAATAAACTATTATTTAACTGACATATATAATCGAGCTTCATGTTAACATATCCGTTTAAAAGTTTAAATTGCAATATATGTGATGGAGAAAGCATAACGATCTATTTTTAACCAGGTCAGATCACAGTCTGTTGCAAATGCTAATGCTGTCTTTTGTTGGTTGATCATATGTAATTGCAGACTTTGCAGTTGTTTAATTATGTCATTGTTTTTGAATTATTTATCTTAGTCTCCTGTCGATGCTCATAAATAAGTTCTTCGTTTGTAAAATCTTCACCTCATATATAATGGGTCACCATTTTGAAAGGTTTGTTTTGATCATTTAAATCTGTGGTCGACAAAAAAATGGAAAAATATTAGATAAAATAAGTCATGGTCTCTATATATACACGTTATTAGTCGTACTACTAAGGTGCTTAACACTTTTGGATACAAACAAGCACCCAAAAACAAAAAAACGGTGACTGCCTCGCCCCCGATATCACATTTATTAAGATGATCTCTCAAAATGGAATTGTGGTACTATTAACTCAATTGTACCGGTTTCAATTGGACTTATATGCCAGATGCCTTGTTTCTGCTCAAAAGAGAATATATAAAAATGCGATATGTCTTGTGAGACTGAAGCACAAAAAACGTTCAAATTGAGAAAGAATGTAAATAAAAGAACACAGATACATTTGTAAACTACCACATTACTCTCGGCATCGGTATAACTCGTTTAATAAAACCACATTTTAAACTAGTTTTGAAGATCATGATTGCCAAAATTCTAGATTTATTACTCTTTAGAAGAGTTATATACTATATTCAAAGGACTCGATCAATTTTCTAGTAATTAAATATGGTAAACTTAAAAACAAGGGAAACTCTATTTGTTTTATTTTTAGTTGTATTCATTTTAAGTGTTCAAAATTGAAATTAAAGAAATAATAAACAAAACTAATATTTAAATAAATAGTGAACACTTATATAATTAATGCTCTAATTTGGTTGTTGTTTAGTAAAAGAAGGTAAAATAAGCTAATGAAACTTCATGGAGTTTACAGAGCACGTGTGGAATAATAAAACGTGATATCACTAACTAGGCATCCGCGTTGCCACGCAGGCATCATCTTCTTCAACAACGCGCATACAATCTGCGACCTTCTTCTTCTTCATATAACTGTACTTATCACACACTCATGTATATATACACTCACAAGCCGCCATTTTCACTATACTGTCATCTCCAAAACATACCTGAAGATACATACATAACTATTTCCATCACTCAACCTAAACAAAAACCCCATTTTATATTATCCAACTCTAGATATGGATGCTGCATCGCCCAAGTACACTGGTGTACGGAAGAGGAAGTGGGGCAAATGGGTGGCTGAGATACGTCTCCCCAACAGCCGTGAGAGGATCTGGCTCGGCTCTTTTGAATCAGCTGAGAAAGCGGCGCGTGCTTTCGACGCGGCTCTTTACTGTCTCCGTGGCCCTGGGGCACGTTTCAACTTCCCCGACAATCCCCCGGTGATTCCCGGCGGTCGTTCTCTTACGCCACAACAGATTCAGGTCGTGGCGAGCCGTTTCGCCTGCGAGGAGGAGGAGGAGGATCAGCTAGTACCACCGCAAACGTCTCCGCCACGTGGCGACCATAAGACGGAGGAGGAGGAGGAAGAGATAATTTCGGCACGTGGGGGAATGAGTGGTGGGAGTGGTGGGCCTATGTTAGGGCAAGTTGTGGAAGGTAATAACAACAACAACAACTGCGAGGGTACTAATAGTAGTAATGACACGACGTCGTATTGGCCTTATATATGGGAGAACGAGAATCTTGTAGGTCCTCAAACCTCGGGGGACTTCGGTTTTTTCGCGGATGATGATCCAACCAATTTGTATTTTCCAACACAACAGCAGCAGCAACAGCTCTCGTCTGATTTTTACTATGATGGAGCTTGTGAAGATGATTTCTCTCATTACAGTATTAACCTTTGGAATTTCTGAGATCCAATTTTTTTCGTGATCTTGGAACATATATTCCTATATTGATTTTTATTCAATTTATGGATTTATTTCAAGATTTCAAAATGATCTTGAACCAGAATCTTCAGCTACCACCCACCTAGAGGTGAATCATTGTTTGAAGCCTATATATATGTCACAATGTAAGCAAGCCTCTTTGTTCTTCTTTATGGTGTAGTCAATTATAAGCCAGACTTCATCATCTTATTCTTCTTCTTTTTTTTTTTTTTTTTACTATACGGTATAGTCTATACTCTATACCAATTTGCTTCACATTTCTTTTATTTTTTTCTTCTTCTTTTGTATTTATGTGCTTTGTCCACACTGTAATTTCCTTCTCTTTTCTAAGATTTGCTTGCATATTTTTGTAACAAGCCAATCTTGACCCCCTATCTTTTTGGTCTTAGATGGTTTTCAATGTTCATATATATACATAAGGTTCCCTATGCGTGTTATTCTCTATAAATTACTCACGTTTTTACGTGTGTGAAAATGTTGTTATATAAATAAACATTTTAGTCCAATTAGTATGATTGTTGTTACTAAAGACTCGATACAAATGTCATATGATTGATGTTAGTCCAACTAGTTTTTGAGGTGTCGTTTTAATACGGCTGAATTGTTAAAGTTACATTTGAAAACAGATGATTTACCTTGTGGGGTCAACACAAATATAATCAAAATATGATTACGGATTTGGACTATATTTAAGCCAAAAACAATAGCCTTCATAGCTAACACAATAGATATTAGATGGATTAAATCAATGAACAGTCTGTGGCAAAGGTCGAAAATTGAGATAATTTTATACCGAATAAAGGACTTTGAAAGTACTTAAATAAGAGTGTTCTATGATGTTAACAGACCAAGACTAAAAAGTTCCAAAACAAAGTCATAAAATCAAGTTATTAAACGTTAATTTGTGGTTTCTTTTTTTGTATGTACAATTAGACGCCGTGAATTTATAAGTGTTCTTTACTCAATTGCAGTAGCATGCTATGCTACAAAATAGTGTGGCAACCTTTTTTTTTTAATATAAAGAATTTATTTGTTTGATGTTCGACCACATATACTACTAATCAATGATTCATACTTTGGTGGTAAAGATAGTAAGATACAAAGGTTACGTAGATGTATACTAAATTGTTGTGTATTGTATGTGATTGGCAGTTTTTAGTACTACTACTATGAACGACTCTCGTTGAGGGATGGTACTGGCCTACTGGGAGCGGGAAGAGCAATGTGAAGCCCAATGGTCCCCAAATTTCAAGGATATCACGTTATGTAAAAATATAGCCCAATGGCCAAAAAACATATACTTTGAAAAATTGCCAAATATATGAACGAACGATCATATGATTTATACGTTATACCCCTGCGCAAGTGGGAAGTTCGCTGACAGCGAAGTACTGGATGGTGATTTAGATATTTCTACTGGCATAGTGTCCAAAGACCTCGAGTTTACGTACGAGTTCTCCAAGATCAACCCGATGTCAACTTTTTTAAGTACATCTCGTCTTCAACCAAGCTCTGAACCAATCCTGGTTTAATTTCTGATATGTGTAAACCGATTAATCACTTGATTTGTGCCTGAAAACTCGTACCAGAGTTTCTTCTCTTTTTATACCCAATCTCGAAACCTCCTTTTACGGACTTGGTCAATTCTTATTCACACGATCTCAGCCACTAGCTATATAACTATAGTCTGATTCTTGACGAGTATAAAATCATGCAAGCACCACGTTACGCTCTAAGGTTTGTATGAAATCATATTCGAAATCAAAGCTTGCTAGAGATCGTTTTTAGAATCTAAACTGTTTCGATTGGCTTAGGTTTTAATTATCAACTCCAAGACTTATGTTGAACTCAAGATTAGCTCCGACACTGGTTTCGGAGAGAGCCTACCCATAAGTGATAAGTCAATTCCAGGACCACGATCTACGGGCCCTCCTTAATTGCTTATTAAATTCTAGTTGGCTCCATATAATTTTTTTTGGCATGTCTAACTAAAAAAAGTAGGTCGTACAAACTTTACTTCTTTTCATTAAATAGAAAAAACCCTTACCCATAAAACAACCACGTACGTAATAACGTATACATAACGTACGTAATATACAGTTAATGTGTGCTTTTTAACTTATTATCGCGTGGAAATTTCGTGACGAATAGAGAAGGTTCTTTATTTGCAAGACAAATTCAACAATACTTGGCATCGACGTTAAGATAACTTAATCTGTTTTGGCCTTCAAACAGAGACAATCACTACAAGAAAACATTACCATTTTTAATGAATTTTCCGACCGATATAATGGTCTTAATTAACGACCATATTTTGACCATTAAACGACGCAAGAAAAAACGGTCGGTAATCAGTCGGAAATTAGCAACAAATATATATGGTTGGAAATCGACTGTTTTCCAACCAATTTCTGACCGATTTAAAACTTGGTCGATAAACGGTTAGTTTTAAACGACCGGATTAATCGTCGGTAAACGGCTATAAATTTCTGACCGAGATATTACCGTTTGTGAATCGATCGGTAAACGGTCGAAAAATGTTAACGTTACAATAGATCTGTTGCAATAGATCCGTTAATTACCGTAGTTACATTTAAAATCGGTCGGAAATAGGTCAGTTATGAACTGAAATTTGTATATAAATTGTGGACATATGTTATGTCGTTTGTTGTGAGAAAAAAATTCAAACACTTACAATATGGCTTCAAGAAATCAAAATCAAAGAGAGTGGATGTATAATACGCGGTACAATTCCAACATTGGGCTTTTGACGGATGAGTTTGCTAACGGACTCACCGGATTTATGGAGTTTGCCACTAATCAAGATATTTGCAAGAAAAAGGGTATGATGCTCTGTCCATGTTCTTTTTGTGATAATAATAAATTTATCGAGATAAGTTTAGTGTGGAATCATTTGTATAGTTATGGGTTTAGACCAAATTACAAGGTGTGGTATTATCATGGAGAAGTAGATTTAGGGAATATAGCTAGTACTAGTGCATCTGTTGAGGAACAATTAGAAGAACCTAGAAGCGGAAACATAGGTATGGTTCAAATGGTTAATGATTCATTTCGCAAAAATATTCCCTCGTTTATAGAAGATAGAAATATAGGAGAGGAACCAAATTTAGAAGCGAAGAGATTTTTTGATATGTTAGATGCAGCTAAGGTGCCAATATATGATGGTTGTAGAGAGGGTCATTCCCCTTTGTCAGCTGTAACTAGGATGATGACCATCAAGACGAATTTAATTTGTCTGAGGATTGTGTTGATGCAATAGCTGATTTTGTGAAAGATTATTTACCAGAAGATAATCTATCACCGGCTAACTATTATGCAGTGGAGAAAATGGTGTCTGGTCTTGGGTTGCCATACCAAATGATTGATTTTTGCATTGATAACTGTATGATTTTCTGGAGGGCAGATGAAAATAGGTCATCATGTAAATTTTGTCGCAAACCTCGTTATCAATAAACCGGTGGGAGAGTACGAGTTCCATATAAGCGTATGTGGTATTTGCCGTTAACTGAAAAACTGGAAAGGTTATACCAATCTGATCGCACAGCAGCTAATATGAGGTGGCATGCAGAGCATTCTAACCAAGGAGATATTGCACATCCCTCAGATGCAGAGGCATGGAAACACTTTCAAGCAGTTTATCCGAGTTTTGCATCCGAGAGCAGAAACGTCTACCTCGGATTAAGTACAGATGGTTTTAATCCATTTGGGAAGCATGGGAGGCAATATTCATTGTGGCCAGTCATTGTAACACCCTACAATTTACCACCATCTCTATGCATGAAGTGAGAGTTTTTGTTCCTCACCATCCTTGTTCCCGGGCCAGAACATCCAAAGCAATCTCTTGATGTGTTCTTACAGTCATTGATTCAAGAGTTGAACGATTTATGGTTGCACGGTGTTGAAACTTACGATGTTTCATGTCAACAGAATTTTATAATGCATGCTGCATTGATGTGGACTATTAGCGATTTTCCAGCATACGGAATCCTATCAGGTTGGTCAACGCGTGGGAGATAATCATGTCCATATTGTCAGGATTATACAGATGCATTCCAAGTAAAGCACGGCCGAAAGACGTGTTGGTTTGATTGTCACAAACGTTTTTTGCCAGGCCGTCATCCATATCGTAGAAGTAAGACATTGTTTACGAAGAACAAAGTTGTTCGAGATACTCAACCACCAGAGTTAAGCGGTCAATATCTGTTAACGCAATTAAGAGATTTTGGTGCAGAAATGACTCCAGATTGCGGTGGAAATGGACATGTTCCTATTGATGGTGTAGGCCAATATCACAACTGGCATGAACATATTATTTTCTGGAAATTGCCATATTGGAAATATCTTCTATTGAGGTATAATCTAGATGTCATGCACATTGAGAAGAACATGTGTGATAATTTGCTTCATACAATGTTTAATGTTCAAGGGAAGACAAAAGATAATCTAAAGTAGAGATTAGATTTGCCTGATATATGTGCACGTCCTGACCTACATGTCATGGATAACGGCAAAGGCCTAATATCTAATTTTAGATTTGGATCAAGATGCGAAGGAGGCATTTTTCCAATGGATTATCCGAAGTATTAGATTTCCCGATGGATACGCGTCTAACTTGCAAAATTGCGTTGATAGTTCAGAAGGACGATTATCTGGGATGAAAAGTCATGACTCCCATGTTTTTATGCAACATCAGCTTCCATTTGCATTTCGGGAACTTCTACCTACAAATGTCCATGAAGCTATTGCAGGTAATTATTAATTAGATAACATTATACGTAATAACAATTTTAATTTGTGCTTTTCTTATATAATTATTTTTTTCTTCTTGTAATTATAGGGATAGGAGCTTTCTTTTGGGACTGCCGGCAATGCAAACGGATCTAATCCACCTGCTTCGGTGGAGAATCTTCTCGCTGCTCCAGGACGTGAAACACTTAAGTATCTTCATCCCAAAGTGCAACGAGGAGCTATTTGGTAACTTCAAATTTAATCTATATGTTGATCTATAGGTTAATCTATAGGTATCTTAACTGTTTTATCTATAGGTTTAAGCGCGATCCATATGGTGTAATTACAAAGTCTATCTTGAGAATGCAAAAAACAGATGTCAACCATGCTTTCTTGTCATTTTGTTCTCTTCGTGCTGATACTAAAGCACAGTGGTTTAAAGCTTTTGCATTAAGATTCCTTCTACAATTTATGTTTGATTCACATTATGTTTCTCTCTTGTTATTTACTTCATGTGTTTTTCTTTTTTGGTTCAGCAAGAGTTTAATTGGGATCCCAGCATTACAAAAACAGTTGAGAGGGAGTTTGAGAAACAAGCTGCCTATTCTTTCTCCAAGAACTTGTCTGAGTGGAAAGACAAATGGAAATGCAATAAAAAGAAACCTGTACATATGTCAGGTGATTTATGGAAAGAGTATATTCAGCTCTGGCGTGATGAGAAAGTTGCAGGATTAGCAGCAACAAACTCACAAAAAGAAGCAACCCAGATGGAGAAGGAATTGCAGTGCACTACAATGTAGCTAAATCATTCTATAGGCGTAAAGATGAGACGGTAAATTTGAGTTTCTTTATATTTCTTAAGAATTATCATTTCAATGGATATTAACTATGTTCTTTTTCTATGTATATAAGACTATTGAAAATGGTGGAGTGGAGCCTAATATGCTGGCTTTCATTGAGGATGTTTATAAAAGTAAAAAAACTGGCAAGATTGTCTACAAGAAGGCTAAGAGGATTGTGGAGACTTTAAAAGAACAGGTGAATAACCTCCAATCTATAGATACACTTGAAGATGGACGGGTTCCATCTAAAGAGATCTCTTGTTCTGAGATCAACGATTTGGTTCTTAAGGTACGGAGATTTCATTTTCATTCTTAACATGCTTTCTACTATCTTACATCAACACTTTTATCCTTGACACTTCTTAACTCTTTGATTCTTAACATTATGTTTCCATATTCTTAATATTATGCATGTTGATTCTCAGGCAATACCCAAAAAGAAAGGAGATCGATTTGGATATGGATCTCTTCCAGACCATGAAGAGTTAAATCCTCCCTTCTTACCCAGCTTGGATCATGACAAGAATTTAGAAGAAGCTTACACCCAGATTTCTGAGTTAGTTAAGGAGAAAGAGGAAAATACCAAGACAATCCAATACTTGATGGATGTTACTGAAAAGCTTCTCAACAAGTTTCCGGACTGTCGTCCACCTGAAGGTGAAGATGATGATGAAACTCAAAATTAGAGATGAGTGTTTTAACTTGCTAGTTTTTTGTTTAGGATGTCAAAAAAAGACTAACGGTTAATGTAAGAATCTATTAATGTGGTTTTATTGACAATAACTTATTTCTACAATTTTAGTATTTTCTGATTTTCAATTAATTTAGCATTTTTTATTTTTATTTAATTTTCTTTTTTGTATTTTAAATTAATTTGGTACTGATATTTTTAGTTGTTATTGAGAAAAAAGTAAACGGTAGTGAATCCGTCGGTAATATAGTCTCGACCGTTTTATGCTGTCGGTATTTAGTCAGTATTTAACTAACCGAAATCTGACACCAACGGCGAAAACACTCTGCTGAACCGACCGATTTTTAACCAACAAAATTCCAACCAACGTTCGGTTGGAAATTTCCGACCGATTACTAACAAAATAAATTTGCGACTAACGATTTTCGACCGATTCACCGTCGTCAGTTAATGATTGGAAATGCCTTTTTCCGACTGTTTTCCGACGGATTTGACGATTGGAAACAGCTATGTTTTCTTGTAGTGAATTACTTCCATCATACATAGAAGATTACTACTGGAGCTAAGGTCCAAAATTATTAATTTACACCAAGAATAAATAAATATTGTATCACGACAACTCAAATTGTGTCCTTAATTACAACATCACGGACGGGCAATATGAATTACAGCATTATTTCCTAATTAATATTGTACATGTAGTTGGCTCCTTAGTCCTAGTCATACTAAGTTAAAATAAACAGTACAGTTTCTTCGACAAGGTTATTTAAGTTTCTTGCTTTTTTTTTGTTAATCACTTTTTGTTAATAACTTTTTTTTATATAACCTAAGAAGATATTTACCTAAATTTCTATAATTTTGTTTGTTTGGCATTACAAAGCAGAGTACATCATTAGTTGCAGGTAAATTATACAAAACTTAGAGAACAAATTAACTATTCAAAGCAAATATTAAACAACAACCATAAATACAAGTTGTTTGAACTTCTTCCTTCTTCCCTTAACTCTGAGTCACTAATTAAAAAAACTAACTCATCTCCAACAAATAACTCCAAAATTATACAAAAGATTAAAAAAAAAAAAAAAAAAACAAGAACCAAACAAGGAAACAGTAATTAAGAAATTGTAGGCATGCAGTCAATAAGTGCAATTTTTTTTCTTCTTCTTTTGACAACTGTCTACATATGCAATAATTCATCCAACAATTCATAACTAATAACATCTCTTTCTCTCTATCTCTATCGATTTAATTACCCTCTCGCTATCTCTCTCTCAAAAAAGCTTAATATATTTTGTTATCTTGGTCCGAAAAAGGAAAAAACGAAAACATGGCTCCCTCGTTTCTAAGCGTCGCAAAATTCGTTGAGGCACTACTCCGCCGGAGATTCTCCTCCGCTGGTCTCTCTCTTCAAACCTTACCAATCGACTCCGAAACCACCATACAGTTCTGGGGACCACCACCGTCGCAAAATACACAAAAACCTTCGCTCCTCCTCCTCCACGGTTTTGGCCCTTCCGCTGTGTGGCAATGGAGCTATCAGGTGAAGCCGCTCTCTCGATCCTTTCGTCTCTACGTTCCCGACCTTGTCTTCTTCGGCGGCTCCTCTTCCACAGGCGAGAACCGCACAGAGATGTTTCAGGCTTTTTGCATGGGGAAGCTCATGGAGAAGCTCGGAGTCGAGAGATTCAACGTCATTGGTACGAGCTACGGCGGGTTCGTGGGGTATAACATGGCGAAAATGTTTCCGGAGAAAGTTGAGAAAGTGGTGCTTGCTAGCTCCGGCGTTAATATGCGGCGGAGTGACAACGAGGCGTTCATCGCGAGGGCCAAGTGTCACAGCATCAAGGAGGTGATGCTTCCTTCGTCCGCGACAGATCTCAGGAGAATGTCTGGGATAGTTTCTTCTAAGAGACTCGATTACGTACCAGATTTTGTCTTGAACGACTTTTGCCAGGTACTTTTATTTATTTGTCTTTATTTAAGGAAAATCCAAAGATCACCTTAAAGTTTCCGCCAAAATTTCAACTATAACATTTTTAATAAAACAATACTCGAGAAATTCGAAAACCCTATAAATTATTTACAACAAATTTACTCCATCTATTTTATAGAAGTCTCTACTTTCATTAGCCGAAAAAGGTGAAATCTTCGTTTTGTTGTTTATAATTTTTAGGTCAAACTTACACAAAATGTTTTTTTTATTCATGAACAACATGTATTATGCAACTATACATATAGACGACGATGCAACGATGACAATATTAAAACAAACTGTTATATAGTGTATGCTATTTTTGCAATTTTCTTGCTCTAAGTTGAATGAGTTTACTTAAAGGTTGAATTCAGTTTTCTTGTATTAGAGTTATATGTAAATATAGAACAATATTTTTAAAGAAAAAGAAAAAAAAAAAACTAAACCCACACTTAATGCTTTTTTGTCCTACTAACAACCCACACTTACTGCAAATATTTATAAATTGTAAGAAAATAGTGGAATTTAAAGATATATGCACTCTACTAATTTATTATCTTTGGAAAGACTAGCTAGTGGATATAAAAAAGATGAAGAAAGTTGTCGCTTTCATTTGATTATAGGCTTATATAGTTACATGAAAGCTTGTATAGAAGAATTGATCAGTAAGAAAGAAACGATGGCCTTGTAGTTCGCAAAGAAGGACAGATATTTCTAAACTTTTTATTTAAATAACTAAATATAATTATATCGGGATTGAAAGAAAAGTTTAGCTCGCATGATTGTCGGCAAAAAAAAAATTGATACACATTAAATGGTAAATTGACAGAAAATGTATTCGGAGAAGAGAGAGGAAAAAGCAGAACTTTTGGAGGGGCTGAGTATTGGGAAGGACGACAAAACTAACGTTTCACCGATTCAACAGGTTCGCTGATCGCTATCATCACTTTATAATTTTCTTTTGGTTTTTTACGCGATCACTAACAATAACCTATAACTCTGTTAGTTGCTGACATTTATTAGTTATTTTTATAAATAACGAGACTAAGACATTATATCAAAGTTTGCGTTTGAATTACATTAAGGTTATGACAACAAGTAGCGGAAACGCCTAGATTTATTGAATATGGGAATATCAAAAACTAGATAAATTACAACATGATTAAACTAAATGAAGACTATATGTCTACAAGTGATTAATGAATAAGCATGAATCATGCAGGATGTAATGCTGATATGGGGGGAGCAAGATCAAATTTTTCCTTTAAAAATGGCCCATGACCTCAAAGAGTAAGATCCTTGATTATATTATCTCTATCTGGACTTTGATCTAATAAAAGTTTAATTGTATATGTATATGCTAGATTAGAATACAAAGAGTACAATTAGAGAACTAATTTGGAACGGAGGTAGTACTGTCTAGTGAGTTATTCATATTCGTTTGGTTTTGTATATTTTTTTCCAGGATGTTAGGGAAAAAGGCGACGCTAAAAGTGATACCAAAGACATCACATATACCACAAACGGAAAAGTCCAAAGAATTCAATGGTATTGTCATGTCTTTCTTAGTACCTCCCTCTCCCTCTCCTTCAATATAAATGTATAACAATATCCATGTTCAAATAATTTTATGGTTTCGTCAATGTTTAGAAGTGTTTGTGCACAATTTTGAATTTAATACAAAAAAAAACTGTAACATGATAATTAACGTTCGATGAATGCCAAATTACTCCATGAGACAGTCCAGAACATGAATTCACTAGAATTGGAACAGTAATACAACGTAAATTAAACGCATATCAAGTATTTCCCTTCTACACAACAATTCTTTAATTAGTTAAAAATAAACTTTGGTAGCTCTAAAATATAACCATTATATCACAAAAATATTGGTGACCCTGAAAACAAATTGGTGGCCTTAAAATGCATAGAAAAAGAAACTGGTGGCTCTAAGTTGTCATCTGGACTGGGCCTGATCACGGGAGCTTGTTTAAAACAAGAACCAGTCCAATATTATACTTCAGCCATATATGGGTCTTCTTGACCGTCTATAAATCCTTCCTTTCGTCTGGTCACAACTTAACTTGAGATGTTTGGAAAATGCATGTTTAAGCTAATGTCTATTTCGATAGTATACTGCTATACTGTGGTGAGAGCAGAGGGCAAGTCCTTTGGTAAATAGTAATTTTTAATAACCCAATAAGTCATAGGACGACCAAAGCTGAAAGCCCAAGAGGCCAAGACCGAGAGTAGTTCAAATAAACTAAACATACATAGCAAGGATCAGTCTCGATCCATGTGGTTTAGCACATAATTTTCCAGACCCATGGTCCATTGCCAAGTTTTAAAAATAAAATAAAAAAACATTTCATGTAAAAACCAAAATTTATATTTTAAGATAAGGGTCAAAGTATCTAAACTTTGGGTTGTTGTTAATTTTTATCAAGGGATTTGGAATTCCGTCTTCTTACCCTAAGCTAGGATGGGAATTTAGATGATTGAAGTTGATTTATGATGATGCATGCTAGAAGGAAGGCTTTAACCAACAAATTAAACGGATGGTAGAAGTTAAATTTATGACAAGTCACGGGGATGTTGTTCATTGTCTTTGAATGCTTTCATCTACAACTCTTCGAAAGCATGAACTCCTGACGACCCTTGTTTTGTTTTGTTTTTTTATTTTTCTTAACAAAAACATTCCTCTAAAAATGTATTCCTTAACAGTCTTTCTAGCATGATAGACAGAGGCATTTTCATTTCTTATATAAGACTTATGCAAATATAGAATGAAAATAGGCAAAACCAAAGTTTACATATAGACATAGTGTTGACCAAGTTGATGTTGAAGATGATGAAGTTGGCACAGTCCACCGTTGATTGTGTAAAAAGGTAACAAGCAACCAAAAGAGATGTTAGGTATATAAATCATGTAAAAGGGGATTATGGATAACATACATGGAATGAAGGGAATAGGAAACGCCACGTGATCGGAGGGAGGGACAAGAAGGTGGAGGCAACAAACAAACATTGAGTGGGGTAAGTGGATCAGACATGATAGATTGAATATTAATTGAAAAGCGAAAAGCGAAATGAGAGAGTGAGTGGGTCTATAAATGAGGACTAAAGGGTGGGGGAGGACCCCATTGGGAATGATCCTCCTGATCCTGATGAGATCCTATGTTGATACGCGGTTTCGAATTTGAATGCTTTACGCAACCCACCCCCTAGCGACTCTTCTTCTTTCTTTCTTTTTATTCACCAAAGTGTTATTTTTCTACTTTTTTTTTGTTTTTGTTTTATTGTTTGTATATTACTTGAATATGTACATATATAAATAGATGGATATTATGTCCTTTAATTTTCTTCTTGCAACGAAGCAAATAAATTTGGCGGAAGATCATAAAGGGTTTGACTAGAAGAATTAATAGAATTTGTATTACGATGAAGTTCATGCATTTGTTATATCATTGTTCCTTTTTTGGATACGAACATGCAATGTTTATGGGGTTATACCGAAGTACTAATTTGGTTGTAATAAACATGCATGTGGTTGAATACTTGAATTGAATCAGATGTTTAGACTTATTTTAAAGAACTAGTTGTCTGTTATCGATCATATATGTAGTTTTAGGGGTTAGACTGTTTTAGAAGCATGTAGGTTGGACATAACCGATATGATAAAACGGTGGACTAGTACTATAATTTGTTATAGATCGGATACAAATAAAGAATGTGATATATTAATACAATGCAGTGGTGTGTTTCAATAATATGATATTCATATTCGTTGATAGAAGAAATATGGTATAAATATCGGCAAAAAAATCATGTAAATGACCTAATTAGTTCAAAATTGTCTTGGCCACCTCTAAATGTATTCCCTCTCTCTATCTCTTCCCCTTCATACCATAGATAGCACCACCGAAATACCGATAACTTGCCGGAGCAGCATAATGATCGTGCCACAAATCGATATTATGATCATTATTTTATGGATAAATTGCGATCCACCAAAAAAAAAGTAATAATGACAAAAAATCTTTAGAAAACTCAACATAAATTAATGAACGGGAATCTAGAAAGAAGATAAACATAAATCTTCCAAAAGTGGTAACTGGTTATAGAGAGTAAACATTTCTTGACAATTAAATAATTTCGAAATAAAATTATTCGGCTGGAAGAAAACCTTTTTCCCTCGATAGCAAAAAAAAAGAAAAAACAGCGGAAGAGGAAGAAATACTGTCGGCTGGGGAAGATGTTTTAGTGGGTCCCATGTTTGATATGCGGATAAGACTCATTAAAATTTTGATAAAAAAGATGACCATCTCGTCATCGCCA
Organism: Camelina hispida; assembly: GCA_023657505.1. Classification (NCBI taxonomy): domain Eukaryota; kingdom Viridiplantae; phylum Streptophyta; class Magnoliopsida; order Brassicales; family Brassicaceae; genus Camelina; species Camelina hispida. The sequence continues at coordinate 14,059,447 of CP094637.1, read as the reverse complement.
CGTCACATGTTCCTATCCAGCCCCGACGGTCATCAATTCTCCACGTGTACACGTCCCATGGTTCTATCTTCCCGCGAGCTAATAGAAAAAAAAAGTAAGCGATTGGGGATTGGGGGGGAATATTATTTACTAGTAATAAATATATTTTTATTTACGAGGCGAGTTTTTTAAATAAGTCCCTATTTTCTTGAATCTCTTCTAAACTGACCCCTTAACTTTTACATGATTACAAATCTACTTTGATTACCTTAGGTAATCAAAAATCAATTCTGTTTAATATTTCCGTAGGAGGAGGATAAAATAAGTTGACCAACAAGAAGATAAAAGAAGATAAACCACGTCTTTATACGATGAATATATATCTGTATAAAAAATGTTAATATATAATTATAATTTTTGGACAAATATTAGATGTATCTTTATTTAATCTCCTCAATGACATAAGATCTTGGTCTTCCAAATTCCATCAAATATCATTTCATTTCACTAAGAGAAAAAGCAATAGAGCAGCACATGTTTTAGCTAGATTTAGATGTAATGATAAACAATATTACTCTAACTCTGTATTTGTGCCAGATTGGCTATTTCAAACTCTTTGTAATGATTCCTATTAATCAATATATTTATCATTTGTGGAAAAAAAATATAATTATAATTTTTATTAAAAAGTATATAATCAGTTAATCTTTTAGTACATAAACAAAATTTAAATAATTAAAAATTATATATCAATACAAACAAAATATATATTGAAAACAAATATATATTACAAGAAATAATTTCTCCAATGCTACTGGAATTATCGACATCACAAAAAAACCATTAAGATTACTTTATAAAATTGTCGTTTTACGGTTGTTAGTCTCCACATACATAAATATCAAATTACATATATTTGTTGTATTATTGTAGTTAACGCAGCAAGTCAGCGACCATAAAAATAATATGGTCATAAACAAAAAAAAATAATTATTATTTTATTTCTTTTTGTTTTGTTTTTTCCCTATTATATGTAGATATAATGTATATGTACTTTTCTTAAAATATTTAAACAAAGTATAGTAATATATTTATAGTTTTATATCGAAAAGATGTTGACATGCTATTTTAAAATTATAAACAATACTTTAATAGGGTGTATTGAAACAATGATTTTGGAGGATTTTATGGGATTTAGAAAATTTAAAATTTTGATATTGTTAGAGAAGTTGATATGACTTATGGTAAAGTTCTTTCAAATCCCACCTAAAATTATGAGATTTGGATTTCTGTATTTTTAACTAAACAAATTCTCTCAAATCCTTCAGAATCCCTAAAACTTATTAAAATCTAAATCCACAAACTGTTTTAAATAACAGTGGATTTTTAAATAGATTTTTAAATCATCAGTTTAATAACAGTGGATTTCAAAAATTTTTTAAATCCATAATTGAATAATATTAGATTTGTAACTTTTACACGAATCATTTAAAATATAAAGTTGAATACACTAATATAGTATGTTCATATTTCATACCAAAAAAGGTTGAGTTTTGAAATATATAGTATTCTATATACCTTTTATAATCATCATCCAAATGATACTAAACTGATTTTATGCGTCTCTCATAAATAGAAAAATAGTCAACGCAAACCTTACAAATCTTCTTAGTCCTTAGATATGATGTTTACACTTTTGGGGTTTAAAATGTGAATAAGAAAAGTGAAACGACGAAATTATAAATAATAAAAGAAAAAGAAGGTGAGAAATGGCATGCAAAGTGCGTGGATGAGGATAAGATTAAGCAACAGTTTCTTCTGTCCCCTCTTCAAAACTTACCTTTTATCTTCTGATATTCTTATCCAATTTTTAAAATTTTAAAGATTTGTTTCTTTTTCTTTTTAGATAAGAAAGTAATAATAATAAACAACGTGATAAAATAATAATAATTCCTTTTTTGGTTTTATTAGTATTTAATGTTATTTGGAAAACCACCAGAGAAAGAGAGAGAGAGAGCACATAGACAAAGAAAGATCAAACAATATAAAGATCTCATCTTCTCTTCTCCTTCTTTTCTCCTCTGTGTCTTTTCTCTATTCTGTGTTTCAAGAAGATTTAAAAACAAACAAAAAGTTCCATTAGTGTTGGTTTTGGTTTTTTCAAAAATTCGATTAAGATGGATAATAACAGAGTTGAATCATCTTATGTGTTTAATCTCTCCGGCGATAATTCCGATGAGTCTCCGGCGATACCTAGTTGGTTATCTCCGTCTGATTCTTCCTCTTCTCCTTGTTCCTCTGCTTCTTCTTCTTCCATTGGGATGAACAGCGACGACGACGGTGAGAAGTCGTCGGAAGACGGTGGAGATGACGCCGGAGATAACGAAGTTGAGTCTCCTTACAAAGGCTCTCTTGAAATGATGGAATCTCTCGAACAAGTCTTACCTGTTAGGTGAGAGATCTCTTTAAAGTAACGATTTTTACAAAAGTTTTGATTCTTTTCTTGTCGTAAAGTTACGATTTTTATAACAACTTTGGGATCGGTGTTGTTCTGATGATCGATGTTTGTGTTGTGTAGGAAAGGGATATCGAAGTATTACAATGGGAAGTCAAAGTCTTTCACGAATCTAAAGGAGGAGGCGTCGGCGGCGTTGACTTCTTCTTCGTCGATGAAAGATTTAGTAGCGAAGCCGGAGAATCCTTACAGTCGACGGAGGAGGAATCTTCTCTGCCATCAGATTTGGGAGAACAACAGCAACAGCAAGACCACTCCACGTGGCGGGATCTCCAAGAAACATGTCATGAGTTCGAGTAGGAGCGCGTTGACCCTCGCCATGGCGGTGATGACCGGCGGAGAAGGATCTTCTTCCGGATCCGGTGGTGACTCGTCGCCTGGATCGAGTCCGACGACTTCTGGATCTCCTCCTAGGCAGAGACATCAGATGGTGAAGAAGCTTCCTCCGTTGTATCCTAGGAGTCAAGGGTCTTTTAGTAATTTAACTTCTTCTCAGTCGTCGTTGGGTTTTTGTGCTTGGAGATCGTATTCAGTTGCTGATTTCCCGAGGTGTTTTCCGGCGACGACGAGTGGGATTGGGTTTAATGACTCTTAGGACAACGATCATGTAACAATTGTTTTGTTTAATTTTTTTATATTTCGAAGTAACAACATCCGGAGAACAATGTATAAAAGAGTTTTAAGAACTGGATTCACATCTTTTGTTCATTTTTGTCCTATCAATTAGATCACGACCAAATCTTTCATACTTCAAATCTGTTTATCTATGTTTGGAAAGTCCAACATTCTTCTTTTATTTTGTTCTTATCCAAGTTTTTAATGCTAAGAGTCTAAGACCATATGAAATTATCTATTTTTGTTTATATAATATGACAAGTAGTAATTAATAAGGTTTTGTATGTTTGGTGATAATGATAAGTGGTCTGAGTCTTATCCACAAAGCCTCCTCCCCAAGTACATTTCATACGAAAGAAGCATTTGTGTCCACACTTTTTAGCTAACTTTGGAAGCAAGTGGTTCGGCCTTTATAAATTCTTCCTTTACTTTTTCTCTCTTTTTTATGAAACTGATTTATTAGCAAATTGGAAGTGGATTTTGCTGGTAAAAATGTTGTCGTGGAGTTCCAAATTAACTCAGAAGGTAGAAGAGGGAAAATAAAATATAGTCGTTTTCCTAAAATATGTCCAAAAATAGGCAAAGATATACGAAGGTTAAGATTATATATTTACGTACAACATTGGTATAACCCCACATTCATGAATAACACAAGGTACATAGTCGCTATAAAGCTTAACAACAACAAACAAAACTCCAAAATGTCAGAAGAGCAGAATATACAAAACCTTCATTCTTCTGCTTAGACTCCATAATAGATGGAGCCGATCACAAGCTGTTTCCACTTGTTTCGGATTTATGGAGCTGGAGAAGTAACGAATTTGAAACGACGAAGATCGAGCTCAATGCCATTAGTCCACCTGAAAGCATTTTAATGGTCAGTAAGCATGCTATATGACTGGATTCTGTGAATATATTAGACTGGAAGTGAAATAAACTGTTTTTTAATTAATTAACTGGTATCGGCCAGCTTACCTGAGAGGGAAGGTGTCATGGCGAAATCATACTGAGGAAGCAAGACACCTGCAGCTATAGGGATCGAGATGACGTTATACGCAATTGCCCATGCTAGATTCTGATATACTTTCGACATTGTTGCTTGTGCAAGACTCAGTGCATCCACAACCTATAACCAAAAAGAAATGAAACATGAGTGTATACAACTTTGATTTTGAACTAAGAGATTCTTGTCCCTTGAATGAGGGCAAGTGGCTCATGAAGCGTTTACATGAGAAAGTTTGTTGCGGACAAGTATGACTGATGCTGCGTTTGATGCAGCGTTTTCTTGTGCCTCGATCTTTAGAGCTATTCCTACATCAGCTTGAGCCAATGAAGGAGCATCGTTTATCCCATCGCCAACCTTTGAAAAATACAAAATACATTAGTTTAACTTGATAAATTTCTATAACACACCAGTTCCATGACTTAATACAGTTCCATGCGCGTCGGTAGGTTTCTAGGACTAGTTTTACCATGAGCTTCATCGACTTTTCATGGGAAGTAACTATAAGTTGAAAAAATCATTCTAGCAATTCAGTTGAAGAGCTTACCATAGCAACACGATGTCCAGAGGATTGAAGATTAGATATAAACTCGAATTTCATTTCAGGAGACAATGAACAGTTGGTTGATTCACTCTCAATCCCTACGTTCTTTGCCACTGTTGCCACTGCCCCTTCCCTATCCCCTGATAAGAGAACTGTTTTAATGCCCTTCTCCTGAAGCCTTTTCAATAAGAGGAACAAGAAAGACTACAATGATTAGATCCCCACAAGAAAAGTAGCATGTAATTTCATGTTTCTATGCTGACTAAATATAAAAACCAGGGTTGTTAGTTGCATTAAAAATTTGGCGGTTGGATAGAAAAACTACCTGGCTACAGTAAATTCGGCATCTTGGCGCAAGCAATCAGATATTGCAACAGCACCGATAATTCCTTCTCCTTCACGGCCAATATATACCACAGTCTTCGAGTACCTAGACGTTGATGATGTGCTTAATAATTTATTATCCAAAATACTTTCCAGCTTCACCATGTCCGAGGAGTCGTTCTTTTTGAGGAAACGATCAGAAACCCACTCAAGTGAACCCACTGCAACCAAACGTCCATCTATTTCAGCCAAAGTACCAAAGCCTGGTTCTGTCAATTGGCCTCTTGTTTCTGGAGTTTCCAGATTCAGTGCTTCAGCCTCGTTTACAATAGCCTTTGCTATTGGGTGTGTTGCTGTCTTCTCCACTGCAGCAGCCAATTTAAGAACCTCTTGTTCTTCGTATCTTAGAGAAGCAATACCAGAGACGACAGGTCTTCCTTCAGTAAGAGTCCCTGTCTGAAACAATAATTCGATCGGTTTAACTTTGAGAGGCAGCAGGAACTGTTCAATAATCTAGGATTTTCCATCTTAGAAAAAAGAAATAGTGGAGAGTGAGAGAGATGGGTGAAGAGGATCACAGAAAGCCCAAAAGAATAGCAATACCTTGTCTAAAGCCACACAATCTATGGAAGCCAGACGTTCCAATACATCTCCTCCTCTGATAAGATATCCCCGCTTTGCTCCTGGACATATTTAGGCTGAAAGTTTCAACAATCTCGAACATATTGTTGTTACAATTTTTCAGGTAATATAATGTTTTAAATACCCCTATATAAACATGAAAGATTATCGCGAGGACTGCACATACAACACCACATGAACTATAACGGAGCTTCTTCATGTTTTTAGGCTAGTTTTACTAATTTTATGTATTATCTAAAGGCCGCTGCAGTGTCATTTTCCAATATTCCTAATAATTGGAAAACTTTGCGCACCATTAGGCTACTCTTCTCAGCTAGGTTTGCAGACTTTTATGTGCAAGCTAAATAGTTCGCTGGATTACATACCAAGAGAGGTGCCAATTAATATGGCAGTTGGTGTTGCCAGGCCCAGTGCACAGGGGCAGGATACTACCTGAAGCACACAGAAAAAAACGAGTTGATTATTTGCTCAGCATTTATTTTCCTCCAAAGTTTCTTTCCATCCCTCTTTTATCCTACATTCCCTTCCTGAATTCATATTTTTGCCACAATAACCATTTTCCTCCCTCATTAAGTGCGGCTAGTCCGTGACATTTCCACATAAAAGATATAACTTTAAGATGCATGGCTCACTCACCAAGACATCCACGGCCAGTTTTAGGCTTAAGGCCAGAGGATCTCCATCAGGTCCAGCAATATCATTGAGTAAAACATCTGGGAATATGTGTGAACCAATGTAATACCTGAAGCAGAAAACAACTGGGTCTTTCACTTGGTGATCCTGAACAGAGGTAATTCACAGATGATACTAACTAAACAAATTCCTACTAAACAAATATACGAATCATGTTGAAATTTCAGAAGTTATTTCCAATAGAAATATGAAAGAGGACCATACCAGAAGGCAAACGTCACTGCAGATAAAGACATTATAGTATAGACGAAAGGTCCAGCTATTGCATCTGCCAGCCTCTGTACAGGAGCTGCATTACCTTGTGCATCCTCAACCTAAAAATTCAGACAGAAAATGGTTTGAATGAATTAGAGACTCACTAGAGAGGAACTGAGGGTTCTGACTTGATTTTATTTGTACTTTCCCGGATGAAATTAGGTTCAGCTACAAACATATAAATGAGTTTTATATGTAGGATGACTTATTCATTGTTCAGCTGTCTTTTCTCCTTCTGATTTCGAGGAGGAGAGTAGGCTACAAATTACATAGATTACTGGATGCATTTTGCTTTTCACATGATGACTTTCACAGCTCCAACGTTTCACATTGCGGAGGATGGAACTATCCCTCACACAATGTAACTTTTCATTAAACTTCATTGGCTCTAGATTTATAGACACTAACCATTCTGACGATTTTAGATATCGTTGAGTTGGAACCAGTAGAAGAAGCTTTGATCCGTAGAGGGCCATCCTGAAATAAGTAAAGTGAAATTCAGTTTTTCGAAAAGATTCATGATCACAGTATGAGTGTATGTAAATCAAACTTAGTAACTGAATACGGTTAGTGTAGCTAGACAGCAAGCTATCTTCCTCGGTAACGTGGTTCAAATTATGAAGTGAAGAAATATAGTAACGATTGATAGAGGATCATATCCCAAAGTAATATGTGTGTCATTATTTGAAGCACTAAAAGAATAAAACCATAAGTAGCCTTTAGAAAGAATAAACGTTTGTTTAGGTAGGATATACGTACCCAGTTTATTGTTCCCGCTGAAACAGAGCAGCCTTCTTCTTTAAACACGGGAAGTGACTCTCCTGTCAGCATAGATTCATCCACAACACTTCTTCCAGCTAGGACACTCCCCTATGACCAAAAAAAATAAAAATTTAACATGACCAAAACCACAATTAATACTAACGCACTAACCAGTGACAAAGAATAACAACCATGCTATTTTGAGGAAATAAAAAAAGTAGATATCCATAATCAAGTGCAGAGGAAAATGTGGACTTTAACTGAATCTCAAGAAGAGCGGATAGATCCTAAGATCCACATGGTTTTCTTTTTTTCTTTCTCAGCACTGATAAATCCAAATATATTTTCCCAAAATTAAATAGAATTTCATTACTTGTTTTCAGAGACCCACAAAATTTTTGCTACGACCCGACAGTTCCGCATGATAAGCAACTAAGAAAATCGTAAATGTCACTTGCTAGAAAGACAGAGACACTTACATCGACAGGAAATGTTTCCCCAGGCAAAACCAACAGCGAGTCTCCAACTCGGATATCATCAACTGGGACATTGACGCAAATTGAATCAGAGGAAAGTACTGAATCAGCAGCTGTGTTATTATTATCTGATGAAGTAATCACAAGTCTTGATTGAGTGGAGATGAGTGACTGCAAAAACACGTTTCAAGTCAAAAAAAGGAGGAAAAGCCTTCAAGTTAATCTTGAAAGGAGAATCAAGAAATGCCCAACTTACCAACAGTTCATTCATATCGCTAGATGCTTTAAGCTTTGCTCTTTCTTCCAAAGAACGACCAAGGAGCACAAAGCCAAGCAGCATGACCTGCATACTAAATGACAAGAGCTATCAATCAGAAATAAACCATTGAAATCGTATTTTTGCATGCAGTGATAGTAAAAATAAAATGTTTTCATCCCCTTGTAGATGTGCTAGAGAAACTCACCGGCTCCTCAAAGAAGGAAGCATCCCACTCCAGTTCTGGATTAACTAGTGAGATCTGCAAAATACAGAATGTAGAGAACTGCAGGTTTCAGAATAGGATACCCACCAGTCAAAAATAAATCACATGGTACGAAAACTTACCAAGCTGATGGAAAATGCAGCCATAGATCCCAATCCAACTAACGAATTCATATTAGGTGATCTTTTTCCAAAAGCCTTTATACCATCAAACAGCAATTCTACAATATAAATTTATCTGTTTCAGTCATTTGTCTTTCTGAACGGCCTCAAAGAATAGTAGGAACCATCACTGTCACTTAAGTAGTGTAAACTTCATATTTTCTCTCTTACGAAAACGACCACCCAATCAAGGTAAACACTACCCCCATTGGAAGCATTGATTCAACAAAGCTCAACAATGTAATCAGGCACACATCTAAGCCAGAAGAATAGCCTCAGAATGACTACTTAATCATCTAAACTTATAGTGCATTAGCTGGTAAGCATTATACATTAGATTTTGTTAAAAGGATTGAACAAAAAACAAACCTCTTCCTGGTCCCAACAAAGCTCCAACTGCCAAACCGCCTTTCACGTAAGAGTTGTGTAGCAAATCCCAAATCCCTCCTAGTAACAACATCAGGTGCAAGAGAAAGTAATAAACTACATTTGTAATTGTATCCAAAAAATGACATCTAACACTAACAGCACAAGTTTGCATTACAATTCAATTTTAAAGTAAGAATATGTGAAAAAGTTGTACCATGAGCGATATGAATTCCCAAGGAATGAAGAATATGCGAAGTGTGAGAACCGCAACACAGAGCCACCAGTGTCCACGCAAACGCCACACGATTCCTACTCTTAACGAGCAATTCCTCTTTCTTACTAACCATCTCCTTCCACTTCTTCACATTCTCCGCCACTCCCATCCCCGAAACCCTCCGCTTAGCCTCGAAGCCACTCTCAGTCAATCTCTTAGCTAAACTCTCCGCCACATCCACCACCACCTCAACCTCCGGTTTAAGCCTCACAGCCGCGGTTTCCGTCAGCATATTAACCACAGCAGACGCGACTCGTTCATCAGACATCAGAACCGATTTAACGCGAGCGACACAGCCACCACACATCATCCCACTCACATCGAGTAAAACAGGCTTATCGCTCGTAACAGATTTCACAGATTCGATTGAAGATTCCGCAGATTCAAACGATTGAGTACTAATCTCAACCGAGTTTGATACCAAAAAACCAGGTCTCGAACAGTACCGTCGAATACGAACCCGGCGCTGTTTTGTAAAGCATCGCTTCGCGTAATTAACGTCGAGGAACTTACAGGTTAGAGGAATATGCAGACTCGACGGCGGTAGAAGATGAAGCCGGAGAAGATTGCTCGCCATTATCTCCGGCGAGACAACGACGATAGTAGTATACAAGTAAGAATCTAGTGGTGCGTATGGGTTCCCGTTTAAGAAGAGTCGTCAGAAACTGACACGTCGGATTTGATTTTGTATATCCAAATCCACAAGTTGAATTTTAAAAAGCCAGGCTGTCACCAGAAAAGTCAGAACTGAAAAACGCAGCGTTTTAATTAGACCTTCTGATTCTACGAGAGGATTATTGGCTCCGGGGACACAGCGATGCCACGTGTCATCTTCCTGAAATATCATTTTATTTTTTTGGGGAGGTACTTTATCTTCTTCGCTTCTTCTGCTCATACTCTCTCTCAAGCTTCTTTCTCTTTCTACGAATTATCTCAAAAGCTTTGCTACAATGGAGGCGAGTGCGAGCGAACCAGCTATGAAAAGCTTGAAATCCTTTCAGTCAGGACCGATACCGAACTTTTTCGTGTCTCTTTCATCGGCATTTACGCAAACACATCTTGTGCGTTCGAGCAAACCTAATTTGCTACTTCTACCACAAGCTGCAGACTCTGTCAAAATGATTCAGGACTTTCATCGGTCTCTGGTCTCCGCTACTGAGAAATTCTCAGGGTTCTTTCATTCACTCGCCTCTAAGAACCCTCTCTTTCAGGAAGCGGTTCGTCTTTCGTCCGAGTTTCGCGTTCTGTGTGATGAGGTTAACTTCTCTTTCCCTGCTTTTGCTAATTGTCAGAATGGGTTATGTAGAAACGAGTTTCATTACTTCTTGTGGTTAATTTGAGAAGATAATTATGTGTTTCCGATGAACTTGCCTCAGCTTCTGATTGTTACTGTAATGGGTGAACCTTTCTGGTTTCTGTTTTTGAAGAAATGGATCATTTTGGATCATATACGAAGACTATGAGATTGATGTATATACCACTTAGCATTTGTTGGACATGAGTTGTATATGTCCAAGTTGGGATCTTTTTGGTTATATTCTTCACTACATCTAAGTAATATTGAAGATGAACTCAAACTCGGTGTTAGGCTATGTTTGTGTGTGCATTTGAGTCTGGTTTTTGGTTATTAAAGATGAAGAAGAGCCTTTTGTTGTGTATTTCAGATTCGTTTGAGAAACACTTCTAGGGTGAGGTTTGCAATGTCTAATCATGGATTTGCAGCGGTTCTTCCGGGGGATTCAGTTGCAGGATTGGTGGTTGCTAATGGCTTGATAAATTTTCTCAACATATATAACACCATCCTCGTTGTCCGTCTTGTACTCACCTGGTTTCCTAGTGCTCCTCCTGCCATTGTTAACCCCCTCAGGTTAAAAAGTTCCCTTTTGTGTTTTTCCTGCTTGTTTTGGGAAATGCCACTACATTTTTTAAAATCTTCTCCAGGTCTAAAAGATTTGAACACTCCATGGGAACAAAATCTAAATCATATATTTCCTATTCTTCATTGCTGAAGTTAGTCTATTTGCTTGATTTAGAGGGAGTTTTGTTTGGGAAGTACTTATATGTCCAACTCCTGAATTGTCTAAGGATTTGTTAAAACCGTACGTGGTGGATCCAATCTAATTATGTGTATGTTGCCATTGTATCAGCACTTTGTGTGATCCATACTTGAACGTATTCCGGGGATTCATACCACCTCTCGGAGGATTAGATTTGTCTCCCATTTTGGCGTTCCTTGTTCTCAATGCCTTTACCAGCTCTGCTATGGCACTTCCTTGCGAACTCCCGCCAGCTGAAGGAGTGGCTTCTCCATCTTCTGGTGAGACAAAGTGGATGAGAAGGAGAAGGTTGAGCAGCCACAAGGACCACAGACCGAGCTCAGCTTCTATGAACTGAACCTGTCTAAAAAAACTCTTCTTTTCTGCGCTTAAATGTAAAATCTACCTTTCGAGTAATTGTATTTCTCATCTTTTGGATTTCCGAGTTTTTGTATAAATTTTCTTTAGAAAATGAATAAAAAGAGTTGTGTTCCTGATATACAGAAATATTGTAAAATTTGCAAAATATGAGCTTTTCTTCTTCATTCTGTGGCGTCAAATCCAACTTTCCCACTCAGGTTCTCTAAGCAGAGGCTTTGCACATCAAGACGAAAACAAGAAGAATGAGGATGACAAGCAACCCACCAAACGAACCACATAGCCTGTGAATCCAGTAAGGATCAAACCTGGTCAAGCTCGGGTCATAAAACAGGGACGAGGCAATGGCCAAAATCAACAAGAAGAGAAGCACAGAGAGGCAAAACATAAAGCTGAAGAGTTCTTCTTCCTCTTCTAGATCTTCCTCTGATAAGCTATCAATATAGAGAGGCGAGAGCACGGCTAGTACAGACAAGCTTATTGCCAAAAGCTTCCATGACGTAGTAAACCTCCCCATCATCGGGTTTGACGATCCCGTTTCCATCCAAAAATTTCAGAACACCAAATGTTTAACTTTCTTTACAATCCTCGCTTGGAGTTCATTTGATTAGGTAAGATAGTTTGGGGTATCAGTTTAGGTGGTATGGTTACTATTAACACTGAAAAAAGGAAGATTCTTTAGTTTCTGGTTCAACAGTAATGACCACACATTGCTAAAATATTCCATGGTATCGTATGCTTAATACTTTTCTTTTAGTTCTATCTTTTTACAAAAAAAGCAGAGCCCAAAATACATTATACCACTGTTCGTATATCACTACCTTTTGTATAACTATGAACCTCTACAACAGATAATTTGGTCCTAAAAATGCAGTGGTTCATCAATTCAGAGCTATATATACAGTACATCGCCAAAACTTGTCCACTCATCAGAAGAACTTGGCACCAACATTTGGGTGAGTGTCCTCAAGGTGAGCATAAAGTGAGGTCATTTTCAATCCGGTGATATGAATCTGTGATCTTGAAAGTTCTTCAAGATATGCATTCTCCACCTACAACGACCATACCGCCACTACATAAACAAAAAAAAAAAAACACAAGTGGAAGCTTAACTACATGTTTCTCTACTAATATGATACCTGTGTCCATCCAAATAGCTTGAGTGATTTAAGTGACGAGCAGCAACTCAAAATCCGTCTTAGGTCCTCTTCTGTGAGCTTTCGACACCACGAGAGGTCCAAATACTTCAACCTCTTACAAACGTTGGCAAGCGAAAAGGCAGTATCTGGACCGACCTATCGTAACAAAAGTCCTTTAAACACTCTTGGGGACAAACCAGCTTAGAAATGAACGAGACTTTAGGTAACTAGAACACTCACATCTATGACTTTGTTTAGGCAGAGTTGGTTAAAAGAACCTCCCAAGACTTCAAGAAACGCAGCAACAGCTTCGTCACTGTCAAAGTAAGCCCCCCAAAGATTGACATTCAGAACAACAGTCTACGAAAATTATGTAAAAGAAAGAAACATATTGTGAGACTTGTGCAAACCTAAATCTGTTATTTCCAAATATGACTGAGTTCAAAGATTTGCAGCCCTCGGTAAGAAATTCTAATGACTTATCAGTCAAGTTCCTCAATTCTGAGATATCAAGAGCTTCTAACTTCTTACAATATCTCCCAATATGCCAAATGCAATCATCAGTCAACTCACTAGTTTACCATAGACAAAAGCAAAAACAATAACATTAGTTTCCAACATAAAACTTGGTAACGATCTGAGTCTTTTCGAGGGACTTACTGGCAATTAGCGAGAGATAGATCAGTGAGATTAGAGCAACTGAACATAAAGAAGGATCTAAGAACACCATCATTAACACTATCGAGTCCTGCAACCGAGAGATAGTTCAGTTTCTGGAACTTATACAGGCTCCTAGTGAACTCTGTACACCGTTTCATCCCTTGGCATCCTTCAATACTAAGTCCTTTAAGAGTGGTTCTAAAGATATCCGCAAGAGTCTTCAAAGCTCGGGAAGTGAGAAGAGAGCAGTGAGAGAGGTTAATAAACAGAAGCAGAGGAGAAAAACTCGCGATAAAGGTCAATGCATAGTCTGTCAAAGAGAATGCTCCTTGTATAGATAGCGTAGTCAACGAAGGGAACCCTTTAGGCGAACGTTTCAAGAACTCGGTTATCGTGTAATCCGTAATAGCTCGTCCGCAAAGATCAAGAATTAACACCTGAAAGAGTAGTAACAAATTCAAGATTGCTAACAAAACTCCAATTTCTACTAACAAAACGGATATTGAAATTTACCTTCAAGGTATCTCTATCAGAATCACACAAGATGTTAACCAAGTCATCCTCAGTTAAACCAACGCAGTTACTCGCACGAATCTCACAGGGAGAATCACCAATCAAAAGATGCATAAAACGTGCGTCTAGTTTGCCAAAACCACTAACATGACGAGATAGCTTCTTCCTCAAGTGATCAGGAACATATTTCAAAGACTTGATTGCTTCAGAGTTTTGAGCAAGAACTCTCACACTCAAATCCGTAAGTGATGGAGCTTTCCTCTGTATAACCACATCAATCTCCATATCATCAGCACCATCACTTGTTGTTGTTGTTGTTGTTATAGAGATCTCATCTCTTCTCATCTTGATCAGTTCCTTAGCAATCTGAAACTCGCTTCTCTCTTCATCATCTCTCTTAACATCATCATCTTCCACCTTCTTTTTCTCATCAACAGTCTCATGATCATCGGAATGCAAACTAAGAGCAAACCTTTTCGCGGTAAGGTAGTCTTGTTTATTTTTTCGTCGTTTCTCTCTCTCTACAGCCCACTTTGCATACCAATCTTTGAAGTCAGCTGTACGATCATCAGAATCGGTGATGCTCTCTAGTTCCTCCATCTCGTCATGTTCCAACCCTAGTGATATACCTTCACGATTAGCCTCCTTCGCTGCTATGAGAAGTGCTCCGATAATGTCTGCATCTGTGCTCATCCGTAGATTTTCTCGAGAATTGTTGGGAGAATTCGAAGGATTCATCTTGGAGAGATCGAGTCGAATCTGAGTCTTCTTCTTCTTGATGGTTAGGGATGATGAATCATGAATGAATCAGAAAAGAGAAAAAAAGGAAAAAAAAAAAAAAACAGAGACGTGTATTTATACCTTACTGAATTGACCTCATTAGTCAACTCCTCTTGTTATTGGTTCCTATATTAAGAAAAAAAAAACATGCAAATATTTTATTGGTTATTTTCTGAACAAAATTGGAAAAAATTTCAACTAATATTATTAAAAAATTATGAGATAATTGGGGTGTTATTATTTAGACATCTAATTAGGGTTTTAAGATTTAGGCTTTGCTAAATGTGTGATAATTGTGGTGTTGTTATCTATACTATTAATTGGGAAGTACAAAACAAGATTTTGAAAAAAAAAAACATATCATATATCCATGTTGCCAAACATGTCCAGTTACTTATATAATTAAAAAAAAAAAACAATATATAGTAAACAAAATCTGTTATTCGAAAATCTAATATTTATGGAAACAATAATTACAAAATTAATTATAAAATTAAATTAGCCGATATTTTTGGAAATGATTTAAAGTTGTTACCATAAAGACAAATTATTAAATTTGAAATTGTATATATAACGTAAATGGTTCTAGATTTTGAGATATTTATAGAAATCTAATTTTATATTTGAATATTATCTTTTATTTTAGATTTTTAAATTTTCTTAACCAAAAAAACTATGTTAATTAATTCATCTTAATACATATGGAAAAAAACAGAAAAATATGAAAAACTTAGTATATATTTACTATTAAAAACATAAAAACCTTAATATAGATGCGTATACAAACAGATTTTTTCAAAAAATGAATTTAATCAATTTGTTTGATATATAAGAAAATCACAATTTAATTCTACAGCCATATAAATAGAACCGATAATTACTCAATATCTTTGAAAGCTATTTTAAGTTTGGTTCCATATATATATGTAAACATATTTGATTTGGTTTTATACTGTGAGATATTTACGAAAATAACAAATCAATTTAATACAATTAGATAAAAACAAATAATTATTTAGTTTAGATTTTGCGATATTTCCTAAACGAATTTAAGTAATTAATCACGATTAGTATAGATAAAAATAATTAAAAATCAAAATTTTATATATGTAAAAAAAATTAATTTGATTATATATTAAAAGATATAGAAAAGTGTATGTAGAGTCTCACATTAGCTAAATATATTTATACTATTAAAAGAGAAATATTTATCATTATATAGTCATAAAGTTCTCTATTATTAAATGTAATGTCATTCAAATTAGAACAAACAAAAAACAGAGAAAATGGTAGTTTAGTCAAAATAAAAACGAAAAAACCCGCAGATCCTAAAGTGACCCGGTTCGTTTGTAGTCGGGTTAAATAAAAAATACGCGGATCCTATGCTATCCAGTTTGAAAGGATTTGGATCCTATCTAGCGGGGGTAAAATAATAATACTCACTACAAGCATATTTAATCCCTAAAATCACTCAAACTATTTAATACATTTAAATGAAACTATCCAATTACAAACAATTAATTTAAAATTCAAATTTATAAAAAGTAAATTTGTTACTTTCAAAATCGGGCAATTAAATTTAAACTTATATATGTAAACATAGTTAATTTAGTTATATATTTTGAGATAAAAGTCATTTGGAATTATTTTAGTCTAAAATTAAAATTGGTAAGAGCCATTTGGAATTATTTTAGTTTCAAATTGACATTTCATTTTTTCTTTACTTTACTTAAAATTTGTAATGATTTTTGAGACATCAAAAATTTGACTTATAAATTCTGCCTTCTCATTATTATTAATTTTTTCTGTTTTAATTATAAAGTTCTCAACTGTTTCTTAAAAACAATATTGAAATTATTTAAGATTTTTTGTCTACAAATAATATTTACAAAAACAGATAATTCTCATAAGAAAAACAATCTACCCTTTTTTTGTGTGCATAATGTTGATGGTGGTTACTGTGTTTGTAAATTAGTTTATTAATTATCTTTTAATAAACCGATCAAATAATTACATTCACTCCGAAATATTTGTGATCAAGAATTCCCAAAACTGAAAATAACCACAAAGCAACTAAAAGAAATTTTGTGATCCTTACTATTTATAATTAAAAGCAACATAAACTCTCACCTATATATAATGATATACCTTTAGAACGTATTATAAATAATTATTATATCTAACCATATTATTTTATTTTGAGCTAATTTATCTATTTATTTTCCTCGAAAATATTATTTTATTTTTGAATTATATCGACGCTTACAATCTTATATGTAACATTTTTTTTAAAAGGCATTAAAGTGTGTTTTACAATATTAAAATTTTAAAAACAAAGAAACGTAATGCAATATAGATGAACGAGACATAAAATAATAATAATAAAAAAAGTCAACTAATTTTGTAATATTGTTTTATTATATGACATAGAAATATACTATGAACTATATTTGTGTTTGTCCCAAATTGTGTTTTGGTAATTTTTGTATTCGTTCCTTCCCGTTTCCAATCGGGAATAATTTTTTTTGTCAAATATCGGAAATGTCATATATCGAGAATCTTCACTATTGGGAATGCATTCTCTATACAACTAGAATTCAGGTACAAGACGAAACATGAATTACATCCACTCTAAAATATTTGTATCAAACATGTTTTAATTATTTATTTTTTTACATATACTCTTATGTCTTTTTTAAAAAAAAACAAAAGTTATAATATAAATGCTATATCAAGTCATTATTTTTGGGTACTTGGTGTACTAATCGGTTCTCAAATTTGTAACCCGCACTGACCTGAAACCGATAGTACCCAAACTAAACCAAACCTATATATTGAAAAATACTTACTAGGTTCTATTTTTCTAAACCCGTTTAACCAAACTTGATCGGGTAATATCCTAACCTGAACGGGTTACCCGAAGGTCCAATCCTTCTAAAAATAGGTTTGCAAAAAAAATCCGTATATACATTATATATTGCAAATTTGATTACAATTTTAGTTTGAAATTAACCCTGCACGTAGATGCAGGTCCGAACCTAATTTAACACATAAATTCAGAACACAAGAAGCCAAGTCCTTCTCCTCCAACTCTATACCATGGGCTCATTAGGATCGTAGGCCCATTTTGGTGATCCCGTTCTCAATGAAAACTTATGGTTAGGACTTGGTTAACAACAGTTACGGAAATCATTTTATATCGTTTGGAAACAAATGTACTTTTCTTTTGCTTTGTTTAATGTTTTTTTTCTTTTTCTGTTTGATATTTTTGAAAGAAAAAAAAAGTGTATATACATATTACTTTGGGGATATAGAGATTACAAATTATGCTCAACAAAGTCACATGGATATTTTTCCTCACCAGTAGATTTCATATCAATAAAAACAAAAATGAAGATTTCATTGTAGATTGATATAATGAATACTAGTGTTTTCTTGTCTCTCAGATCAACTTGTTTATACTTTATAGTGTGGTATCAAAGCTAGCTACCTATTTTTTCATTTTGTTTTTCTAACTTTGGACTTCATGTGAAAAAGAAAAAAGAAAAAATCATAGGAAATCTTCATCCTGTCATTTGTTCATTTGTCTTTGTATACAAAGTACTGTATACAACGTCAAAGATCGAAATCCTTTATACAGTAAACCTTCTAAAATATTATAACATCAAAACTAAAATATTTGTATTAATTTATTAAAGATAATAATTAAACAGAAAAATAGTTGGAAACTTGGAACCAAAACATTTACCAAGTAAGTGAGTTATTAATAATTGATAATGGTTTTACTGTATATGCAATTGGGTCTTTTTACTTGTTTTTTTTTTCTTATTTATTGAGAATATTAATAAGAACTGAATTTAATTAGGAGGGTAGGGACCGAGTCATATATATAAGGACTTTGGATGATTGTTAAATCCAAAATCCATAAAAGCAACAATATGTGCAAGTAGATGGCCTTCCAAATTTGGATTTTTTTAATAGAAAATATAATTTTTCATGTAAAATCATCATGAATAATTTATTTTTTCGTATATATAAAAGTTATTATATAATAAATTTAGGCAATGGAGTTCTTATTCAAAATGCCATTTTTAGTGATGGCATTTTTGAATATACCATTTTTACTAAAATATTATATCCCATTTTTTAACATTGAAAAAGTTTATATTCAATTTTTTTTGCTAACGTACTTTATAACAAATACTTAACTTTAAGAAAAAATAGAACCGACTACACCCAAACATAACGTGATAATCAAATTTTGTAGCTTAAAACTAACAAATTCATAAGATTTTTGACAAAATGGCAAAATCAATGCCATCATAAAATTGGTAAATCCATAATTAATTCTTTATTTTTTATAATTGTTGACAGAATTTTTACTTATAAAAAAAACTAATGGCATATATAGTCATTAGTTTCTAAGATCTCAAGAATATAGCTTTTGTCACAAAAATGATTTTGAGTGTCACCTAATAAAAATGCTTCGAGTATGATATTGGTGAAAATATTGATATTTGAATCAAATAGTGATTTACTTCAATCTCGTTATAAAGAAATGAATGAAAAAGTCAAAAACCAATAACTCTGCAGTTCAATTAAAATTTACAAATAATGTTCTTATGTGTGAGTGTGTCTGTCTATGTATAGTACGTACATACCGTGTTGGGCATATCACATCACATCATTGTAATGTCGTTGTGGAGAGATAGAGATATGAAAACTGAAAAGTATGTGAATCGAAATCGTTGAATGTGGAATGGTCCTTCCTAAAAGAATAGCTGTAATTGAACTCTATATGACATCGTTTTCTACTGGACCATGATATATTCAACACATATACACAAATACTATTTCGTTTTGTATGTTTGTGGCAGTAAAGTTGTAGATTGAGAGTTTTGTTGAAGTCATATGCTGTTTCGTTTTGAAAATGTTCTTTAATTACTTAACTGAAACGATGGTGCGAACAAGCCCAGTTTGGGAGATTAAGCAAGAGATAGGGGACTAAAGTCTTCTGAAGTTAAAATTGGGAAACCTGTATATGGGTTTAAACTTGTATCTTCTTTAGTTTTCTTTATGTACGTAGTTGCTATGATCACACGAATTTATATATTTATATAGTAACGGCAAGACCGAGGACGTAAATCGAAAGCATCTTTATGATAATTGTCTTCTCATCGTTGTTCGATTGTGCTCTATTCTTTTTTTACTTTAAAGTTTCATTTTTTCATTTCACTTTTTTTTTTTTCTCTCTTTGAAGTTTTCATTTCTTGGACACTAAAACTTTATCTTTCTTTTCATTCTATGGGGGAATCATAGATATTCTTTTGGTTAATTAATTTAATTCGCTACAAAGCAAGTTAAAATTCACATGCATAAAGCATCTCCATTCACGTGTCAAACGGAACGTAATTCCATAAAACCCAACCCACACAAATTAATTTTCGCGATGGAAAAAAATGGTTAAAAACATACAGAACCAACTGTCATCAAAACTCAGATTCATCAGCCATGACAACTTTATAAAGATCTATCTCACCAAACCATTATTTTATGAATTCAAGTTTGAATTTTGGTCTCCCATTACCCCACTAGAAATCAGGATTTTAAGATTTTAACCCAAATATTAGTTGTCTCCAAGTTGAAGACTACCTTTAATACACTTCAAATCTAATAAATAGTTAAAGAAAAAGGTTGAACCATTATTAATCTGTAGCATACTATTTACATCGATTTAAATTTGGCTACAGATCTCAATTTCATTATAACTATGTTTTTCTTTGTTACCAAAAAACTTCGGAATTTTTTTTGTTTTGACAAAAAAAAAAAAACTTCGGACTTATATACAACCAAAACTAATTTTGAGAGGAAAAAAACTATTTTTGTGAGCCTATATGAAAGATAAAACTGTAGTATGAACCAGGGTGCGGATCCAAAGAGGGACTTGGTGGGGCATGTGTCCCATGCTAATTATCAAAAAAAAGATGACTATTGTTTGTTATAGACTTATAGCTAATTAGATCAATTCAAATGACTATTAGTGCCCGAGTAGATGTTAGGGATGATGTGTTTCATATTTCCAATATCATTTGTTTTTCATTTTTTATGTCATGTTTTGTCTTTTCATTTTGTATGCTCAATTTTTTTTCTTACATTTTTTAACTGGTTGTCAATTACCTTTTTTTTTTTTACTTATATATCAAAATGCATTTATTTATTTCTTTATTTGATTTTCTACATTCTAAATTTTATAATAAATATATCAAGTAACTTCAGTAGATTACAATTTTTGATTCAATTAATATTTCAAAAAAATAAAAAAAAAAATCAATGAAAATGATATTCCTCATAAAAGAATTTGAATTTTCAGATTTCTTAAGGAACTTAAATTTTTAAAATATGAAATAATATATAACTATTATATATATAAAAAAAGTTATATGTGTCTCATGTTAATTTTAGTTCTGAATCCGCCACTGATATGAACTATATATGAAGGATAGAATAGAAGGTTCGAACCTTCATCCTTTAAAGCCAAGACATAAAGCAATAACAAACTAATTAGCTAATGAGAATTTTGGAAATAAAAATAGGCAAAAGGCCGGGTTTACCACCATAATCTGTTTTGGTCGACGAAAATAATGCGTCGTTAAAGGTCTAGTTACAGTTTTATGCAAAAAAAAGAAGGTTAAATTACTTATTAGAAGATAGACTAATCATATAATTAAGACCTACTAAGCCAATTCTATATTAAAAGTAATATAATAAGCTATGTTATGTATTGCATAATACCTTTCCTCGATTTAGACAAATCAAAGCTATAAAATAGTAAGAACGTATTTGGCTGGTAGTGACCCATAAGCAGCAGATAAAGTAATTAAAAATTTGAAGAACACGTCCGTGCATGCATGGCACGTTTAGCAGAGAACGTACTAGGAAGGCTCTTGCATGGGAAATTCTTAGCCCATTGTTTATTTAGTCTATGCTTTGCCTCTTACAATGAAATCATCATCTTATAATTGCGTTATCTAAAGCTGTGAACAAATATATAAAAATTAGAATCTCATCTTTTGTGAAAGAGAAGAAACAAACAGAAAAGCAACGGGAAAAGAAAAGTTGTTAGAGGAAAAATAATTTATTATATGTTTTTTGTTGGGAGTGGGGAATATCGAGTAAGATTTTGGTTCGAAATCCAAAATTTTGAAATCTTTTTTCTTCTTGTTTTTCTTATACGAAGATTTATCCACTTACATGCGACAAGTTTTCACATTTTTTCATTTAAAAGGGCACTTTCTTTGTTGAACAGAGATTGTAGTTCTCTAAGAAAGGGAGTTATGACATCACTAAAAGATGTTAAAATATTGGCTTCTTTCACCAAATTAAATATCCTTTTTGTGACTTGTGAGTGTGGGACTTATCTAGATTGAAAATATTTACGTATTTAGTCGTCGAGAGGTCGACTATATATATGCGATCGACAATGTATACATATTTCTTTTCTGCACGTTTCATGGATTCAATATATACTATTTGTTTTGCATTTTTTGCAACCGAGTGAGATTAATTAACAGAAATCTTTCTTACTTCGTATTATGTAAGACCAAAAGTCAATTTGAAGTTCAGGCAAACTAATTTTAGTGATCTATCTAGCTATGCTTGGTTTGATATCTTCCAACTAGCTTTACGTTATCTTTATGGGCATGTGAGCTTTTTGCCAAAAAGAAAACGCAAAATAGAAGACAAAAGAATCAGAATCTCTTACGAGGAACACACGAAAATATATATGATTATCAACAATAACAAAAATATAAGCAAAAGAAAAAAAAAGCAATATATTGTGTGTGTATGTAAAAAATGTTATCTTTTTGATAATATATATAGAAAGGTTGGTGAAGCTCAAAACCTTTTTCGTTGATTCTTTTGTGGTAAGAAGAGAAGAATCTGATGCCCCAAATCTTCAAGTCTTATTAATTAGCTTTTCTTTCTCTCGTAAAATGGCAAACCAAAAAAGATAGTAATATGAAATAACGAGTCAAGTAAACCTTCCGTGACTGATCAACGGATCCATCTTTTGAGTTTTTTCAAATTATTCATATGTGAAACACTATCCCAATCATGATTCATGTAACGGTTGCACCATTAGTCGTAAAGATTCTCCTACATACCAAGTTGTATACATTTGATCAATTAGTTTCATACTTTCCTTTTTCTTTTAAATCGTCTTTCTCACCAATTCATATCTATTGTCAATAATTCATATCTTTTAAATCGTCTTTCTCACTAATTCATAGATATGGACATCATCTAATTTGCTTACCGTCGACATCTTTATATATATATATAACTTCTTGTTCGATTTAAAATTGGTAGATTTCGCTATCACATCACAGAATTATACAAGTTACAACAGTACTCAATATATGATCTCTAAACTTTGACTGGAAAAGTCTATGACATGTCACAGTTTTTAAAATAAAAGTTGGGAAAAAAAAACAGTTTCAGTTTTCTATCATATAATAAATTTTAATTGTTTGTCACATATCATCAAGTGCATATATTATTCGAGCGGTCCAAATCGAATAGTATATAGGACATATATAAGAATTTAGTAGTAATATCCAAGATAGGGTCGTAGTCACAACAGTATCATGGACCGGCTCCAATATGGATGGTGGGTGATTGGTTTGGTTGATCCATTTATAGATTTTGGTTTTTGGATTAATTATTGGGACAGCATGTGAAGAAACTATCTTTTCAACGTCTATCAATTCTCTCATGCATCTCTTATCCTAAATATAACGAGGTCATGAAGTATAGAAACTTATGTGGAAATATAGGGATACGTAATCCAAATGTGAAGTGTTAACATATAAAAAGAATAGTCAATTTTTTAACGTATTAAACAAAATAACGTTTATTTCAGCAATGAGGTCGACAACCTAACTCTTCAAAAACTCCAATTTTTTTCAACAATGTCTCTTTTGATCTCTTTTTTGTTTTGTTTTCCATCATAGTTCCATATATCATTCAAGATTGCTAGACAATCTTCTCACTTAATGGACGGGTTAAAAAAATGATTACATTAGTATTAGTATTTCTCAGTGTTCAAGAAAGCGCTAGACGGTATTTTGAGGGTAATCCAGCGCCTGTTATGTATTTACAACATAAAAATATTATATATATAAAATTATGTAAAAATATATGTTAAAAAAATAAAAAAATATCTAAATTATCAACAAAAGTAAGAAAAATACATTTATTTAAGTTATATTAACAACATATAAACATTTATAATTACATATACAGATATAAAACTTAATATTTTAAATATATTTAGTTAAAATAAAAAAATAAATATTATTATTAAATTAATGTAATTTTAAATAGTTTTGGCGGTTATTTAGGCGTCTGTTGAGCACCTAACGTCTAGGCGGTCGCCTAGATCGTTTTCTTGAACATTGGATAAATTAACATATATTAAAGGATAAATTAGATTGCAAGATTATATTTTAAACCAAAATATGAACGTTTTTCTGGTTATGTTCTTCATAACTGGACATGACTCATAGGATAGGCTGATAGGCCACCTTTATAAGAAAACAGTTGATTTTATTTTTCTTGGGAGAAAGAAAAATACAGACAAAACATACATTAAGCCCACAAAACTCAAGATTACAAAAGAAAAGAAAGAAGGAAAAAAAAAACAATATGAGGGGTCAAGGAGACCTATTGAAAATCTTTTGACCGGGTGAAAGGATAGCCATAGGATCAAACATAGCTTTCCTATCAACGAATCTCGACCATCGGTTTCCAAAATGGCGAATCCATTCCTCTCGAGACTTATAATGAGGAAGATACAATTTGAAATCTATTCCATTTCTGACACACCAATGAACGATCTCTTGGTTTTGAGCTACCAGTTTCTCAACCGATGAAACTTTTGTACACGGCGGCACGAACCGAAGCAATGCCACTATGTAGAATATCTCTCCTTCCGGCACTTCCACCGACGTCCGCTCATCCCACCTGATTACCAAAAAAAAATCCGACCAAATTACTTATTCAATCATTCATATCAAAACACCACTAAGGGCTAGCTTTCGCACTAATCCTCTCGATTGGTTTTATTTCTTACGTCAACTAGTTTGGTACCAGCAAATCTCATTTTCCACATAAAGTAAAAATATCTAAAGTCACAAAACTACCCTTGGGTAAACTACAAAGTAGAAAAGGCTATTTTAGAAAAAAGTAAAATAAAAAGAAATTACATCAAAGTGGGTCTCATAAGCGTATCATTTGTCCCCACAGATTTTTCATATTTCTAACTCTTTCCCTATACGACGTTAACCTTAACGACGGTTACAATACAACTCCTTCACCCACCCAACCGTAATACCTAATACGGTATCGTATTAGTTTAGTATTTTGATCTCTCCTACAAAATCTAAACGGATTTCACTATATTCCAACTTTTTTTGTACTTATAAACCCGTACGTGTGCGCCAGTGCCACGTTTCGCGACAATATGTTGATCACACGTCTCGCTGACTTGTGGGTTGCCTTTAAAGTTTACGCATGCACGACTAATCATCACACGTGACAAACACGTGCAATGAAAAAACTAACTAGACCGATCTTGTTATAGTCTTTTAGAAAGGTGCCTTGTCTAACCAAAAATGAAAGAGAGAGAGAGCAATATTCACCTGCTTCGCAAGAGTGGGTACACTAACATCGGCCCATTGACTCCGTTCTTGACAAGTTCTTTGAACACCGTCCGGTTAAATTCTCCGATGTCTCGCTTCGACACAAAGAGGTTAAGCCACGGGTGCGGCGTTTCCCACGTGCCGATCACCTTCGCAATCTCCTCGGACCGTTTGACCCGAAGTAAAAAGTCAATGTAAGACAGATCTACCTCGAACCTTAATCCTTCAATAAATCTTAGCCGTCCGATCAATCTCTCCACTCTCTACTCAAAAAAAAAAAAAAAAAAATCAGTCAGGGGTGTTTTGGTACATTCAGAGATAATTCTGGATAAAAACGATGGCTAGATTTTAGCCGGGACCGTTTGAAATCAAATCATCAATGTTTTTTTTTACTTAGAACGTTTACATGCTACAATTACAATTTTCACCCTTAATTTACGTCCCATACCGCACGACCAATAGACACGTCACACGTATTGAAGTTAAACCTAAATAATTGAGTAGCAAAAAGCAAGTGATCTGAAAATATGGGTTTCATGAGAAAGACAACAAAAGCATAAAGGAAAAAAAGGAAAAGAAAGAAAAAAAAAAAAAAAAAAGAAGAAGAAGACAAATGTCGTATTCGTAATAACGTGGTTACGACAAGGGCATTAGAGAGAAGCACTTATATAGAGTATATATTTTGATGTCAGACAATCCAAAATCGAAGATACATTACCCAATGTCTCGTCAGTTTCATATTATGCAGTCAGACAAGAGACTGTATAATTCCCTTTCCCACCCTATTATATTTCCTTAATTATAGTATAATATTACAAAAAAATTTCTAATGTCCTTTATTGAATTTTATGTTGTAATCATGGAGGTCGAGAAAACTCAATGCGGTCCTATATGAAATACGTGTCGTATGACTGTAAGCGAATTAGAAAGATAAAAAAAGAGTCCGTTGATTTGATCCGACGGTCAACTTCACACTTCATCTAAGGTCAATTTCGGTCAAACAAGGTTTCTAGAACATTAGAAGCTTCCACCACCGTCGGATCATTACTCATTCAAAGATGAACGGTTCTTGAATTTTTGAAAAAATCGTTATAAAGTTTTGAGTTATTATTATTTTACCTTGTCGACGGTTGAGTTGGAATCGGAGTCTCTGTAGTGAAGACCGAGTTCGAGGCAATAAAGAACCGACCCGGATGATTGTGGGAGTCGGGCCGGGTCAAAATAGTGATCCGGGTGGAGCGGAACAGTCGGCCATCCGTTGACCGGGTCATCACCGTTGACGAGCACGAACCCTTCCACGTAATCGAACGATGACGACTCGTCCTTCTGACTCACTAGCCACTCGGCGTCACGAGTGAACTCGTCGAACTCGGTGTATACTACTCTTATCCATCTCACCTAAATACAAAATATATATTTATTTTGATTGGATTATACAAAAAATATATAATTTGAGATTATGGAAATAATATATAAATAAGTAAATTAATCTTACCATATCTGGAGCTGGCTGTAGCAAAACCCTAGCTCTGGTGATGATACCAAACTGGCCAAGACCACCTAAAACGGAGAAGAAGAGCTCAGAGTTCTCAACCTCCGAGCATGTGACGACGTCTCCGTTTCCCGTTACGACGTCTAACTCCGTTACATTCGACGTCTGTGGTCCGTAACGGAACGCTTGTCCACTAACGCCGGCATTGGATAACGTCCCACCCACCGTCAGCCCGAGGTAATCAGTCCACGACCTCGGAGCCAAACCGTACTCCGAAACGCACCGTTTCAACACATTTTCCCATAATGCCCCTCCGGAGACATCGACGTACGCCGTGTCACCACAAAACCCCACCTCGAAATGATTCTCCGCCGTGGAGCTCATATCGACGACGAGTCCTCCTTCCGCCATGGCTTGGCCGTTGATGGAATGACCGTTTCCACGAGCTGCCACCGTGAGTTTATCCGACCTCAGAGCCGCTTTCACCGCTCCGGCGATATCCTCCGGTCCCACGGGTCTCACCACGGCAAGTGGCTTCACACAGTTCATACCGCCGAAATCTCTCCCGGCGATATCCGCGGCAGCGCCCCCGCACAGGATTTCTCCTTGGATGTCAAGTGACTCAGAAACGCCATCAGTAGATAGTACGGAGGCGGTGACGGCGGAGGCAGCCTCGGCGTCGTTATCCAAGAAGTATGGTTCTATGTACGCTATCATTTTTGTTTGGTGTGTGTGTGTGTGTGATTGTGTGTAAATGCTAAATTTAGAGACTCTAATGTAGATGGAAGCTTTTAGCTTTTGGTACCAAACCTTTTTTTGTTTGTCTGTGGTGAGAGAGAAGCTTGTGTGGCTTAGCTATAAATAGCGACTGAGGTTATAGCTTTTGGACTGTTTATTAATTTATTTATAATTGTGATGAATTTTTTAATTTCATTCGGCCGTTGAAATGCAATACTTTTAATAACGTCTTTTAAAAAACTTATAATGTTATTTTAAACGAAGATATCGGTATTAAAATGTCTCCTAATATTGTCAACACTGAGTTAACTAAAGGAGGAAAAAAAAAAGAGAAAAAGAAAAAGATTTCAAAATCTGTCCCGTACCGAAAAAGAAAAAAAATAAAAGAAAAAAGCAAGAAAAAATCTATGAAATTTATTGTGTAAGAAAGTTGGTATGTATATATGCTTACGGCATTATAGAGAGATGACGTAGTTATTGTTTTTTTCCAATAAGGCAAGAAGCTCTGAGTTTCTAGTTTATACCACCATCCATAACTCACAATAAGCTTTTTTTTTTTTTTTTTTTGTGCAACTCACAATAAGCTTAAGTTGAAATTGTTGGCCTCAAATAAGAGCACTTGCTGAACTTAATGGGTTTAAAACAGTTACATACAACACGGTTAGGAATTGTTCAGAGACTTCGGTGATTAGGAAGGATGCGGTAAAAGATAATGAAAGTGAAAAACAGTTAAGTTTAATAGTTATGGTTAGTACTTAGTAGTATTAACAAAGACTGTTAATAGTAAAAAAAGTCACAAAAAATAACATAACATATAAATAATAATTTTATTCTTAGTATTTTATTATTTTATGATAATAATATACATGAGTATTATTTAAAAAAATGAAATATAGTGTTTTTAGCTATTAACTAATCAAATGTAGTGTTTAGTTATTAACTTAAGATTACTATAAACCAGTTTGACCAAAAAAAGAAAAGAAAAAAGATTACCACTATAAAATCAGTAAAATTTATTTGTTGAGACAAAAAACAGTGTTATCTATGGAGTTGAAATAGGCTTGGATTTTGAAAGATAAACACAAACCTTAAACACAAAATATGGAGTTTACATATTTATCCTAACTATTTGGTGAAAACTTTTGGACAACAAAAAATAAACAAAAATTATGAAGGTTGATAGATGATAACATTGTGTTTGTGTCATCCCCATCTCGAAATTTTTAGCTATGGTTGATGATGTTAGGGATAAGCAATCATTAGTGATTGAAGAGAATCACTAGCTTTGGTTTAAGAAAATAGTTGTTTTTCCAATATAATTTTCAGTGCCTTGTCCAGATTAATTGGGGCTTAAGGCAAGATCGATATTAGGATTTAAAAAAAAAAAAAAATTAAAAAT
The DNA here is from genome assembly GCA_023657505.1 of Camelina hispida. NCBI lineage: Eukaryota > Viridiplantae > Streptophyta > Magnoliopsida > Brassicales > Brassicaceae > Camelina > Camelina hispida. The sequence goes on along the minus strand of CP094637.1, from coordinate 14,030,515 downwards.
AAATAGAAAATAATTTCTAAATAGTATAAATTATTGAAAACAAAACAATAGTCTAAAAAAACTAAAGCATAGTCTTTCTTATGTTGTAATAAAATTTTTCACCAAATGCTCAATATCTATGTTCTAAAGATTTTTTTTTCAAAAAAGCAATATATCAAGTCATCACAAATTCATAAATAAAGTTATTATAAAGATGAATTAGTATATGTTCAGTTAATGAAGATTTAGAAACAGTGAAACAGGTTTCAACCGGTTTAAAGGAAATAGATAAAAAAAAAAAAAAAAAGAATTAAAAACTGGATTTGTCACTTTTAAAAGGAATGCATTTTTTTATGTTAAAGAATCAAAGCAGAACAATTGGAAGAATGATATTTATGAAATAAAAAGTCACTCAAAACCATTGTGATATACCATATTTTTTAGATTTGGGGGGTCTTAAAACCCTTTATATTTTGAGGGATTGAAGCAAATACTTTTTTTTCTTTTCTCATAGACGCGGCTCTGATAATTTATGTACGTAAATGAGTTCAGAATCAACACAAATTTTAATTTACTGTTTTTGATCACAATACATATATATCTCATATCCGTACTGAGTCATTTGTAAAATTGTAAATGTTGAACGCACAATAAAATAATATATATCATCGATATATATAGTGGAAACCTACGTACATACCTAGAAGTAGTTACCAAAAATAACTAAGATAAATCATTTTTGGAAAATTACAATTTTAATTCTATTTTCGTATGTCTACAAAATCATATGCAAAGACTAATATAATAGAAAAATAAATACGTACCTTTTAGAATTTCACTCGAGAAACAGCTCTTAAGTTCTATGAAGAAACTGCTCGTTGTTTTCTCCTTTCAATGGTTTGATTGTTTGCAAGTTTTTATATTCGTATGTCAATAATATAACGATTTGAATTATTTTGAAGTGTTCTTTTAATCACTGTAATCAGATTTCGGTGTTGTCTAAAAATATCACTATATATTTTATTAAAATGTCTCTTTAGTTATAGAGGATAATATGAGTATTCATGCAACTAAAGAATTCCAAAGTTGGACTTAGTATTAATATATACAAGTATTAGGATAACGAAAATCCCAATATCGGGTCAAATTGCACAATTAATTTACTATTCAGAATAAGACAACATCCAATACAATCGTGTTCACAACTTCTCGACTTCTAGAAAAAGGACATCCACCTGATGAATCCCTCTCCTCCCACCTTAACTAATTAATTACCTAATTAAGTAGTTATAACTTACGAGAGGATTAATTAATTAAAGAAAACGACATAACAGTCTAAACAGTAGCCGAACAACGAAACTTTTACTTGACTAGTTTGCGATGTTTCTTCGTTTGAAACAAAGAAATTGGTCACTGCTTCTTGAATCTACTACGTACCATCTCATTTGGGATATTAGTGCAACGAAAAAAAACTTTCATTATCCAGTAAAAGAAGCAAAATGCTTTGAAATTTTGAATATCAGAATATTTATGAATATACAAATCTTATTATATAAAGTTCAATGACAAAAACTCTTATTAACGAGATCTTGACACGTGTCAAAAATATTGATAAGATGTTGACATGTGTCAAATATAAATATAGAAACAAATTTGATTTTTACTATTTTACTAATCTACTTGAATCTTATTATATAAAATTTGATAACAAAATTACTAATTAACAAGATCATGACACATGTCAATTGTATCATTCATATGTTGACATATATCAATTATAAAATTTATTAAAATTTTAAAAAATAAAAATGTAAAAATTCAAAACCTACCATAAAAAGGTTTTCTATAAAACTAAAATAGAGAAAATAAAACTTAATTTTATTAAAAAAAAAAGATATATATATATATATATCATAAAATTCGAATTATAATATAATTGATTTATTTTAATTTTAATTTGCTAATTTGGCAAGAAAAATATTACTTTTTATATAAGATAAAAAAATAATTGTGAAAATATACAATTAATTACTGTTTATCAAAAACTGTAAATACTCACCTTTACATAAAGAAAAGATGGTTGAAGTAAAAAAAAATATATCGTTTCATATTTTTTTTTCACCAATAAAATAATTTATTCAAAAAGAGTGTTATTATAATATATAAAATAGGATTATGTAATATTAATGTATGCGTTTTTTAACTATAAAAATATTAAAGTAAAGAGACATATAATAGATTATTTAATTTTATTATATAAAGTTCAATGACAAAATTTCTTATTAACGAGATAGTGATACGTGTCAAAAATATTGATAAGATGTTGACACGAGTGAAAAACAAATATAGAAACAAATTTGATTTTTACTGTTTTACCAATCTACATGAATTAAAAACAAATATTGGCCACGTCTTTTTGTTTAAATATGTCAATTAATTTGATTTTTACTATTCTACGTTAATTATTGGCCACATTTCTAGAAAAAAAAAGTTCAGAAAATATTTACCTATCACTATAATGAAATTGAGTATATCTCTTATTATATAAAGATGTCTACTAAGTGGTATCCCATATCAAATAAAAACCTTGAGTACAGTAGAAAATCATGAACTCCAAAGAGACGTTACAAACCATGAGACATCGGAAAACCATACTAGCAAAAGAAAACGGGGTATCATGAATGATAATCAGATTGCTATGATGGAAAAATACTTGCAGATGAATCTCATATAAAGCTGGATTTAGCTACACTTCAAATATGGGTAGACAAACTAAATCAATATGTAAGTACAATCTTATTATATAAAGTTCGATGAAAAATTACTAATTAACGAGATTGTGACACATGTCAAATATATTGATAAGATGTTGACACATGTCAATTTTTTTTATAAACGTAATAAGACAGCTTATTATATTTACAGAATTTTACATGTTTATATTTTAAAACATTTATATTCCTAAATCAAAAGGAAAACTAACAAAATCAATATATTTTCCATTGTATCCTAATTATATTATACATGGTTTCTCAATAAATTTGACATGTGTAACCAAAAATTTAATTCATTAAGCATGTATATTAATCAATAAATAATGAATAACAAAGTTAAAAAGAATAACATAAGTTATTTAACATAATTTTAGTCGGATATAAATTATATTTATCGCTGTAATATAAATTATTGTAAGTAAGTACACAAAACCTTGAAACAATAAATAAATTTAAAAATCAATACATGATTTGTATAAGTATAGTTTTACATGTTTTATTTTAAAGTTTTAATGCATGTAGTAATATGATAAACCTGAAAGAAAATAGAAAATGAGTTTTTGTTAGAATGAATATTTGGTTAATTGATTAAAATTGACAAAAGTATTACTTATAAAATTATGACATATAGAAGAATATATTTAGGATATTTTTGGATTTCCAAAAATTTTGTGGATGTTAACTGATTTTTTACTGATTATTTTTAATGTTAAATTTTAAATACTAACCAATATACATATTATCTCATATTATTTTTGTTATTAAATTTTTTAACTAATCCATGAAGAAGTGAATTATGGTTTTATGATGAAATAGATAGTTAGATGTGATTACTAAACTGAATGTCTAACGATGAAATTTATTTTAGATTAAATAGATTAAAAAGTTTTCAACTATTAATTTGTATTATTTAAAAAAATCATTCAAGAATATTAGTAAATTTTAATGTTTAAATTTATAATTTTAACACATGTATTTTTGTAATGCATATGTCAAAATATAAGATAATTTGAATACAAATTATAAATTACAGGAATAAATCTTTAGTTATTGAGAATTTCTCTGTATCTTTATATATGTTTTTATTTTATAAATTTTACTCATTTTTAAAATTGATTATGACATGAGGTAAAATTAGTACTTATAAGATAACAACATAACAAATATATCTTAAATAATGTTGATTGAGTTTTTTTTGGCAAATTATATTTTGTTAATTTTTATTTATATTTTCAGTTTTTACTAAGATATAGATTTGATATTAATTGTGCTTGATATAAAGTACTTAGTTCTATGAATTAAGATGAAATGTGTAATTAAAATTTAAATATGGTCTCTTATGATGATATAAATATTTAAATGGTAATTCCTGTCCTATAAGAGTTTTTGGGTCAAAGTACAAAGATTAATAAATAATAAATATTATGTCATTTATAAAACTTCCACCAATAGAAAATATACTGCATAACTCAAATAGTCATAAATTGTTATATTAATAAAAATTATACATAAAAATTTGAGAAAATATTATAAAACTCTGGAACCGAGAGAGTTTTAAATGAAATATGAAAGGTTTATATTCAATATTAAAATGTTATAAGATAAAATCTAAAAACATGTATGTTACTACTTAACTATTCTCAATAAATTTTTTAATTTTTACCCGTGTTATTACGCGGGCCTTATCTAGTCTAATATATTATGAAATAATAAAATTAATGTAAAAATATATATTAAAATATATTTTAAGTGAGTGTTATCTCATTGACTTTAATCATATAAAAACAAGAGATTCTGTGACGATTCCTAAATTAACTTTTAAAACATGTGAAAGAATCATTTATAATTTTTTTTTATTTGTTAAAGGGTATAATCGTTTATTCTTAATTTCTTACTATTTAAAATGTTTATAGTGGTTGACCATAGTTAAATCTAAAATATAAGAATTTAAACAAAACTAATTGTCCTATATATGTTATTTTATTAAACATAAAAGGTTTAGAAGATTAGGTAAAAATAGTTACATGTTGATTGTTGAGACTTGAGCGACTGTAGATTGTGTTAATCCGGTAATAAACCATACATTTAAGTTTAATTTCTTTATCAAAAACTTTGAAATTATTGACTAACTTTTGTACTACTAATTCCCATTTATATCTCATGCATAAAGTAAAACGTTAATGATATTAAAAAAAAAAATAGAGTAAACGTAAAAGAATTGACGACATTTGTCTATCTTATTCACAACCTTCAATTATTGTGGGTTTATTATTATTGTTTTACAATAATCGTGGGGCAGGCAAATGTAACTTTATCATATGAATTTCGCTGACTTGGGTATGTATTAAAAGGAAATAGAAAAAGGTTTGTGACCGACTCAACTCAACCATTATAATATAAAGATCTTGTAAGGCAATTCCCAAATTCCGCCCGAAATAAATTAAGTAATTCCGGATTGTTGTCCGATAAAGTAATTTAACAACATCTATTTAACCCTTTGGAATATATACACGAATTCAGTATGTTTTCTTTAGAAATCAAGAACGAGCAAACAAATTATATGTGGAAAGATATATTTGAAGGTCTACATAAATTATATTAACCATTTCTTTTTTTGAATGAAATATATTAACCATTTCAGGTATTACAAATATTACTTCCAAAACCGATATTTAGCATTTTACCATAAAACATGTTATATCATCAAACTATTGCAAATATATATATGATCAAATTTTGAAATTCGGCGTATTAACATTCACGAAAAAAGGAGAGTAACGAAAAATAATCACAATGGAATTGGTTTTGATAAAATTCACGATAGATATTACACACCAATGTAAATATGTAATCAAGAAGGATGTTATGAGTTGCAGTTCGTCTTGATAGGGGGGTTTTTGATATTTAGAAAAAAGGAAAAGAAAATTGGAATATTTTTTTTTTTCTAAGAAAAAATAATGTTTGCGATACCACTAAAGCCGTTGGCTTTACTTCGTTTTCAAAAAACTATAAAAAGCTTTGATCACTAGTTTATTCTGAAGTCAAACAGGTCGTGTAAGCTAATTGAATATCTACATTACTAAACTAAACTGTACGACGGTATTACACTATTACTACTATTATTTTTATATCATTGACTTATTAATTAACTAGAAGAATTAAGTCAAGAACTTAAACATTCTTTAACGTCAACTAAACAATTTTTTTACAGTGTTCATTATTATATACATTGAATTTAGATCCTGAACTCCCGACGACGTTTGTTTGAAAACCAAACCTTATCTCTCCCTCCATTTTTTTAAAATAATTTACATCTCTTCATTTTCCACACGATTTTTCTATTGTTTTACTTTCATTTTTCATGTTATAAACTTTAAGTGCTCAGCACGCCCATATTTGTAATTAACACAAAATGTATTTCACAGAAGAAAAAAAAAATTGAAATGATGTTACAAACAAATGAACAATATTAGAAAAAAACATTTTCTGATGCTTTAAATAGTATATATAAATGATATGTCCGTGCAAGATGAAGTCATTCTTCACAACACATTATCGCTGCATTCTAATCCAAACCACCATCAATTTACATCTGTAATCACTGCCACCACCACCATATAAACTTCTTCCGGTCTCATATGCTCACTTTGGCATATATTTCCATAGAGATTTTGTACCGTGTTTAAGTGAGTTTTTCCTACGCATTACTACTAGGAAATTGGGATGCATAAATTCCCACATATATTACATTGTTATAGCTTGAAACATCAAGATTTTTTACACGCAAATCTTTTATTCGGGTATAAAATACATGGAATTTGAAGTGAGCATATGGATATGAACGAACAATATAAAGAAACGAAATTTGGCTAACGATTGAATGCAACAGAAAGAGCGATACCAAGGACAAGCCATGCCCCAATGAAGTATCCCAAAAGCCTCGTTGGTCCTACGTCTTCCGGTTCCTGTCCATATCTCCCATATAAGAATTCGACATGAAAAAAAAAACTAAATCGAAGCAAAATTCACATTTCCTAAGGTTCTCAACATGACCAGAACAGGCGGTACTTATATACGTACCTGAGGAGGTGGTTCTTCCGTGGACGGTTCCATGATGTCAACCTCAAATGGCCACACATACCGCTCTGCTTTTTCGCTTCTGGCTAGACTCCAATCGTACATTCTTCTTTCTTCCACGGTCGACAAGATCGTATATGACTCCTAAAATTCATCCTTAATTAGATTCCTTATACTCCATGAATCTCACAACATGATCATATTTGTTGGAACTTATATATTAAGGACAAGTTGAAGTAACGTCATACTACTTTTTAGGACAACTTAATAAATGTTCAAATAAGTTGGTTGCTTAAAAAAAAAAACAAATTGGACATATATAGATAAAAAGTCCCACAATATGGTGAAAATGAAAAAAAGATTGAGTTGTATGAGAATACTGACTTTGACAAGATCCAACTTGGTCTTAAGTTGTTCTTCGTCTAGGCCTTGTTCCTTTAGCTCCTCAACTCTATCTTGGTAACCAATTCGAACCTGATCATAAGAACACTTTCTCGAAACTCCAAGCCGTCCATAGTGATCCACATCTGTAATCGCTGCATTCTAATCCAAACCACCATCAATTTTTTTTTCTATTCTTCTTTCACATTAAAGATTTTAAAACGAGAGGCAAAAGAGAGATTACGAAGGCCACGGAGAGCGCGTTCGACGTTGAGAGCTGAGATTAAAGATGGTGAGACTTTCGGAGCTTCATCCACGGCGGTGCTAGTTCCACCGTCTGTTTCTGCCTCCGCCGATACCTCACCGGAGTTTCTCGCCGGCGAACAGATAATCCGCTTCGTGGTGGATGTTGGCTTCAACGGGAAAGAGCACGTGCTCGGTACGTGACGGAGTACGGATTCTCCGGGAATGTGTACTAACGACGGTTGAGTTATCGTTGATGATAACGAAGCCATGGCTCCAAAGGCTAACACAGAGAACACACAAACTTTCGAAATTTTTTATTCTTGATAAAACGATTAACGGATACAAAAATGTGACAACCATAGAAAACTCGTTGATGTGGATAAAATAATACAAGTCCCACTTTTGTTCTAGATATAAATAAATGTACGCACGACAATAGACTACCATCAAAGTCGTTGTAGTATAGTGGTAAGTATTCCCGCCTGTCACGCGGGTGACCCGGGTTCGATCCCCGGCAACGGCGATTTTTTTGGTTTTCGTATTTTTAAAAGTACTTTGAAACGGTGTCGTTTGAGCTTACTTTACTTTTCTACCAGCATTGTTGAAACTCGAACGTTTTCGAATGATATAATAAGCCACACGGTATAGTTGGAGAACCCAGTTAAAAAAACAGTAATTTGGACAATAAATATTTGACACAATTGTTCGCAATTATATTAACACCATAAACATTACTGCTGTACTGCACATGCTTCGATATGTACAGAGTCAATCTCATGGTTTTTTGTCTCTAAATTTTAAAAAGAATCGAGTCTTGAAAAAAAACAAAAGAGTGCCAGAAAAGAAAAGACAAAGCAGGATATGATACATATCGCATATTTTGAACCAGTCCTTTCCTTATTTGCTCAAACCAGAGCTCTCGCCGGACTTCCAAACCACATCGTTAAGTGAGGTCGACAGCTTCTTGTAGAACTGCAAAGAAAGTAGATGAACAGATGTAAGAAACGGTCCTAGAAAGATATTCATTACCGCAGAGTGATATTGGATGTGACTATATATATATATATTACCTTATGAAATTCTAATGTATCCCCTTTAGTTTTCCGAACTTCGATCATATGAAGTGATGGTGATACTTGAAATATCTACAAAACATTATGCATAGATAAGGTCACTTCTTTTATTCCATTCCAATTCTGATACTAATTTAATCAAGCAAAGAGTCATGTATGTACCTCAGTCGCAACTTTTAGGTTTCCCTTCCTTCCAGCATTCACGTTTTCAAGTCTCATCTGTGTACAAAAGTAGCATTTCAGTGAAAGTGACATGACAGTTGGATTAATTCGATATCCATAAAAATGAAACTTCCACTCCTCAGAAGAAATGAGAAACAAGTCTGATAGATATAATATGTTAATTAGACCCTAAATTTTCTACTTAATTAGTAATTACTATATGAGAGGTTTTGAGGATTTCTTCGTGAGGTTGTTAGTATTTATTGCATGTTTGATTTAAGATTCTGTGTAGCTTTGGATTTTCTTGTATTTGTGATCCCTATAACTCTAACAGAAAGCGGTCTAAAAAGAAGAGACATTTTCAATAACTGATAGGGTTTCACAAGATCGGTTTACCTTGTAGTTCTTCTTTTGAATATCGAAACCGAGAGGCTTAGAAGCTTCTTCAATCTTCTGGACTAATTCATTAGCAGCACCTTTGGCTGCAAATCTCGTTTCTCGCTTGAATCCCTGCAAGTTAAACGGTATAGAGTTCATTACTGAAAATATAATGTGGCAAGACTGAACCCTTACATGGTCTATATATATTCTGTCATCATGACTCATGAGTGAAGTTGTATATATAATGCCACATCACACTAAACTACTGTTTGCTCAAAGATTTAAGAAAATAAGCATCTAAAGGACATACCTGTTCTTCTTCAAACAAATTTCCAAGATCGAGAGCTCTCGACATTGATATCAACTCAAAGGCATTCATAGGAGTTGGTTGCTCCTCTTTCTTTTCTCTGACATGATGCTCCTGTACATAAACCACAGACTGTTATGTACGTTCATTCAATTAAATTCAAAATACGGGAAAACAGTTAAAACATCTTCCAGATCTCAGACTAAATAAATATGACTCACTTCTGAATCTTTAAAAACAGCTTCCACATCATCCAAGTTCGCTTCTTCCTTCTCCTCGAAAACAGCTGGCTTGTAATTTTTCTTGAACCATGCATCTTTCAGAACCTCTGGAATTGTGATACGCTGTCATTTAAAATGCACAGTCAATTAGTTCCACCGTTTCAGATGATCCTCGAATGTTTTAAATAATGCAAAAGACAGATAACAGGTAATAAAGAGTCAAAAAGGATATACAGAAATACTGAGCTAGAAAAAGTAGATAAAAGAGATAACAAAGGTAAACTCCTCACAAGGAAAACCTTTATATAAAGTACTTTCCACTCTTGTCCCTTAGAAAAACTCTATTACCTATTGTTATTAAGAGCTTCTTTATTAGGAACCCCCGAAACCCAAAAAACGAAAACACAGTAGTAATCCCTTAGTTATATATCATGATTAAGATACCAGCAGATATTACCAACAGTAGCTCATTTCAGGTAAATATCCTCGGAAGAAAGAGTTAGCAAGAACGGAAACTTATTAATTTATATGACACAAAATGTAACATGAAACTGAATAGAAACTTAACATATCAAGAGCTTCAGCTGCCTTAATATGTTGTAAAACGTACAGTTTAACCCAACACTACAGATATTATTCCAGGTCAATAATTATGCTTTCAAGTTGGGACTTAGTTTACGCGCAAGTAATGATGATCTCTAAATATGTATAATTATAAATTTGATCTCAAACCTAATGCTAAAAATAGCAAAAGACAAACAATAAAATTGCCACTGTACTGAATATTCTCTCAAATCGTTCAAGCATAATTTTTTCCCGAGCCCTGGTAAGCCCTAACCCGCCTAAGTCTAAGAATAAAGAAGACGAGACTGTTGGGGTGGGTTCGACAGAAGAAAACAAAAGAAGGATAGAGTTAAATCTGAAAGCATTAATCAACTGAAGTAACTTACAGTCACAGGGTTAGGATCCAGGATTCGGACAATCAGGTTCTTAGCACCAGGAGAGAGCCAAGGAGGACAATGATAATCACCAGCTATTATCTGAAAAATGACGAAATTGTAACATAGAATCACAGATAATGGTAAAGGAAGAAGCATTGACACAAATGAAAAAACGTCTTACCCGTTTATACAGCGTCATGAGATTAGAATCCTCAAAAGGCAAGTAGCCAGCAAGTAGTACAAAGAGTATCACTCCACAGGACCACAAGTCTGCAGTTGCCCCATCATAGCCTTGATCATTAAGAACCTGGGGGAAAAGAGCAACAAGGAAGCTATTAAGAACATGGTGCAACAACCGCATAACAAGACACATGATTAAGCATACCTCAGGAGCAGCATAGTTTGGAGTCCCGCATGCAGTGTGAAGAAGACCATCACCCTGCCAAAACCAAATAAGTTTCATGAGCGAAGAATCTACAGAACGATTAGTGCTACAGAGCTGATTAGATATATGTAATAATAAACGATAAAACACATCATTGCTGAACTACAGCCTACAGGCACATTCATTACTACAGGACAAGAACAAATCAGTAGGAATTAAGGCAAACAAAAGGATGCTAAAAAAAAAAATATTGAGTGGTTACCCTGACTTGTCGGGACAAGGCACTCAATCCAAAATCAGAGACTTTCAAATTTCCTTGAGCATCTAGAAGCAAGTTTTCTGGCTGCAATCAGAGATAAATAAGATAAGTTATAGGCATCAATTTGCTGCACTTTAAAAGAAATATACTGAAAACTCGTGTCCAAGATTTATCAAAAAATGGTACCTTTAAGTCCCTGTGGTACACTCCTCTGCTATGGCAGTAATCAACAGCATTGATAAGCTGCTGAAAATACTTCCGTGCATTCTCTTCTTTCAAGCGCCCATCATGTACCTTCACAAGTTTATGCATAATGCAAAGGTTAAAAAACTTACTCAAAGATAAAAGAACCTTTCAGCTATAAAAGACAGGTCAAGATTCATTACAGCTTAGCGTACATGATTCAAACACTAAAACACAGATAAAGTAAGGGGTTATTAAAGAAAACTCACAATTTTGTCAAAAAGCTCTCCACCAGTGACGAACTCTAGGACAATATAGATCTTTGTCTTGCTCCCCAGAACCTGGAAATTTCCTCAAAAAAAGTTAGCTTACAACAATGTCAACAAATATGCTTCACTTACAAAGACTGTTAAGCAAGACAAAGGAGACACATTGAGCAAAGAGGTGGGGATAAACCTCATAAAGGCGCACAACATTAGGATGGTTAATCAACTTCATAGTAGAAATTTCTCTCCTTATCTGTAAGAAAGCAAGGCAAACACGTACTACTATATTACATTAACTTGTAAAAAAATGACAAAAGCGGTAAAATATGCTAATAAGGAAAAATGTGAGTAAACAAAACCTGTTCAGCCATCTTATGCTTGAGAACCTTCTCTTTATCAAGGATCTTGAGAGCAACGCGTTCTCCAGTCTCGGTATCAACAGCACACCTGACTTTGGCGAAAGTGCCTTGTCCAAGCGTTTTCCCAACCTCATACTTACCAACACGACGCTGAACCTTGGCACGATTCATCACTCCTTTGATCTTGTTTTCTGGAAAAAAAAAATGTAAAAGCTATTTATTAAGAAAAAAAAATCACATGTAAAAGTATTCAACAGAAGAGTGTTTCTCTTGTCAATCCACAGAAACTAAAATCAATACTAATAAAACAAGAAAAAAACGAAGTAACCGTCGAGAGAGTAATAATATGCCACAAAAAGAGGAAAGCGCAAAAACAGCTGACAAATAAAAAAAGACTAAATCCCCGAGAATCACGAGTTATAGAATCAACAAATTCAGGTTTTTTTCCACTAAATCAATAATCGTATGGTATACAATTGAAGCGAGATTCTAGACTTAACTCATCATCATCATCATATATAGATTTTATGCACTGTTTATACTCAAAATTCAAAGCGTAATAAGTGATTTAAACACTTCAAGTAACCGAATTGCTCATCGCAAATCGTCGAAGCAAAAACAAGGAGAATCTCGGAACAAACCTGCAAAATTGAGCGGAGAAAAGTGATGACAAAGAGTTCAAAATAATAATCTAAGGTTGCAGGATTCGCTTATCGAATTTGGTAGAGGAGGAAGAGAAAGAAGAGATGCAAAAGGAAGAGGAGGAGGGGGACGGTGGAAATAACGAGAGACACAGAGAGAGAGAGAGATACGAATAATACGATGATTGCAATAATTTTTGTTTTAGTAGCTAACAGACAAAAACAAATATTTATTTCTCATTTTCGTTTGGGGATTCTTTTTTTTTTTTTTTTTTTCTATGGCAAACCGTGTGGGATTAATAATAGGTCATTTATACTAAGATATGACCACTTCCTTTTATTTTTCGTATGGGATACTATTTCTTTCTGTATTTTGTAAAGATCTTTAAAAGGTAGGAAAAAAAAAAGAAAGAAAAAAATCTTAAAACACAAGTTATTCTTTTTTTTGGTCAATCAATTTTAGTTAATTAGTTTACAAATTGACAAAAGATTTGAGTAATCAGATTTTGACTAGAGAGTTAGTGACCTTACCTAAATAAATGGTTTCTTCTTGAATATTGAAACTTGATGTTATTATTGGCTTGAATGATATGCAACTTTTTAATGTAAAATCGTGATTTTGCCATATAATATACTAGATAAGGGCCACACATCGTGCGGGTTTAAAAATTATTTGAAAAAATAAATCCTAAATCTAAAATAATTTTTCAAAAATATATAAAGAAATTTTTTCTAAAGTAAATATATAAATAATTTGAGTTAGAGAATATTTGTATTTACCTTCATACAGTTATTTATATTTCTATATTTTTAATATATTATAACAATTATTATAATAATTAAAGCTAAATTATATCCCACTAAAACTTTTGCCAAATATTCGTCATTACAAATATTATTATTGTCAAATTTCAAAAACGTTTTCATAACTTATTCACAAAATATTTTACATGCAACAAATTCATCAAAACAACATCTAATAAGTAAACACATACAATTTTACTCTATGTTTTACCAATATGCTCTTACACCCAAAATTATTTTATTGTTAAAGTATGCTCTTTATCACCACCTATAAAATGTACTCTAAACAAATTAAACAAATTTTATGTTGCTTACTTTCATTTTGGCATAATTATAGTTCTTATAATTACTAAAATTGTGTTGTGACATAATTTCTTTAACCATGAAGTTTTTTTAACTTCAAATATATTGGATGAACAACTGGTGAAAATTATCTACTCAATTACAATGATTTTATGACTAACCCAATAAAAATTGAGAAATTGAAAAAAATTTAATATAATATAATAAAAATAAAAATTTGAAAATTATAATCATGATGGTATATAGGTCTTGGATAATTCAGATATACAAAATAGAAACTTTATATACAATCCAAAACATGACATATGTCATAATCACATTAAGGATCAACGACCTATTTACTCTTCAGAAGTATCCAATTGTACCAAAATAAATTAAAGTTACGACCTCGTCTCAAATATTCTCGAATCATAAATTCTTAACTTATTTTTATCCGAATCAAAAGTAGGGCGACGATATCCTAGAGAGGGAGATAATTTATTAATTATTTTCAACTTATTCTTTTGGCATAATTTATTAATAATAATATACATGCTTAGTGAATTACTTTTTTTGTTTATACATGTCAAAATCTTATTGAGAAAACATGTATAACATAAGTAGCTTACAATGAAAAATATATTAGTTTTGTTAATTTTCCTTTTTGATTTAGAATTTTTTTTAGATAAACATGTAAATTTTATTTAGATTTAATGTTATTTTTTAATTAGCTGTTTTGAAAAATAATAATTTTTGACACGTGTCAACATTTCACCAGTATACTTGATATGTGGCAAATTTGAAAACCCAACTTTATATAATAAGATTTTTAATATAATAAAAAGATTAGTTCAAGTTTTTTTTCTAAGAATGCCAATCGGTTTTCCATGATCTTTGTTTTCTTCGCATGTTCCTTCACAAATCTTGTTGTAGTACTCTCAGTGTGCGAAATTGGCTAACCATAGAGACATAATTTTTTTTTTTGTGCAAACAAAGACATAAAATTTAATGTGCTATGTTATATAGTATAATTATACGACCAAATATGGTTGAGACATAGTATATTTAGTTTACCATGAAGTGGTTGAGAATCTTTGTAACAGTGAAACTTTGATATGGATGGCATATAGTATATTTATTTTAGTTGTTTTGTTTTTAATATAATAAGATTACAATTATATTATGCTTTGTTTTATGAAGCTTGAAAACTGTGATTTTTGATCGTTAAAATTGACTTATGTTATGATCTGATGAGTTACTAACTTTGATCTCTAATCGTTAAAATTGACACGTGTCATAATCTGGTGAGTATTTAACTTTGATCTCTGATCGTTAAAATTAACACGTGTCACGATCTGGTGAGTTACTAACTTTTTAAAATTGACATGTGTCACGATCTGATGAGTTACTAACTTTGATCTCTGATCGTTAAAATTGACACGTGTCATGATCTGGTGAGTTTTTAACTTTGATCACTAATCGTTAAAATTAACACGTGTCACGATCTGGTGAGTTACTAAAATTGACATATGTCATGATCTGATGAGTTACTAACTTTGATCTCTAATTGTTAAAATTGACACATGTCATAATCTGGTGAGTATTTAACTTTAATTTCTGATCGTTAAAATTAACACGTGTCACGATCTGGTGAGTTACTAACTTTTTAAAATTGAATTGTGTCACGATCTGATGAGTTACTAACTTTGATCTCTGATCGTTAAAATTGACATGTGTCATCATCTGGCGAATTTTTAACTTTGATTACTGATCGTTAAAATTAACACGTGTCACGATCTGATGAGTTACTATCTTTGAGAACCAAGGTTTATATAATAAGATATTTATAAAGTATTAATATATGGAATGATCAAATATTGTAATATATATATAGATATATATTTTAATTTATTAGGTATATTTTTATTATATTAAACAATATTCTACTTTTTTACTTACAATACTGTTTTTAGTTTCTTCAATTTAGGATATTATTTTACATGTCGCGATGTTAAATAATTAACTATCATACATTCACTTATTCAAATATATGGTAAACAAAAAAACTGTTTTTATGTATCCGCTTCTAATTCCATGCTACGTGATTCAGAATATAATCTCGTCATGTTACATGTATTCATATGTTGTTTTCCAATACACTTTAATATCTACCTAGTTCAATCCTTCTATTATTTGATTTTATTAATAATTTTTTTTTTACAAGTTTAATTGATATACTTTGATGTAAAATTTTCTGGCCCTGTTCGAATTCCAGTCACCGGCAACTGTTTTGAACGACAATAAATCAACAAAAAGCAACAATTACTCTATTGAAAAGCAGATAATCATTCTTTCACATTGCAACGACTCTGTTCAGCGTCATCATAGAAAGGAATTAAGGTCGCTGAAAATTTGAGCAATCACAGCGATCCCTCTAAACGGTCGCCGGCGACTGCTTTCCTTTCACCATCTTACTGTTTTATTTTCTTTCACCTTCATTTTTCACTCCACTGCCGTTTAAAGGTGTGTCGCTGGTCGCTAATGTAGCGATAAGAAAAAGAATAGGCCTTCTATTGAATATATTTTAAAATTAATTATTAAATGCTATTATATAGATGATATTTGTCTTTTTTTTTTTTACTTATTTGCAAGATATTAAAAAATGACATCACATATTTTATTGAAATAGTTTGATAGATATTTATTCCAAAACCAAATGGTAGTAAATATCTAACTTATTATGAAAAGTGAAAACAAATAATTAAGAATAAATTCTGTCTTAATTATTATTATTATTATTTTTTTTTTGTGAGAAATCGTCATTTGATGTTTAAGAGGCCCAACCATATAGTATTAATGTTGGGCTGTGTCTTTTATAAAAAGCTCTTGTAGACAAAATAAATCCTAAAATCATTAGCAAAATTTTCTCGGGAGTTCCAAAGAAAAAAAGAAGGTAGAAAGAAAAATGGCGGATCAGCTCACCGATGACCAGATCTCAGAGTTCAAGGAAGCTTTTAGCCTCTTCGATAAGGATGGTGATGGTATGTTTCTCATTTTCACAGATCTATAAGTTTTTTTTCTTTTCTTCCGAATGATTCCTTCGTTCTTGAATTCGTGTTTTGTTTCACTGGCTTTCCGATGATTTTTCTTGGGGGTACTATTTCGTGTTTGTTTTGACTTGAATTCGTGAACGATCTAGCTTTTTGGAATGTTCGATAATGTATGACTCATGACTCACGACGCGGTATTTGTTTGCTTTGTATGCTCGCTCGATCGCTTTGTTTTTTTTGGGTTGATTTGGTTCACGTCCTGTATTTTACCAGTCAGTGTTCATTCTGGGCTAGTCTTTTGTTGGATCTTACCGGTTCTAACTGAAGAAGATGCAGCAATGATACTTTTTTCATGAAAATTATGATTATATATTGAGATTGAGTTGTTTAGCTGTGAAGGTTAAATGGTTAGTGTTATTTTTAAAAGGATTGATTTGTAGTTTGATTATGCGAAAAGTATAGAGATAACTAGAATGTATTCTCTGCTCTGTTTGGTGAAGAACCTGCGAAATTCTGTTGTGTTGCTTCATTGTTAGCACCTTGTATCGTGCATTTATGGTATTTGCACAGTGAGATGTGGGCTCAATGGAACGAAGTGGCTAGGGTTTTTTTTTTAACATGGTATCAAAGGCTTTAAATAGGTTAGCTAGTACAGTACACATAAGGAAAGATGAAATAAACACGCTATATTTCCTTTCCTTAACACTAAATGACGCCTTGAAGAGTTTATTTCTATTGTATGATGAGAAATCATTTCTCTTTTTACTTTCCAGATCTTCATCAGTTGAAATGATTTTTTTTTCTTTTGAAATTGATCATCTTAAATATATTTGGAACTGCTGTCTGTGAACCTGGTTGTGGATATAAGTCTGTCTCTTAAACTTGTATCTAAATCTGACTGCAGGTTGCATCACCACCAAGGAGCTTGGAACCGTGATGAGGTCTCTGGGGCAAAACCCAACTGAAGCCGAGCTACAAGACATGATCAATGAAGTTGATGCAGACGGGAACGGGACCATAGATTTCCCGGAGTTCCTGAACCTGATGGCAAGGAAGATGAAGGACACTGATTCAGAGGAAGAGCTGAAGGAAGCATTCAGGGTTTTCGATAAAGACCAGAATGGTTTCATATCTGCAGCTGAGCTTCGACATGTGATGACTAATCTTGGGGAGAAGCTAACTGACGAGGAAGTTGATGAGATGATCCGAGAAGCAGATGTTGATGGCGATGGTCAGATCAACTATGAGGAGTTCGTTAAAGTCATGATGGCTAAGTGAAAGAATTTTATCTTAACCCCCCCATATTAAGAAACAAGATTTATGATTTCTTACAGTGAAGTTTCATCATGACTTTCATTATGTTTGCTGTTCTTTAGGACATCGTTTGCTTCCTTCCCTTTTAATTGTTGTTTGCTTTGGTTTGGTTCTTTAGTGTTATGTGAAGAATGAACTCATATTTTGCTTATCCTTTTGACAGTTGATATTCTCTCCTTTTTGGGCAGCTGATTTTATTCTGCTGTTTCTTAAAGCAATGTTCTTAAAGTTAACTGCGAGGGACGTCTAGGTGCTTTAAAAAAACAGAAATTCCTTAGACCAATTAACATAACTTTCTACTGAGAATTATGAAGCAAACATCAGCAAAATTCTTGAACTTCATAATGATAAAATCTTATCTTTAAAATATACTCATTTTTGTTTTGTTTTGATTAAAAATGAAAATATACTAGTAAGAAGTAGAAAACTTTGTAAGAAACTAGATTTGGACACGGGTAGAAATTTCTATTATCTGTATTATAATTTAAGAATAAAATATAATTTATAATACGGTTTAGCATTGTAAACTGAGAAACGATTGCTATTATTATTATTTTTTTTGTACGAATATGAGATATGTATTTTGGTGAATGGAGATCTGAATGATTTATATCAATGTTTTTTAACCAGTACCGGACTGGCCGGTTGGTTCGATCCAACCACAACCCGATAGGTATTCCGGTCCGGGTAACCTCTAAAAACCTAACAAATAAAACCTGCTAAAACCCCGTGAAATGGTGGTTGAACCGGCGGTTCGGACCGGGTTGTCGGTATCAAATTAAAATATGTTATTTTAGTCACACTTTAAACTCAAACCAAATTAAAAATAAATGTTGTTATTTATAAAAGAATCAGTTAGCTATTTTATCTAATCATTTAAAAGTTTTATTTTAGTTATTTAGTACTTAACTATGTATGTTTTGTTCATATATTTATAGAAAAGTAGATGTTATACTCATAAAATGTAATCAAACTAATAAACTAATTGACCTGTAATTCAATCGGTCCGACTTGTTGACCTAGTGACCCGAAAGACTTTCGGTTCACTTTCCAGTCCTGTTTAAAGACATTGATTTATATTAAAAGGTTGGAAGGGTGTTAAATCAGATTTTATTTTGAAATCCACAATAAAATCTCGAAAATCACGGTTAAGTGTGATTAATTGCCAAAATTCTATTCATTTTTACGTCTAACAATATATTTTCATACCTAACACTATATATGGTGTAACAATATATAAAATAATCAATATTTTTTTTGGAAATTGTATAAATCATTGGGATATTATCTTTAAGAGGATTCTTTGAGATATTCTTAAGTGTATTCGTAATTTCATATAGCCCATGGATTTTATCTGTAACTTTTTTTGTAACCAATCTATATTTAATATAATGTATATTTTGTAACCAAATTATAAAAATTATATATTCTACAAAAAAAAGTTATGTACTTTCATTTTATTATACTAAAAAAAAGTTGTGTACTTTTTTTCATGATTGAGAGTATATTTTTATCTCCTTTAATAATTTGGTTAGCGTTATGATCTATCAATAAAATCTCAGGAAAATAAATTGGTAATATTGTGATTGTAGACTTTGGAAACAACGTGATCTTCCGAAAATAAAGTTTGGAATATCCATGAACTATCAATTTGGAATATCTCGTTTAAGATTTTTGGTTACAATTAAGGTTTTATTTGTTACCATTAATATATGAACTATCAACTTGTAACCAATTAATATATGGATTAATCTATATGTATAACCTATTTGTAACCATTTATAACCATTTATTAAAATTCTAAAGTCTACCAAAACAATTGTGTACGTCCATTTTATTAAAAAGGGGATTTTTTTGGAAATTGTATAAATCATTGGAATATTATCTTTAAGAGGATTCTTTGAGATATTCTCAAGTGTATTCGTAATTTTATATAGCCCACAGATTTTATCTGTAACTTTTTTTGGTAACCAACCTATATTTAATATAATGTATATTTTGTAACCAACTTATAAATATATATTCTACAAAAAAAAGTTGTGTACTTTCATTTTATTATACTAAAAAAAAAGTTGTGTTCTTTCTTTTCATGATTGAGAGTATATTTTTATCTCTTTTAATAATTTGGTTAGCGTTCTGATCTATCAATAAAATCTCAGGAAAATAAATTGGTAATATTGTGATTGTAGATCTTTGGAAACAACGTGATCTTCTGAAAATAAAGTTTGGAATATCCATGAACTATCAATTTGGAATATCCCGTTTAAGATTTTCGGTTACAATTAAGGTTTTATTTATTACCATTAATATATGAACTATTAACTTGTAACCAATTAATATATGGATTAATCTATATTTATAACCTATTTGTAACCATTTATAACCATTTATTAAATTTATAAAGTCTACCAAAACAATGTTGTGTACTTCCTTTTTATAAAAAAGGGGATTATTTTTAACATTGGAAGAAAAACTTTAAGAGTAAAATAATAAAGTTGAAGCAATTTGTCAAAATAATATAGAAGATATCAGAATTAAGGATATTATAAAGTTAATTTGAACCTATTTTAGGAAGTAAGTAGGTATGTAGTATTTATCTTATAAATTAATAGGGGGATAAAACCATATACCTAAGAAATTAAAAAGAAACTTTGGGGCAAAGATGAAATGAAGAGAAAAGTACGTGGAATAAAGGTAAAAAGGTAAAAGTGAAAAATATAAAAAGAGATGTTCGATGTGTGTCTGCTTCCTGAACATTCGACGCGATTTGTTAGGGTTTCGTTTTTGTTTCCTCTCTTAGACCTCTGGTTTGCTTCGGCTGTGTGTGAAAGCTGAATAAACTCCCTTGAATGATTCATTCATGAACAAGGCGTTAAATAGCCCAAGAGGTTACAGAGTTCTCCCTATATACATGGGATATGAATGCTAACGAATGTACAATCATAGGTAAGTTGTTAAGAGAATATTCTTATATTCTATCACCCTCCCTCAGTTGAAGCATCGGGTCTTCTGATGGTTAAACTGGTCCGAAACTCATTGAAGAGGCATGTTGGTAGTCCCTTGGTGAAAATATCAGCGTATTGAAGGGAGCAAGGAACATGAATCACCTTAACCTCTCCAATTGCTATCTTCTCTCTAACAAAATGGATATCGAGCTCAATATGCTTTGTTCTTTGATGCTGGATCGGATTGGTTGCCAAGTAAACAGAACCTATGTTATCGCAGTAGACCAGGGAAGCTTTACGAATGGGGAGATGAAGCTCATGCAAAAGATTTTGCAGCCATGTGAGTTCTGCTACAACATTGGCGACGCCTCTGTACTCTGCTTCGGAGCTTGATCGTGACACCGTGTGTTGTCGCTTTGCAGACCACGAGACTAGATTGGAGCCTAGAAACACGCAGTAGCCCGAGGTTGAACGACGCGTATCGGGACATCCTGCCCAGTCTGCATCCGTGTAAGCTGTCAATGTGCTAATATCCCCTCGGACAAGTTGTAGTCCCAGCGATGTAGTTCCTTGTATGTAACGGATAATGCATCGCAGTGCAGTCATGTGTGGCTGTCGTGGATCATGCATATAGAGGCAGACTTGATGAACTGCATAAGCTATCTCTGGCCTTGTGAAAGTCAAGTATTGCAGTGCTCCTGCAAGGCTTCTGTAAGTCGTCGGATCATGCACTGGTTCACCTTCTGTTGCTGAAAGTTTTGATTGTAAATCAACAGGAGTTGAACAAGGCTTACATTCCTCCATCCCTGCTCGTTTGATTATGTCCATAGCATAGGTTTGCTGACTTAAGAAAATCCCTTGCTTGTTGTAGTCCACCTTGATTCCCAAAAAATGTCGTAGCTTACCTTCATCAGACATTGGAAACTCACTTTTTAACTTGTTGATGATTTGCTGTAGTAGATCAGTTGAGGATGCCGTCAACAGAATGTCATCGACGTACAGCAAAAGATAGGCCATGTCTGATCCCTTCCGAAACACGAACAGAGAGTTGTCTGCCTTACTCATAACAAACCCCATTTGTGACAAGAACTTTGTGAACCGCGAGTTCCATGCTCTAGGGGCCTGTTTCAAGCCATAAATCGCTTTATTCAGCTTGCAAACATGCTTTGGGAAGTCTTTGTTGACAAAACTAGGTGGCTGATGCATATAAACAGTTTCGCTCAATTCACCTTGTAGGAAAGCGTTTTTAACATCCAACTGATGCATAGGCCAATTCAAAGCGAGACCAACATCAAGTACTGCCCTTATAGTAGCTGGTTTCACCACTGGACTAAATGTTTCTGTGAAGTCCACCCCCTGTTCTTGTGACTTCCCATTGGCAACAAGTCTAGCGTTGTGTCGTGTTAGCACCCCATCAGCATCATACTTGTGCCTGAAAAGCCACATAGACCTTACAATATTGACATTAGGAGGCCTGGGAACCAGGTTCCAACTCTTAGTTTCAATCATAGCACCATGTTCATCAGTCATAGCAGGATTCCAATTTGGATCCAGTAAGGCTTGGTTGTGACTTTTTGGAAGAGGTGATTTGGTCGTGGTGAGAAGGGAAACAACTTTTTTTGGTTTTGCGATTCCAGCTTTTGAACGTGTGGTCATGGTGTGAGTAGGAACAGAAGGCACAGTTGGAACGGATGTTGTTTGTGGTGGATTTGGTGGTAAGACAGGTAAGGTGTTAGGTGTTTCAAGGATTTGTTTGAATAGGGGCGAAGTTTCAGTTGGAACATCAAGGAAGGTGTTTCAAGATGAACTTCGCAATCAGACAATTGGAGATCGCTCAATCAAGGAGTACTGTCAGAAAATCAAATCGCTTGCTGCTCTACTAACCAATGTCGACGCTCCAGTCAATGAGAGGACATTGGTGATGTACTTGCTTAATGGTCTTAATGAAAAATTTGACTACATCATCAATGTAATCAAACATAAAGACCCATTCCCAACATTTGAGATTGCAAAATCGATGCTGGAACTCGAAGAGAATCGCCTCAAGAAGACAACACGCCTGCAGACAACTCATTCAGACAACTCTTCCTCCACAACGGCCCTCACGGTTGCAGTCACGCCATTGGAACCTCGCCAACAACAACAAACTCATCCCAGAAACCAATTTACAAACGGCAATCGCGGCAATCGCCGCAACAACAATCGAGGAAAAGGAGGCGGTCGTGGCAACAATCAATATCGACCTAATTATCCAAATTGGGCCCCTCCTTTTTGGCAAGGCCCATTCCCTTCATGGCCTAATTATTTTGGTCAGTGGCAACAACCACAATTTCGGCCCAGCTATCCGACATCTCAATCTCCGACTTACCAGACCTCTCCGATGTACCAGCAGCAATCTCCGACCTATAAACAAGCGCATCTGATGGAGTTACCACCTGCGACACCTATGACGGAAACGGTGACGGATCCAAATGCTTATCCATAGATCATGGATTCTGGTTCAACAGCTCACCTGTCATCGAATGCAGGTAACCTCCACTCTAAGTTAAATCATAATATCAATCAGTCGGTCATAGTAGGCAATGGTTCTAAAATCCCAGTAACTTGTGTTGGTTCTACCTCCATAAAAAGCTTCTCTCGACCACTCAATCTTCCAAATGTTCTTGTTGCACCTCAAATTGTTAAAAATCTGATATCTGTTCGTAAGTTTACAACAGACAATTGGTGTACCGTTGAATTTGATCCTTTTGGCTTTTCTGTGAAGGACTTTCCAACACGGACAATTCTGCTCCGTTGTGATAGTTTGGGGGATCTTTACACTCTTCCTTCCTCGTTCAATAAAACTCAGCCTCCTTCCACAGCTCTCCTTGCAGCCACTCCTTCCCTTTGGCATAAGCGCCTAGCTCATACTAATGATGCAATTCTTGATACTATTTTGCATAAGTCTTTAAACATTTGTAATAAGGACAAGCTATCAAAGTCTTGTGAACCATGTTTCTTAGGAAAACAAATAAAACTTCCTTTTGATACATCTCATACGACTGTTTCAAAGCCTTTTGCAATCATCCACTCTGATGTTTGGACTTCACCAGTTCATATCGATAATTAGGTCGATATTGATTGTTGCCACGACCGCCTCCTTTTCCTCGATTGTTGTTGCGGCGATTGCCGCGATTGCCGTTTGTAAATTGGTTTCTAGGATGAGTTTGTTGTTGTTGGCGAGGTTCCGATGGTGTGACTGCAACCGTGAGGGCCGTTGTGGAGGAAGAGTTGTCTGAATGAGTTGTCTGCAGGCGTGTTGTCTTCTTGAGGCGATTCTCTTCGAGTTCCAGCATCGATTTCGCAATCTCAAATGTTGGGAATGGGTCTTTATGTTTGATAACATTAATGATGTAGTCAAATTTTTCATTAAGACCATTAAGCAAGTACATCACCAAGGTCCTCTCATTGACTGGAGCGTCGACATTGGTTAGTAGAGCAGCAAGCGATTTGATTTGCTGACAGTACTTCTTGATAGAGCGATCTCCGATTGTCTGATTGCGAAGTTCATCATCAAGTTGGATAGCACGAGCTTCTTTATTATTTCGGAACTGATTTTCAACTCGTCTCCATACATCGCGAGATGTCCCACCGGACTCAAAAGATGACCGAAAGAGATCTGGAGCAAGAGTCCCATAGATCCATAGCTTCACTAAGCCGTCACGTTTGTACCAGGCAGCATCATTGGTGTTTGCAGGAAGAAGTGTGCCATCGAGATGTCCATGGACATCGAACGTAAGGCAGTGTGTGAGAAATAATTCTCGCCAAACATCATAATTATGATCATCAAGATCAAGTATGAGCGGTATGTGGGATTTAATGTTTGTAACACCAAATGCCCGTTCATAGTTTGCTGGGGGAGCAGCCATCGATAAAAGGAAAGAAAGAAAAATAAAATTAGAAGAATCAGATTTAAGAAAGAGAAGGAAGAAGAGAAAGAAGAAAAGAGATTCTAAAAAAAAAGAGCGATCAAGGCTCTGATACCATGAAAGCTGAATAAATTCCCTTGAGTGATTCATTCATGAACAAGGCGTTAAATAGCTCAAGAGGTTACAGAGTTCTCCCTATATACATGGGATATGAATGCTAACGAATGTACAATCATAGGTAAGTTGTTAAGAGAATATTCTTATATTCTATCAGTGTGTAGCGGTTGTTCAGAGACGAAATGGCGGAACAAGAGATTGAAGAAGGTATACATCTCGCAAAAACGATGATACACTTATGTGATTACGGTTTTAATGCTTAGAGTCCGATTAGTTAGGGGTCTAATAAATGTTTAGATTCATGTAGGATTTGAATAAAAGAGTAATTTGGTATGCGAGATTTGTGGGGAAGATTGATTTATTACGGTTTTGACTTTTGAGATAGTCCGATTAGGGAGTTTACAATGGCTGCAAATGGTTGCACGGTTGAAGAGATTGAACAGGTTGAAAAAAATTATTCAACCAATTTTCACCATTTGCATTGTAAAGGTTGAAGAGGTTGGAAAAAACTATTCAGCCCGTTCAACCCAAAAAGTTGAAAAAATAAACTAATCCTACAGCAAAAATCTTCAACTTGTTCAACCACTATTTTGGAGATGAGTGAGTTGAATATTATTCAACCCAATTTTGTTCAACCCAATTTTTCAATTTTGTTCAATTTTGTGCATCCATTTGCAGCCAATATTTTAAGGAAGGTGGAAATAAGATTTGATTAGGGGAGTTTACTTTATATGGAAGGTCGAAATAAGATTAGTTTACTACTCCTGCGTTTCAAAATATAGGATGTTTTAAGCAAATCATGCAGATTAAGAAGTTTTTACTTTTAATAAATTCAACCAATCAGAAACAATACTGTATAATATAAAATATTAAACTAATCTAAAAGTTGCATTGAAATTTGAAAAAAACCTATATTATGAAACAACAAATTTCTCCAAAACATCTTATATTTTGAAACGGAGGGCGTATATCTTAAGGTTTTGATTCGTTGGAAGTGTGTGTCAAAGAGTCTCCGTTTGAGGTTTGTTGTGTCAAAGAGGAATTTAGGGGGGTTATTGGATCCTTGATTTTAATGGATTTAGAAATCTAAGTTAAATCATGTGTTATTCAATCATTCATTTTAAAATTTTTATTAAAATTCTATGTTAATGGATCTATGAATTCTAAATCCTATTTAAAATCACCTATTCATTATTAAAGATTTGAGTATGGATTTGATTTCATATTGGATTTGGATGGATTTAAAAATATGTTTTACCTATAAATATAGAGATTGAAATCCTTGGTCTTCACCTAGTTATTTGGGTGGATTTAGAAAAAAAATCACAATACGTAATAATGAAAGAAAGAATGACATGATAATAATAAAAAGCATAAAGAGTGTTCATGGACGAACAACGTAACAATACGTAAATATCGGATATGATAATTATTATATTATGAAGCACCTAATAATTATATTAGAAAACAAAAAAATCATGAAGCACCTAATAAAAATAATTCAACTTATAAAGAGAAAGCAGAAAGGGTGATCCCCTAATAATAATTAGCACTCCATCACGTTACGCTTAATCCAACTATAACGCTCATCAGTGGACATACTAACAAAGACTTCTTTCATTCCTAATTGGTGAATCACTTTGACTGCATGGTAACGAACGTTTTCTTCCACATTAGGAACTTCTTTGATAGCTTCCCATACATTATTTCTTTTCTTCTCGACCTCTCTTTGTTCAGCTTCTCTTTGTTGTATTGTTTCTCTTTCTTGTATTAGATCGAAGAGTTTATGAGTTACTGTTGTCAATGAATTCATCTCAGCATGGACATTTGTTGAACCTTCAGATTGACTTGATGGTTCACTTACATTGTTAGTATTGCTTCTATGCTTCTTTCTTAAAGGTAGTTTGTCTAGAGTGCCCCTTGCATTGCTGCATACAAAAGACAAAGGTGTTTCATGGTCTTCCTCGACATCCATAGAAAAATCTTCAGCAGAACTTGTTTGCTTTTTTCCTGCATTTCCACTTGTTTAAGCATCCATACCATCACCTAATCCAATAGCATTCCCACCGGTTGCTACGTTGTCGTCAAATATGAGATCATCAAATTTTTCAAACGTTTCATTTTGGAATTTTTTGAAATTCGGATGCCCCTAAATAAAAAAAAAATAATTTAGCATAATTACAAATTTCAAAGTTTATTTGCTTATTATCTTAAAATTTTCACCATAAATAAATCCAAATAATTAAAAAATTGATACAACATTCCATATTCTTTTTAAGGTTGTATTAGAAAAACATAAGAAAAGCTAAAGTTTATATATGTTACCTTTACATAATTAGCCCACACCTCAGAGATTACAGTAAAACCTCTATAAATTAATAATGTTGAGACCATGACATTTTATTAATTTATAGTGATATTAATTTATCTATAAATTAATATTTATTATTTTATAGTGTAAATTAATAATTATTAATTTATAGATATATATTTTAATTGTTTAAATTCTTAAAAATTATTAGTTGAGAAAATTTTAACGATTAGATTTTTGGATTTTATAAATTTTATGGTTTTAGAATTGAATTTGTAAATTATATAAAACATTATTGACTGTAAATTACAAATATTATAAACAGTATCATTTATACACATAAGATACATAAATTTAAATTTATGGATAATAATATTAATTGTCGTATTTTAATAGTCTATAAAACTATCAAAATGAAAATGATGCATATCTAGAAATTTGAAAACTTTTTTAAAAATTAGCTATTTTTATGACATGTTAGATAGTATTTTATATCAATATAGTTTGAAAATACAACATAACAATTGTTTATATATGAGGTTTTGGAAAAAAATCAAAATTATAAAGCATACATTTATATCAGTATATATATATATTACGTGATTATTAATTTATAATATTATTGAGACCATATTTTACAAGAAAATTTCAGAAAAATTATTATCCTATTATCTTATCAAATTTTGCTATTTTTTACACTGGCCCTACTTGGGACCAGCAAAATTTATTAATTTATAGTGTTTATTAATTTATAGAGTATTAATTTATAGAGGTCTTACTGTATTTTTATAAGTTTTATTTCTTTTGTAACTTTTGAATTCTATTCTCTAGGATTTTCAAATCCACTTTCTTTGACTTTCAAATCCACATTATTTGATTTTCAAATCCATATTATTTGATTTTAAAATCCATGGATTCTATGTGGATTTCCAAATCTTATAAGGATTTCAAATCCATTAAAATCAAGGATCCAATAACCCCCCTTAGTATACTCTTCTTGAAAGTCCAAATTCATATTTTTTTTAATATTTTGTAATGCACAAAACCTCTCTCATCCATTGAATCGCTCTCTTATATATTTTACAAATATCTTTTGGCTTTCTTCCATCAGGTGGTGGTGGTGGTGCCCCTGTTGTGCCCATTTGTCTCTACTTTAGCCCCAAGGACCCATAAGTTTTCCAGAAGATCCTAATACCCAAGAAGCTTAATACATTTGATGCTGCTGCTTGCCTCGTAGAAGACTTTCTGCCTGCTGATGTAATGGATGGTAACAGGATTGTCCAGGGGACATCATATTTTCGAGAGAACGAGTACTGGCTCTTTACTGAGAGAGTCAAGGTAGAACACAAACGTGTGATGAGAACTGTTGCTGGGAAGGGGAAATGAAAACCTTCTCCGAGGTTAGAAGTCCACCATGGCCAGTATTAGTATTTTTGCAACAGTTTTTGCTTAAAAACTTCCAGGAAAAAACTTCGAATGGGAGGGCGATCGGTTTTGGAAAGTTTTTACATTTAATGCATTGACTTTAATATTATTTACCAAAAACTTCAAAATTAATTCTAGGTAAGATTTAGAAAAATAAAGAAATCTTTCTACCTCATTCAAACATAAATATAGGATTTCTTTTCATTTTTTTTTGAATTTATATTAGAATTATCTTGAAATACTCTATAATAAAAATTGTGTTCTTTTCGTGCATATGATGTAATACAAGTGTTTTAAAACAAACATATATTACTCAATTTACAGTACAATATCCCACATCCCCTAAAAAATTGGACAATGATTCTGGGTCATACTATATAAGAGACCAAAATGATTCATAGTACAAAATCTTGATTTATCAGACATTCAAACTTAAAACACATTTATTTGGTTTATTCTAGTTATTTATTTTAAAGATTTTTAAAAAGTTAAAATTATAAATTTTAATATTTTATAATAATTAAAAATATTAGAAATATAATATTTATATTTCTTAGAAAGTTAAACTTTATAAAATGTTAAAAATATTTTAAATATTTCAATTTTTAAAAAAGTTAGAAGACCTTTAAAATATTAATAATATATTTAAACCTTTATGAAACTTCAAATATGAGAAATACTCAACCGTTTTAAGAATAATTATAAGTATTATAAATATTTAAACTTTATAAGAATCGTCAATCTTATAAATTGTAAATGGTTACAATCTTAATAAATAACATATCATGCTTATCATTTTCAATTTTCTATTTATATTATTTCCAAATATTTTTTTTTTCAATTTTTTTTTTACATGGTCATAAACTAGGTATTTTTTCTCAGTTTTTATCCAAAATATAATTTGAGTAAATAATTTTAGTGTTAAAGAAATTATATCAAAGTGAAAGTTGAAGGACATAAAATTTATTTAATTGGTTGACAAAAAAAAAAGTTTATTTAATTGGTTCCGTAGAGACATTTTATAAGTGGGTGATAAAGAGCATCAATAAAATATTTTTGGCTCTTACAAAGCAACGAACTTAAATTCAAGCTTGGAATAATGGTGTTGTAATTATGAGGATCATACTATATATTGTTCGGAGCACAATATTTTCGACAAAGCCTCCCCCCTCATTCCTTTCCAATCTTTACCCTATCTAAGATTCCAGCGTGCCTCAAATTTGAAGTTGG
This sequence comes from Camelina hispida, assembly GCA_023657505.1. Classification (NCBI taxonomy): domain Eukaryota; kingdom Viridiplantae; phylum Streptophyta; class Magnoliopsida; order Brassicales; family Brassicaceae; genus Camelina; species Camelina hispida. The sequence continues at coordinate 14,000,494 of CP094637.1, read as the reverse complement.
ATTGCTTTGTTCGATTTTCGAGATCACTAATTTCTAAAACTTCATTTGTAAACTATTTTACTCTGAGGCCACTAATCTTAAAATTATCTTCTTATTAATGTTTGGTTGACAAAAAAAAAATCATTTAACCTTTTCAACAAACACAAGGTATGTTTGGTAATGATGGTTTATTTTCTAATTAGAAATCTAAGATGATTTAAAATAAAATTATAAATATATATATATATATATATATATATATAGGTAAGGATAAGATTAATATTTGTTTAGTTTTAAAAATATTTTATTACATTGTAGTGTTGTTAGACTGTTTATTTTAATTTTGATTTTGTGTATGTGAATTATCAATGATACATACATCACATCATGCATATCATTTTCAATTTTCTATTTATATTATTTCCAATTAACTTTATTTCATTTTTTTTCAATTTTTGTTGGCATGGTCATCAACTCATTGAAATCATGTAAAACTAAAATATGGAAGGTGGAAAAGTTAATAAGTTTTATTTCTTTATAGTCTTTTAATAAAATGAAAAACAAATATATTATCTCAAACAAAATATGACATAAAACTATAATATTTAGTGCCATATTTTAATTTTGGAAAAAAACACAAAATATCTTCTAGTAAATAATTTAAAATGAAAATATGGTGATACACGAGAAAAATCCCAACCAGAACCTTCCTGCCAAAGTTCTCGAGCTGTCAATGAAGCCCAACCTGGAGGCAGTGAATGAGTGAGCCTCTCCAATAATGGCTTATCCGAGGAAGATTACACGAGGAAGGAAGATTGCAAGAGTACGAAGGTTCAAGAAAAGTCTAGAGGCTTGAAGTGTGTGTTAGAAGCAACCAGTGTCGTGCTTACAGGCAAGAGGAAGGGCATTTGCCCTCAGGGCATCTCCAACCCATATCTCCATTTTTTTCTTCAAAATGGAGTAACTCTATTTTGGAGTTGGGTTTTACTCCAACCCTACTCCATTTTGGAGAAAAAAATAGAGATCTCCAAATTGTAGTGTAAAGAAAAAAAAGAGATCTCCAAATATAGAGAAAAAAATGGAGATCTCTATTTTGAAGATGAAAATAGAGATGGGTTGGAGCAAAATTGACTTCAAACTCCATTATGGAGATGAAAATGGAGATGGGTTGGAGTTGGTCTCAGCCACCAAAAATTAAAAATTTGTTAGGCCACATTTTTCTATCTAGCCTTATGTATATAAATTCATAAGATAAATGTGTATGTAAAGTGGGTTTTTTTGTTTTGAGAATCTCATGACAATATTAATAAATCTAATACATTACAAATGGCAATCATTCAGATGATGATTGGAATGATTTATTTTATGAACTGAAAGTTCTAAAAGAAAATTTACCAAGAAACTATAAGAGACCTATCCAAGTGTCAGATTTTCTGAAATAATGGAAAGTTTTTATTCTATTTCTTGGATCGCTTATCAGATATTGTTAACGGTTCCAGCCTCTATTGCCTCTGCAGAAATAAGTTTTTCAAAGATGAAGCTGATAAAGTCTTATCTTCGATCTAGTATGTCACAATAAAGGTTAAATTTTTTGGCTATCATATCTATAGAGAGAGAATTGGTTGGAGAGCTTGATTATGTGAGCTTGGTGAATGATTTTTTTAGGAAAAAAAGGTAGAAAAATTGTGGCTTAATTTTTTTATTTTATTTTACCGTTGTTGTATTTTAAACAATATTTTTATTTTATTTTGATATTTCTAATAAGAGAAGCCACATTTTTCTTACATGTCCTAAGCCACAATTCGCCTAGCACGGCACTGGAAGCAACAAAAGGAAAAAGGAAACTTAGAGAAGATAGACACACAATTCTAATTTTAAAATAAAGCTTGTTACGTAAAGATAAAACTCTCCCAGGCCCAAATATCGAGACGCTTCAATTCGCTTACTGCTCCAACGCCGGCAGAGCTCCGGCTTGCCGGAGTCGGGTCCCTGTCCTTTTCCTGCTGTCTTCTGCTTGCTCTGCTCTCCTTTATTTCTTCGCTGTTGCATATCTCAATCAAGACATTCCGATCTGAATCTTCCCCAACCTCTCTCCCACCCATCGCAAAGCCTAAAGGTCAGATCTGATCTAATCCTCGCCTTGACTGAGAGAAGAAGGTTCCTTTCGCGAGAACCCAAGATGGTGAAGGAAATCCTGCTCATTACCAAAACCCTTACCGCTGTAAAGCCTTGGTACCCCCGACTTCCGCCGACCCTATTCCCACTGGTATCCAGTGGCTCCAGTCGGAATGTCTTCTCGTCTGTACGCCGCCACTCTACCGCCACCTCCGACTCAGCTGACCAGATCCTAGGGTTTCTACTAATGGACCTGCTTTCTCTGTTAGGCCCATTAACCACCGTTCGGCCCAATTCCAAAACTAAAGCTCCATGTGATTATCTGTTAAAGCCCAAGTCTGTGCATTCATCATTCTTACTTTTGTTTGTCTCTTGGAAACATCCGCTTAAGTATGTTGAATCCCTGCTGCTGAGTTCTGCTTGGTCTTGGCCTTATGATCGGTTTATCTCTCTGACCCACCCTTAGTGTTAAATCTTCTATACCTAGTTCTGTGTTTGAAAGCCTTAAGTCAAGTTCCAACTCTTTATCCCCGATTAGCTTTGCTTGGTCAAGTCGAGGAATCCTCGGTAGCAGAGCATTGGTGTCTTTAGTTTTGCTTGATAGTTTTACCTGTCGAGATCGTGTTATTAGTTCTGTCTAGATGCTTGCTCTTTATATCTATATCCATGAATCTGCTCTGACAACTTGCTTGAATCCCATGCTTAAACCCTTTGATCCCCTGTATCACCTAACGCCATTAGATTGAAAGCTTAGGTCTATTAACTCGCTCCAGGACCAAACCGATTACAAGCTTTGTGTGGAACTCATTTACCTCCATTGCCATGTGAGGGATGACCCACCTGCTCTGTTACGCTTTGACTCCCAATCCCGGCGATCCCCGGTTATAGCTTCATCGAATCCTATGCTTAAAACATCTGATCCTCTACATCATCTACCGCATTTAGATGGAAAGCTTGGGTCTGTTGATATTCTCCAGGACCAAACCGTTAACAAGCTTTGTGTAGATTTCATTTACCTCCATTGCCATGTGAGGGATGACCCACCTGCATTGTTACGCTTTGAATCCCATTCCCTGTGAGTCCCGTATTTAGCTTCATCTATAATCAGGAGGTTTGCTTCTACAAGCCTAAAGGTCTTTGATCCTATGCTCTTGAACCCTCTCATGTTGGCGAAAACCCCCACAACTGTTCCCCCCGTGGAACATCTTTCTACAAGCTCCAATGCGTCTTCCGCAAGAGCTGCTTTTGACACACCCGCTGGTTAAGGATCTTGTGAAGTCTGACTTCAAATACGAATCCACCTTGGATCCAATAGACTTCTCAAATATTGTAAAATTGTTTCAGTTTTATGATCCCTTTGTTAAACTCATGGAACCCCTATCTTTAGCTCCCTTTGTTTACCCTGTTTCATGTGGTAAGAACTCACCTCCTCATGGGGGTTAGATTGAATGAATATTTCATATTTTGTCCAAAAAAAGAAAAAAAAAAAAAAGAGAAGATAGACAATTTTCCTATTCTTCAAAGAACAAGGAAATTATCAATTCCTATTACTATTAGTGTTAGAATAGGAAAAAAGCAATGTTGTAGGATACACCCTGTTTAGTATAAATAGGGTGCCTTGACTAGAGGGTAGAGACATAGATTTAGAGTTTGAGAATTTCTATCAACTGAATCTCAAGCTTAAAAGAATAGGTTAGACATTTAAAGAGGGCTGAAGGGGGTTTTTGAGAAGGGTTCTTAGAAGGAGAGTTTAAAAGAAAGATTATTAAATCGAAAGGTTTTGTTTTGAGAAAACCCTCTTGGGTTAATTGTTGATTTATTTTCTGTGCCAAGAATAGCGCTCACACTTAAAAAGAAGTGTTTCACCTCCTTTTTGTCGAATACATAATCTAGCTTGTTGAGGTTTCCACAAAATTGAGATCTCTTTGCGTGTTCAATGTATCTTCCGAGACGAATTTAGGGTAATCGTCAGGAGCCGCCATGAAACGCAAGGTCGATGAGAAGGAGAGATTAGATCCGATGCCTCTTGATCTAATAATGGCTAAAGTGACGAGACCTGCCCAAGTCTCGTATGAGGACATTGAGGAGCCACCAAAGTAAACTCCTTAGCCCATTTGAATCAAGAGTTGATTTGGGAGCCGCCAGGAAATGCAAGGAAGATGAGGAGGAAGACACAAACCCATCTAAGTTAGATTTAGATTCGCTCCCTCTTGATCTAAAGATGGCTATATTGACTTAATGCAAGGGAGATGATGGTAAAGGATGGAGACACATTAAAGGTACCCATGGACCTTATAGCCCGCTACCACCAAATATATGCATCAGCGGTTTTCTCTACTATGGTGCTTATAGCTTATCATCCCAAACCAAAGATCCATTAGTCGTGTGTTTTGATGTTAGATCGGAGCAACTAAGTTTTATCAAAGCACCTAACGTTGTCCTGCAATGGAAGAAGGATGCAGTCTTCATAGACTACAAAGGGAAGCTAGCTTCCATTGTGAGAGACCCCTATTGTCGCTTCACCAGTTTTGATTTATGGGATACTAGAAGACCCTAAGACACATAAAATGGTCAAAGAAAACTTGTGTTTTTCCCTTCTCTGTGTTGGGAATGTCAAAGTATGTTTTCCTGGCACCACCAAGGCTGGTGAGATCATTATTGCCCCACAGAAGTTGTCACTCGATGTTCGACCCTTCTACATTTTCTACTATAGTGTTGAAACGAAGAAAATGACAAGAGTTAGGCTCCTAGGAATTGGAGACGATGAAGAGTTTAGGCGCTCTTATGGATTCGTAAACCATGGTGATTGTCTTGTCCGTATCGCACCTCAACACATGGAGAGTATTGCGTTTCTAAAGGATCTATGATTTTTGACTTGATTCCGATGATCCTAATGTAAAAGAGAGCACTGGAAACTGTGGTTTTATTTATTTATTTATGGGCTGATTTTTCAAACACTTAAATTTGAGCTTATTTAGTTCCTTTGCTCTTTATTTGTTCTGTTATAAATTATTTAATGGAATGGGTTTTTTTTCTTTTTCTTTTGTGATTTAGGCATTTTACCAACCGCCCAAAATTGATCTCCTCTTAACTTTTTATTTTTGGCTATGTTGCTCGGATTTATTGCTTCTTAATTAACTTCTTGCCACTGATCTCCAACTTCTTTCTATGGAGCTTCGCAAGAAACAATAAACCTATTTGAAACGCTTGAGACAGCAAAAAGAGGTATGAAGCTAGTAGCTCTTTTTAGTTGTAACTATTAACGTTCGGGTCAATTCTGATGCCAGTAACTTTGTGATCTTGCAGTTTATCGTTTGTCGAAGTTTTTGTTTGTGTTTCGATGCTGCAAAACTTGTTTACATGGATGTCATAGATGATAGGATTCTTTTGATACTTGTTTTTTCATATGTTGGGACATTATCCTCTCAAGAAGCTTTGAGAGATGAATCTGAGCAGAAACAGATATAGAGACCTGAAGAAGATGATTTTGGCGATATGGTTTGACTCCTTTATTTGTTTCATTCTTTCGATACATAGCCATCCGTTTCTTATCTACTTCTTTATTGATGAAATATATTCTCCAATTCTTTTTAGTTAAATGAGCATCAGATGTCGAAGATTAAAAAGAGCGATGAAGTATCCGTAGAGAGGGAGAAAGAGATACAACAGGCTAGTGCTTTAGTCTGTGTTCGTTGTTGTTATTTGCTCACCGATGGTTTTTTTCTTATACAATCAAGCATACTCTATTTTCTTGTTCTTGTTCTGTATCATTGTCCAGGTTGTTGAATCAGTAAACGACCTTGCTCAAATCATGAAAGATCTTTCTGCACTTGTGATAGATCAGGTAACACTACTTGAGCCCATGTTCCCTTTGTCTTGCTCTTGAGTCTACTTCCTTTGGAAAAACAACATGTTCGCTGCAGGGTACAATAGTTGATCGGATAGACTATAAATTCAAAATTCAAATTAAAAACCATATTTTCCATTTCACTTCTTAAAAAAAATATTTTGTACAGAAAAATATACTGTTTGTCTTAAAATTCAATGGACAACAATCTGTGGTTAGCTTTTCTCTTACCCTTTTAATATAGGGGCTCCATCTCTAAAGCAAAACAAAGTCTACATGAATTTGCAAATTCTCCCAGCTTCCTTAAACTGGTCTCTGCATAACACCACCAAAACACTCTGCCGCAAACCAAACTGAGACTTGATGCATAGCTTTGGTTTCTCAGGCATTCCCTTTAAGAACAATGGACTTCTCGATTGGACGGTATGATTTGGGAGGAAGTTGAGAAAGAAGAGCCCAACGTATCGGCATCATTACTATTAGAGACACCAATAGCTTTCCATCCATCAGCTATGAGTTGCATAGTTTTCCTTGTGGGAACAACATTCTTCTCTTCCATGTCTTTCAGTAGCTCTTCCCCTTTCCACGGCTGTCTCGCTTCCCCAAATCATCCCCATATAAGAGTCTCGTAAGTACTGCGTTTGATCTCAAGCAGAGACAGAAGAAGCAAGGTCTCGAAAACGAGGTCGAGGATGATCAATTCCCGCCTGTTTCAACTAGTGTGTTAATACATCTCTCTTGTAGATGTTAGAGGGAAGCTGAGAAGAAATCGAGGAACCTTCTGAAAAGTCTTTTTTCCTCTGTGCTCTTACCTTTTTTCGAAATTCCCGGCATTGACAGAGAATAAGGATTGCGGAAACCAAGAAAGCGGTGGAGGTTTTAGAAGCAAACCTGGCTATTTGATTCTGTCATGGTTCAGCCTTCATCAAATTAAAGGAAATGAACAGCTGGGCAGATGAGAGCTTGATAAGGGATGTATTGTTATCCACTGAAGATAATTTTGAGATGGCTTTAAAATTTTTGGAAGGGATGGTTCCTGCTGGTAACAATAAGGAAGCTGAGGTCCCAACTTCAAAGATTGAGGGTTATTTCATCCGATAACAGAAGTTCCAGATATAGTAACATATGGAAGAAGTGTTACAGGTTCGGTGAAGATGACTGACTGCTAGGTCCACTTCTGAAGATGCTGGCAAGTTTGATCTGCAAGAGAGTTATGGAAGGTCGTTTCCGGTGGTTGCATCTGACAGTCAACAGTTGTGTGATGATATTTCTGAACTAGATTGTATCATTCAGCGGCTTCAGTTCCTTCCTATAGAGCCTGAATGGGAAGAAGATGATCTCTACTTGAATCATCGAAAGGATGCACTGAAAATGATGAGGTACACAAAGGCGTGTTTCCTTTTAATATTGAGTTGTTTATCATGTCCATAGTCAGTTTAAATTCCAAACTATATGCTTAAATTTCAAGCTACAACTAAGTCGGTTTCCTATTTCAATCCTTGCTTATCTTCAAAGCTGAATATGTAATTATCATCAGCTATTAAGAAAGTTTCCTTCTTTTCTTTTAAACAGATCAGCCTCAAACCATTCAAGAGCTGCCCAAAATGCTTTTCAGAGATATGATCATGCTTCTGCCAAGCAGCATTCAGAAAAAGCAAGAGAGGATTGGTTAACAGCTGAGAAGCTAAATGCTGAGGCAGCCAAAAAGATAATAGGTATAACAAATGAGAACAGCGACATATGGAAGTTGGACCTGCATGGACTCGACCCAACAGAAGCTGTTCAAGCGTTACAAGAACGTTTGCAAAAGATAGAAGGTCAATTCACAGTGAACCGTTCAGTATCACCAAATAGAGGTAGGCCAAAGAATGCAGTCCTGCGATCTGCATCACAAGAGCCTTTTGGTAGATTTAGATGTGGATGGCCGCGACAGTCAAAAATATTTCTTCTAGGCAACTACGAAACTCGTTGCAGGTATGTCAATTTTTGTTTATGTAGTGAACTTGATGAAACCATGACCAGCTCAATCAAACCGCACAAACCTGATGATCAAACCATGGCCAGCTCAACTGATGAAACCATGGCCAGCTCAATCAAACCGCACAAACCTGATGATCAAACCATGGCCAGCTCAACCAAAGAACATGGACATGAGGAGCAGCTTGAATCAGAGGAAGCATTGGAGGAGCAGCTCGAATCTGAGGAAGCATTAGAGGAGCAGCTTGAACCTGAGGAAGCATTAGAGGAACAGCTTGTACCAGCGGAAGCATCAAAGGAGCAGCTTGTACCGGAGGAGGCATTGATCATTCCGGCGGGTCCGCTAACAAGGTCTAAAGCCAAGAGGTTCAACCAATCAATCCAAGGGCTACTCAAGGAGCTGGACAAGAAGCTAGAAGACGTGACTCAAACCACTTGGACGTTGCTCACAGCTCAAGGTGCTCGGTAAAGGGTAAAGTGTTGCTTTGGTGCTCTTTTTCCCTTGGTCAAGTTTTGTCCCATTGGGTTTTCTTGACAAGGTTTTTAATGAGGCCTAAGTAACATTTTCAAGCCCCCTTTGCCAGCCCAATTCGTGGTCAAGGTTCCCCACAAAGGCCTTGGCCCATTTTCTATCTCTTTCTCATTCAAACTTTGCATTTATTGTTTTGTCATTTCCTAGACATCTTGCATGGACTTGAACTCGAATTTGCAAGGTTGTCTAGGGTTTTCTCTTCTCTATCTCGTCCTCCCCTTCTCCTATTTAAAGACCATGTATCTCTTCTTTGTTTCTCATCAAACATTTTAATCAAAAACTTCTTTTCTACTTGTTTGATCTGAGAAGTGTGTAATATCTTCTCAACTTGTTTGCTTCTTAGTGTGTAATATCTAAGTTGTAATCAAGCCTGAAGTCTAAGAGATTTTCATCTCTCTTGGAAGTTCATTTCGATCCCCTTTCATCTTTATCAATCCGCTGCAAACCAACCTTTCATCTTCCACCGTCGTCCATCTCTTCACTCCGCTGCATCTTTCACCCATTGTTCATCATCAATCCGTCCATCTCTCTCCAAAACCTTGCAAAGTGTGTTCTTGGGAGTAGATCCTCGTCCAGGAGTCTATCATGTGGTATCAGAGCCACTTTGTAACCAGGTTTTGAAATTCCAATCGTCACTTTTTTTGTGTTTTTTCAGATCTGTCGTTTCATCTTGCAAGAGTTTTATAAAATGTTTTACTCGTTCAAAAATTATAAACTCAACTGTTTTGGAACCAGGAACGAGTCTAGTATTTTTTAAAATTGATTTGAGAATTTTTGGGTTCGTTTTCATAATTTTCCCAGATCTATTTTCATTTACGTGTTTTTAGAACTATTTACTGGTGGATCTTTGTTTTTCTTTTCAGGTACCATGGTGACATCAGAAGAGGAAGAGTCAACTGCATCTAGTCTTGAAAGGAGGATCCTTAAATCTGTCACAACAGCTATGACAACCATGCTTGATGCAAGACTTGGCGCCCTACACTTGAATCAAACCAACCCAGAAGGAAATCAGCGTCAAAGACAACACCATGATCTTAAACCCAAGCCACCATATGACACATCTAGATCAACCTGGAGCAGCTTACAGAAAACCTCTCACACTCCCAAATCTAAATCTGTGATTCATTCTAAAATCTCTTTAGCTCATAAACTCTATAAATTTGCAGGAAAAGGAGATTACCTTGAATGGGAGAAACACATGGAGGATTGGTTCTACTACAAGGATATTCCAAGAAAGGAAAGATTAGCTTTTGCGCTTACTCAACTCACAGGAGATGCTTACAAATGGTGTTTGCAAGAAGTTGATGACCGTTGGTATTACAAGGAGCCAAGTATCACAATGTGGAGAGATCTTAAGAAGCTTCTAAGGAACAAGTATGCTCCACAAGCGCTACACCGTGCTCCCCAAGCTAATTCCACAATCCAAGAAGTTCCTGAAACGAAACCAGCCTTAGACCCATATCAAAAGAAAACCCCAAAATCTGTGGAGACAAAGACGCAATCAGATCTTTTTGAGGCATTGACCGAATACATTAAAATCGAGAAGATGAAGTCTAAGTCATCATCTCAGCCAAAGAAGGTCCCTCACCAGATTGATGTTCACAAGCAAAGTCTAAATTCGTCACTTGAATCATGTGGAGAACCAAAGCAATGTAAGTCTTCTACACTTTCAAAATCCAAGGAATTGATTGATCAAGGTTTAGAAAATTCCAATTCTTGTATGATGCACTTGTCTTTTCCCAAAAGTGTTGAGATAGGTACAGATTCTAATGGAGAACAATGGAAGCAATCAGAACAAGAAAAGGAGAATAAGGAGCTTGAAAGAAAGGATAAGCCTAGACCCAAGGAGAAACAGCTTGGAGAAGAAGCCAAGGAGAGGCAGTTCATTGCTAAGGATGATGTTGTTATACCAACTAGACCTATGACTCTATCTCAAGCTAAGTGTGATCTTTCTTTTATCCAATCTGATTTTGTGCTTGAAAAACTAACCCAATTTGAACCGGAGCAACCGAGTAGCATTATTTCCTTTTTACAGGTTCAGGACGAAGAATCACTAGAATCAACACAAATGAGTTTGCCATTGATTAGTGATTTGGAGCAGATAAACATTGTGCCAAACACAGTCCCTATGCCATATCTTTGCGGCTATCCAAGAAAGCACTGTAAGGAAATTGATTTGGTTAGGACATATCCTAATTATTTTCTGATGCTTTCTGCTCAAGATGAAAAACGTTTTAGTTTAGAAAATGTGAAAGAATTTTGTGTTTTAAATTCTGTTTTTAACAAAATGATTCCAAGTTTTGAAACATTTGCTTTTAAAGAGTTCTTTAAGTCAAAAGGGTTGTTATTTGAAAAGTTTCTTGAATTTAACTCTTCTTTGAGAGTTTCTTTGAGTAGCATTGTGATTGAGCCGTTCGGAACTAAAACTGAGCATGTAATGGTAAAACCTTTTTCTGACATGAGGCTTTTGCTTGACAAAAAGTTGTATGATTCTAAACCGTTCATTGAGTTTTGCAAACTAATTGTGAAAGATCATGTTTTGGATTTCTCTATTTCAAGTATAATGCACTTGCTCTTTCCCATGATTGCTAAGAAAGGAACATGTTACATGAAGAAGCAAAATTACTTTGGAGAAGAAAGATGTTCTGTTCAAATCAAGGAGAAACCACCAGATATATGCCAACAAATGATTTATCATTTTGGAGTTAGAAGCTGGAAGTATTTCAGAAAAACAACTATAATCACCGAAGGATGCTCCAATCTAAAACTCTATTTTGATAACAATTATATGAATATCTGTTTGGTCTTTTACTATGTGCCTAAACTGTTTCCTTTTGATGTAGGAGATCTTGTGTTCTTACAAGTTAAATCAGTAAACTTGGGGCATGGAAAAATAGTCAGAGCTTTCTTGATGTTCAAAGATGAACCACCTGATGCAACACTTGTGCTCATATCCAACAATCATAAGATAAGTGTTTTTATTCTCAAGGATTCTCTTATCCAAGACCACACAGATATGATTTGCTTGTTTTTGTCAAAAGAGCCAATTTCAGATTTTAGAGCAGTCATGACGCTCATAAGAAAAACTGAAAAGAATGTGGGAAACAAAAGATTTAAGCCACCTGATTTGGATCAAGATGAGCACCAAGACGTCAGCAGCTTCATACTGATCCAAGAAGAACCCCCATATTCACTTCCATTAATCATGACGAGCATTGATCATAACCAAGGCATTATTCAGCTAAGTACTTCCTTAACCCAATCTTTTTCTCATGATTTTAGAACTTTGATTATCAGTATTTTACATACAGAAAATCTTGGGAAAAGGCTAGGTTTATTCAAAGAAAATTCAGAACATGACAAGGATAATGATTTTTACCAAGCTGAGATTTGTACCATGACTATATTAATGCACTTGATCTTTGCCAAAGGTATTTACAACGTTGCAGGTACAAAAGAGGAGCCTCCAGATTTAGCAATTCTTTCGTCCAAAATCTTTACAAGAACCGGAATTGGAGATCTTTTCATGTATGTTCTTAAATCCAATGGTTTTTTTCGGATGATCTTTGAGGTTGGAAAACAACTAATGGTACACTTGAGGAGAAAACAATTTCCAGCTGAAAAAGAGTCAAAACTAATGCCAAAGATTGATGGACCACTCAAAGCGCTCAAATGGATCAACAAAAACGCCTACCAACTCGATCGCCAAGGTAAGTACAAAGTGAATGGCAATTTCAACGTTTCTGATCTTCTTCCTTATTGTGCAGATAATTCGGATTTGAGGTCAAATCCTTTTCAAGTGGGAGAGGATGATGAAACCATGACCAGCTCAATCAAACCGCACAAACCTGATGATCAAAGCATGGCCAGCTCAACTGATGAAACCATGGCCAGCTCAATCAAACCGCACAAACCTGATGATCAAACCATGGCCAGCTCAACCAAAGAACATGGACATGAGGAGCAGCTTGAATCAGAGGAAGCATTGGAGGAGCAGCTCGAACCTGAGGAAGCATTAGAGGAGCAGCTTGAACCTGAGGAAGCATTAGAGGAACAACTTGTACCAGCGGAAGCATCAAAGGAACAGCTTGTACCGGAGGAGGCATTGATCATTCCGGCGGGTCCGCTAACAAGGTCTAAAGCCAAGAGGTTCAACCAATCAATCCAAGGGCTACTCAAGGAGCTGGACAAGAAGCTAGAAGACGTGACTCAAACCACTTGGACGTTGCTCACAGCTCAAGGTGCTCGGTAAAGGGTAAAGTGTTGCTTTGGTGCTCTTTTTCCCTTGGTCAAGTTTTGTCCCATTGGGTTTTCTTGACAAGGTTTTTAATGAGGCCTAAGTAACATTTTCAAGCCCCTTTGCCAGCCCAATTCGTGGTCCAAGGTTCCCCACAAAGGCCTTGGCCCATTTTCTATCTCTTTCTCATTCAAACTTTGCATTTATTGTTTTGTCATTTCCTAAATTACAGTGTGGCCTAAATTCCGACAGAGCTGAGTATATGATTGATTTCGGTTTTAGGAAATACTTGTGTTACTCCATTGTTGTTGTATCATATCTCCTAAGACTTTTCATTCTTCTTTGTAACATAGTCCATGTGGCCAATGGTTTAGTGTACTCGAACAGGTCACGAAAATAGAATGTAATGCGACTGCAGAACAGAGCAGTGATATTTGGAGTGGGATTATTATTTTATATAAACAAAGATTGACTATTCATATGAACGAATTGTTTCACTAGTCCTTATCTCTCTAACTGTTTTGCAGCTGAAAAAAGCCAGAGCCTGCACCGAACCAGTCACTGTCTCTCTGATTTTTGTTTTGCAGAGATTGTAACGAAAGTGATAAAATAGATCATTCACAGAAACAACAAGGTTCAATTTACTCAATTAGTTTACTTGTCTGCATCAATTATAGACATTTAACATCCAATGTGATCTATTGCATAAAAACCCTTAATATAGTTAGTTTGATCAAACTCAAATTTATTAAGACTCAGAAAGAAAAAAAGTAGAAGAAGCCAAAGACTATGTTAGAAACTTTACTTGAGAGAAAAATACATTCATACTTGGCAAAACATACAATTCAAAGGATGATACAAAAATTCATAACAAACCCTAAATATATCTAAATGAAGAGACTTTTTGCATGCTAACAGAGTTACAAACTCATCATAATCAAACTTGGTAATCAATCATACATAATAGAAAATAATAAACCTCAAGACCTAATTCTTCAATTGTAAAAAGAAGAGAACATCAATGATGGATCTGCAAAAGAAAAAGACGACGGATTCCACTCCGCAAACTGATCATCAAAGTGGACAAGTACTGGTGGGGTTTGTGTCTGCATCATCACCATGGGAAGTTGTTGAGTCGATGAAGGCGTCGATAGGTCTTGCTCTGTTTTTGACACACCACCGCTCATCAATGTTGTGAAGAAGCCGGCGGAAGACACCAAAGGGTTCTGATCGAGGGGTTCTGTCTGCAGGTTCTGTAACACCCGAAGATGCTGATCTTGAAACACCCGTATATTACTCTCTAACGAAGCCTCCATCTCCAAAAGTTTCTCAGAGAATCTCTTGTCATTGATATCTAAAGATGTCATCTTGTTGTCTTTGAGGCCGGTCTTCTTATTCAGAAACAGAGAAAGGTTTGTGCTTTTCTTGCGTCTCTCGCTATCGTTGAGTTTGCTGTATCTCTCCGCCATGTCTCGAACCTTGGATCGATCTTCCGGCCATGTCCCGACGAGTTCTCCGTCACGGTTGTAGTATATAACACAGACTTCGACATCACAAAGGATCGAAAGCTCGGAGGCTTTCTTATACATGGTCTGTTCTCTCGAAGCAAGATTTGTTGTCTTAGGTTGTTTCTTGAAACTTTTTGGGTTTCTCACGGACAACAATCTCCTGGTTTTCTCCTTCGTCAACATTGTAGAAGAAGAAGCTTTGTTTTGTTTACAGAGAGACAAAAAAAAAACGTAAAAGAAGAAGCTTTATTAGTTTGACAGAGAGAAAATAAGAAAAAGAAAACTCTTTCTTGAGAATTAGGGTAAAACACGGTTCAGGTTCAGGGTATTATTATATAGAAGAATCCGATTTCCATATGCTTACTTATAATTTCAATTGAATTATATTTCCATATTTGAGGTTTTAATTTCCTTTTTGTTTTTTTTTGAAAGTGTATCTTCTTCTCTTCATTAAATGATTAGGATATGATATGATACGCATTTATTAATCTAACCGTTGTAATTGTAATTTTCCATTTTACTAATCAATCTAAACCGTTGTAGAATATATATATATATATATCTGTCTCTATATTGCTCTCCATCACAGAAAACAAAAGAAACCCTAAATTGCTCTCCATCATTAGCTCTCTCGATCGTCATCTCACATTCATCAGCGACAAAACTCTACTTTTCTCTCTGTGTTCAAATTCATACAGTGTATCTATATAATCAATTACAATCACTAAGTACTTAGTTAGATCCTAATCACAATCACAATCTAGCCGTTGTAGTATATTTATCAGGTTTAATTTCCTTTTTTTTTTTTTTTTTTTTTTTTTTCTTGAAGTGTATCTTCTCTTCATTAAATGATGATGATACGCGTTTACTAATCTAACCGTTGTAATTGTAATTTTTCTTTTCTCGGTTCTTTCCATTTTACTATATCAAATCTAAACCGTTGTATTATATAGGGTATATATATATATATATATAATCTTCATATGTTATTAATTACGAAAACAAAAGAAACCCTAAATTGCTCTCCCTCATTAGCATCTTAAACAATCTCGAAGTGAAACGAAGAGATGAGTATCTATGAAGCATTAATTAGAAACTTAAACAATCTATATATTATAAAAAAGAGGATATGAGTATCTTCAAACTCTATAGCATCTTAAATATATATCTATAGTGAACAGAGGAATGAAGTAATTCAATAATAAGTTCCGGAATCAGCTCTATCATAATGAAGGTAAGGAATTCAAAGGCTGACGAGCAATTGACCAATCCTATTAGTGCAAAGTAAAATAACAGAGCATTTCGTTTGAGCTAAAAGAGTAATATAAAAAGGGATAGTTTAGTATTGGGAAACTGCAAATTTAAGCTTTACAAGAATTTGTATATCACAGTTGGACCTTCAAGATCAACATCAACTTCACAAGAAGCAGAACATCTCCTACATCTCAGAAGTTCCATGAAGATGTTAGACTCTTCGTCAATTCTCTTGCAACCCAATTGCAGCGTAAACTTCTTATAGGTGTTTAAATCTCAACATGCTCCAGGGATGATTTTTAAACATTTTGGAATTGATGATGAGTAGCTCGTTCTTCTTATATTAAAAAAACATTCAAGAAGTATATCAATCACAACGTCTCCAACAACTCAAACATCAACTTCAAAGTACAACAACGTTGACTTGAGCAGCACTAGAGAACCTTTCGTGAATGCCTTGAGTTCCTTAACGACGAGAGACTCTTGTTCCTTGCTAAGAAAACGTCTACATAGCGTAAACTTCTTGAGGACTAGGGAATTCTCAAGGAAATATTTTGATAGTTTCATCAAGGAAATATTCCATTATATTCCATTCTTGGTTCTTACAATCTCAAACATACTCGAGCTAGCCTTGATTGCAAACACTTTAGCACGTACGGAAAGAGCCAAATCTCTTTATGCAAATCAAAAACATTTTTGAACCTTAAAAGAGTTTTGGAATCCCAAACATACCAAGTAGTGTTGTGATCAAAGTTCACAAAAAAAAAAAACGTAATAACAGATTTCAACAAAAATCTAAATCAAAATCCTGATTTTGATTTTAAAATAATCTAAGTTCTGACCACAGACAAACATAAAAGTCGTCTTCATGGTCCACAAACCTCTATTTTACACATGCTAGATCGCGTCGGCAATGTAAGAAGATCCCTTAAGACAAGGATATTGTCTCCTTCAACGGAACCTTTCCAACGAATAACAAGTCTCTTGAGGATGACAGAGTTCTCTGCAAAGTACCTTGCTAGTTTCATTATATCAAAATTTCCATAGAACATGCTTTTTATCTCCACAAACTCAAGCGATGATAGCAAACACCAAGGCACGAACGAAAGTCTTGTCTGTTCCGCCCACCAGGAAGAAAGTAAATCCTGTAATATAACACACACAACATTCAGAATGATGAATGAATGAACTTCGGGTAACACCAAACAAATCTTTAGACTGTATGAGTTAAACTCTGTGCAAGTGATTACCAAGATTAGGGATTTTAGATTAGGACAGCGTTTAAGAAGCTGTGGTACTTTTTCCAGGTTGCATAAATAAATCTCTACTTCCAAACAAGACAGGTTGCAAAACTGGAGTGATTCTGATATGGGGTGAAACATAATGGGCTACTCACCAGAGAAAAAAAAACGGAGATAAGAAAGAATATTGGTGAGCAATGTTATTATCATGAAAGACCATTATATATATATATATGTGTGAATTCACCCAAAGCCATATATACCTGGTAAGCTGTGGATGAAATCTTCATATCTCTAACTCCCAAGATACTGGTGAAAAATTCACGCAATTCAACTTCATTATACACGATGTAAAAAGCGCCAAGAATATTAACCTTGGTTAAGGAATCCAAATTGCTAAGAATAGCAAACTCAGCTACATCATCTTCAAGATTCAAATACATGAGTCTAGGGGCATCAATCAAAACCCTCAAGTTTTCACACTCAAATCCCTCCACCAAGTCTTCAACCGGGTAATCATTGACACCCTGTACTATACTGAGACTGGTTAATGTCTGAGAGCGCACTCGTAAAACCATTACATTATCATCAACCCTTCGAACAATCTCCAAATCTTCAAGAACCGGGCAACCCGAGATAATGTTAAGATATGGCAAGATAGGATATCTTGACATATCAATCATATCTCCTATATCAATCGTATATTCTTATATTTACTCTTGATAGCATATCAGTATATTCTCTTAGGTCTAATGTATTGTACATATAAACTCTACACAGCCGCTTTGGCATAATAACATAAGAGAACACTTTCAATACTTCCTAAGGTTCTTGACATGGTATCAGAGCAATAACCATATACAAAAGGTTTTGTTCGATCTCTATATACTTCTTGTTTCTCTTTCTTGTCCTAGTTTTGTCTTTCTCTTGTTCTTGACAAAATCCTCTTACACAAAATGACTTCTAAAGACGACTCCTCCGACACAAAATCATCACAACAAAAGGTTGAGATTACACGACGTACTATCTCTCCCTATGATCTGTCTGCAAGTGACAATCCTGGTTGTGTGATTTCGAAACCTCTGCTAGTAGGACCTAACTACGATGAATGGTCTACTAATCTTCGTGGGGCACTTAAAGCTAGAAAGAAATTCGGCTTTATTGATGGATCTCTTCCTCAACCCAACGAAGGACATGCAGATCTTGAAGACTGGTGGACCAACAATGCTTTGCTTGTGTCATGGATCAAGCTAACAATTGATCCTGATCTATGCTCTAATATCACACACTGTGATGTTGCAAAGGACTTGTGGGATCATATTCAACGCCGTTTTGCGCTGAAGAATGGCCAGCGTGTACAAAGGCTGAAGACAGAGCTTGCAAACTGTCGTCAGCATGGACTCGCTATTGAAGCTTACTTTGGCAAGCTTACAAAGCTCTGGAAATCTCTTGGTGATTATCAAAAAGGGAAGACCATTGAAGAAATTGAAAAGGAGAGAGAAGAAGATAAACTGCATCAGTTTCTGATGGGAATTGATGAAGCTGCGTTTGGGTCAGTGAAATCGAGTCTTTTGTCTCGCATTCCGCTACCTACAATTGATGAAGCTTACAATGTGTTAACTCAAGATGAACAATCGAAAGCTAACGCACGACTACAAGAAGAGCGTGCCACAGAAGTGGGTTTTGCTGTTCGCACTGCTCCTAAACCTCGAGGTGGAGGAGAGTTTCGAGGTGGGACTGATCATCGTTCAGCGACATGTACAAGTTGTGGTCGTACTGGTCACCTTGCAGAGAGCTGTTTTCGCACTCTTGGCTATCCAGCTTGGTGGGGAAGCAGACCACGATCCAATTCTGCCACTGGAGTGGACCGCACGTTACCCTCTGTTTCGTCTCTTGGTCGTAATAGCACCGGTTCCTCTGTTCCGCACCTCGCTGCTCATACAACAACAGCATCTGCAAACTCTATGATCACTAACAATGATCGAGTTGGGATCATTGGAATTGACAATGCCGATTGGGAGACACTCAAAGCAATGATCAATGAGCGTAATGCTAAAGGTACGTTTCATTATAATTCTTGGATCATTGATACAGGTGCATCCAATCATATGACCGGTTCTGCAGAAATTCTTGTTGAAACTTCTGCTATGCCTCCTGTTTTGATTAAATTACCTGATGGACGGTTTACTACATCTACAAGTAAAGGAACAGTTAGATTGAGTTCTCTTCTCAGTCTCAGTAATGTGTTCTTCGTTGCTGGTCTAGATTGTCATCTCATCTCAGTTTCTCAGTTGAGTCGTGACAGAGCTTGCGTGTTTCAAATCACTGACAAACTGTGTCTTCTTCAGGATCGCATCACGAGAACCCTGATTGGAGCGGGTGAACAACAGAATGGACTGTACTTCTTTAGGAGAATGGAGACTGCAGCGGCTATCCAAGCTTCGGCTCACACCTCTGCTGATGTATGGCATCGTCGCTTAGGACACCCTTCTTCTAAAGTTGTTGAGCTTTTATCTATTCCTGGTTTTTCTAGCAATGGTGTTTTAGACAATAAAGCTTGCGATATTTGTATTCGCGCAAAGCAGACAAGAGATTCTTTTCCAATAAGTTTGAATAAAACAACAGATGTTTTTCAACTTGTTCATGTTGATTTATGGGGACCATATCGTTCTACTGCTATTTGTGGTTCTCGCTATTTTCTCACTATATTGGATGATTACTCGCGTGCTGTTTGGATTTATCTCTTACCAAACAAACAAATTGCTCCGTCTACTCTCAAGAACTTCGTTGCATTAGTTGAACGACAGTTTGAGAAAAAGGTCAAGTCTATAAGAAGTGACAACGGGTCCGAGTTCTTATGTCTCACAGAATACTTTCGAGAAAATGGGATATTTCATCAAACGTCTTGTGTTGGCACCCCTCAACAGAATGGAAGGGTTGAAAGGAAGCATCGTCACATTTTAAATGTGGCTCGGGCTCTGCGATTTCAAGCTTCGTTACCAGAAGAATTTTGGGGTGAGTGTGCTCTCGCTGCTTGCTATCTCATCAATCGCACTCCTTCCTCTGTTCTTAGTGGCAAAACACCTTTCGAACTTCTCTATAATCGACCACCTCCTCTAACGCACCTGCGTGTATTTGGTTGCCTTTGCTACGTGCATAACCAAAAACATGGTGGTGACAAATTTGCTAGTCGAAGCACCAAGTCAGTCTTTCTGGGATATCCTTTTGGCAAGAAGGGTTGGAGAGTTTACAATCTCGAAACCAAAACTCTCTCTGTTTCCCGCGATGTGATCTTTTGTGAGGATCAATTTCCGTTCTCTACAACATCATCAACCTCACCACGCTCATTATCACCGGATGTTGACCATTCGCCATTATACTCTGCTGCTTCCGATCTGCTTCCTCTGTCTCACTCTGCCACTGATACGGTTCCTCTTCCTGAGGTTGTTCCTTCACTTACCGTTGATTCTGATTCCCCTGCTGTTACGGATACAGATTCAGAGGATGAACATGCTTCCACTCCACCAACTGTTCCAACCTCGCCTTCCGCTATGTCTCCATCCCCACATGCATCACCTGCAGACCAAAATGTTCTTGATGATGCTCCTACGTCGGTTGTTGCAGACCATTCTGCTATCGAACCTGAACCTCTTGGTGTTGGTTATCGCATTCGTCGTCCTCCGGCTAGGCTTGCTGATTACTACACCAACAGTATTATTGGTCTTCCTACGGACAACTCTGATTCTCCATATGCTCTTGGATATTTTGTTGATCCGTCACAGTTTTCTGCTGGTCATAGGGCATATCTCTTGGCTATTTCCAGTACGATAGAACCAAAACACTACTCTGAGGCCATTCTTGATCCATTTTGGTGTGATGCCGTTGGCAGTGAGATTGATGCTCTCGAGCTCAACCGTACATGGAGTCCTACTACTCTCCCTCCAGGGAAGAAAGCTATAGGCTGTAAATGGGTCTTCCGTCTTAAGTACAAAGCTGATGGTACCCTTGAACGTCACAAAGCACGGCTTGTTGCTCTTGGTAACAAACAAGTCGAAGGTGAAGATTTCTCTGAAACTTTCGCACCAGTTGCTAAAATGACCACTGTTCGCACCTTTCTGGAGGTTTGTGCTTCTAATGATTGGGAAGTCCATCAAATGGACGTTCACAACGCATTTCTTCATGGTGACTTGGACGAGGAAGTTTACATGCAATTCCCACCTGGTTTTCGCCCACATGACAAGACACAAGTTCTTCGATTACACAAGTCCCTCTATGGTCTCCGTCAGGCGCCTAGATGTTGGTTTGCCAAACTTCACACATCTCTTCTGGACTACGGTTTCATTCAAACCACTCCTGACTACTCTCTTTTTGTCTATGAGAATGGGAAATCTCGTTTACATGTTCTTGTGTATGTCGACGATTTGATTATCACCGGGAGCTCTCCTTGTCTCATTGCTTCTTTCAAACGGTATCTTAGTGAATGCTTTCACATGAAAGATCTTGGTATCTTGAAATATTTTCTTGGTATTGAAGTTGCTCGGAATGCTTCTGGGATTTACTTGTGTCAGCGTAAATATGCTATGGGTATTATTGCTGACATGGGTCTTCATGATGCACGCCCTGTGACTTTTCCTATCGAGCAGAATCATCAACTCGCTCTTGCATCTGATCCTCTTCTTCATGATCCGGCACCATATAGACGTCTTGTTGGTCGTTTAGTCTATCTTGGTACTACACGTCCAGAGCTCTCCTACTCGATTCACATCCTCTCGCAGTTTATGAAATCACCACGCCATACTCATTGGGAAGCTGCTCTGCGTGTTGTGCGTTTTCTCAAGAATAGTCCTGGACAGGGTATTCTTCTCCGAGCTGATAGGCCTCTTACCTTAACCGCATGGTGTGATGCTGATTACTCCGGTTGTCCAGTTACCCGTCGCTCCTTGACAGGCTGGTTTGTTCAACTTGGTGACTCTCCCGTTTCTTGGAAGACAAAGAAACAGGACGTTGTCTCTCTTTCCTCGGCTGAATCCGAATATCGAGCTATGCAACTTACTGTCAAAGAGGTCATGTGGCTTCGTTATCTCCTTCACTCCCTTGGTGTTCCTACTCCTGCTCCTGTCCCGCTATACTGTGACAATATGGCGGCTATTCACATCAGCAATAACCCTGTCTTTCACGAACGTACCAAACATATAGAAAACGATTGTCATTTCGTTCGTCAGGCTATTGTCAACGGTTTGGTTACAACTACACATGTTGGTACTAAAGAACAACTTGCTGATATTATGACTAAAGCATTGGGACGTCAAGAGTTTGAGAGCTTCATTTACAAGTTGGGCCTTTGTGACCTCCATGCTCCAACTTGAGGGGGGGTGTTAAGATATGGCAAGATAGGATATCTTGACATATCAATCATATCTCCTATATCAATCGTATATTCTTATATTTACTCTTGATAGCATATCAGTATATTCTCTTAGGTCTAATGTATTGTACATATAAACTCTACACAGCCGCTTTGGCATAATAACATAAGAGAACACTTTCAATACTTCCTAAGGTTCTTGACAGATAAGTGACTCTAGAACAGCCTCATTGGCAGATACATTGTGTTCTAAACGCAACTTCTTGAGGCAAGGTAAAGACACAGACTCAGACTTACTCAAAAATACTCGATGGAGTCTTAAGTAAAGGAGCGTGTCACAGACAAAGAGGCTTAAGGGCATCACTTCCAAACACTCACGCTTCACAGGACCAAACTCAACATCAAGTTGCTCAAGTTTAGTCGTAGCCACAAAATCAATCCACGGCGTGACGCAAGACTGATCACTCTCACCCTTGTTGTGAATACTAAGCTTGAGCTTGTGCAAGCAGGACTTGTGTTCCCTTGAGAAATCTAGGAACTTGTCCATAAAACCCACAAAGGTGTTGTAATCAGGGAACTTGGAAGAGTCCAAATCCAAATTGGGAATCAAAAGCCAGAGACTTTTCCACCTTCTGGACAAAACACTCGTCCTAACAGCTTCTTTCGTCGTCGGAAGATACAAAAGTATCTGAGATATCAAAGAATCAGGCAATTTGCTTATCATATCCTCCGCCATTGAATCCGCTCGCAAAACTAAAACCGAAGATTCAGAAACAGTGAAAACCTTTTTTTTTTTTTTCAACACTCCAGCTCTACTCTCTAGGCACGCGTTTGCGAGCATTTAGAGAAAGGTTTTATTTTTCTTTTCTCTTAGCCCTCGAGACTCCGAGTTAGGTGTTGACTGGTTCTCCCGCTAACTCCCGCAAATGCTGCGTTTGCGGCTGGTAGCGATTGCTAGCGATTGGAACCAATCACACAAAACGCTCCCAATCGCTCTTAATCGCTTCCAATCGCTCCAAATCGCTGAATTCTAAAAGCTGCTTCCCGCAAGCGTTTGCGTTTGCGGGCGATTGTGGTTGGAATATATATATATATATATATATATATATATTTTTTTAAACTTAAAAAAGAAATCAAGGATAATGATTGTTTTTGTTATATCTTTTATCTAATCATTTTACTCATTAAAGATGGGAGAAAATGAAGTACGGATACGATTGCAGAGATTATAAAATAAACAATTAAAATAAAATAATATTCCAATTAACAATAATCTGGAAAACTTGATGTAAATTTAATGGCACATCGCACATAAGTTCAAAAAATCTAAATAAATATAATATTTCATCAGAAATATTACTTGATTAAATTACTTGATTAAATTTTTGGTGAAAAGCCAAATGCATAAAGGAATAAGTATTTCAATATGAAATTTATTTGTTTTTTGAATAATTATTTTAGCATATTTTTTAATAAATTTTAATTATTAATCAAGTTTAATAAAATTTTTGGTGTTTTTAAACATTTATATATTATATATCACATTTATTATGTTCCAACCGCTATTGCACCCGCTGGTCAACCAGTCGTAAACCTCCCGCAAACGCACCAATTTTAAACCGTTAAACCAGTCGTTCAAAATGCTTAATAACGCTTAAAACCGCAATCGCCCGCTTCCGCAATCTCCCGCAACCGCAACCGCAACCGCAACCGTAGCGTTTGAACCAGTCAAGCCCTTAGTACAATGGAGGAAGAAGAAGACAACGAGGATGACTAATCCTAGACCCTCTTCTTCATCTGGAGTCTCTAACGAGTTTAGTCAGTCGCTCCTTTTCAGAAGGTTTAAAACGACAATTTAAAATCTGTGTGTTTTGGCTCAACTTAAGTCAGTACTATAGCTTGTCCAGTATTTATATTATATTGGGCCTGAAGCCCACACACCACGTGCAGGGTCTAATTAGAGCCACCGTCTGTAGACTGTAGTAGTGTTTAAGCTAGCATCAAACGATGCGTACCGTCAAGAATCAAGAACACCACATAAAACAGTTGAAATCCTCAAAATTTTTATCAATTAAGATATATATATGTCCAACGCTCACAAAATCCAACAATGTCTGATCATATATATATATAAAAAGACTGAAAAGTTATGTTACCGACGTCCTGATCATCATCTCCACCGACGTTGAGTCTCAACGGCGCTAGAATTTCATTCAATCTTCACCAGCACACTGAACGACACCCAGGTCCGTCTCTTTCTCGATTCTGATGAATTATCAAAGTAACTTTCATGGGATTGCGCCGGATATATATATATATATATATATATATATTTTATTGAGTCAAAATCTGTAATTTGAGGAGATCAAATCGATTGTATTGTTTGAGGAGATTAAGAAATCGATGTTGAATGAGTTAGTTGGGTTTAAATCGATTCAGAATTGACTTACTGGCTATCGTAATGTGGAATGTTGAAGAATCTATGGAGCATTGTGTTGATTTTATATTGTTTGTTTGTTGTGCTCCAGGAACTACTGTTAAAACGATAATTGACAAGTACTGTACCTTCTCTAGATAAACAAAGAAACTTTCATATGTTACACACTTCACTTTGAATTGTATACAATAGATCAGTATGATTGCCAAGTTTGTTATGGAGTGGTTAGCAAGTTAGACAGTCCTGAAGAGAATTGTATAATGAGCATCACGTCTACCTTGCAATTTAGTATACTGTCTTTACTTCTTTCTTTGCATTCTTCAAGTTCCCGTTTAACTTTCAAGATGAGAAAATACCAAATCTGTTTTTTGGTAACCTTGTGCCAAAAAATCAGATTCCAGTGATGAAGCTGCAATCCTATTGATGAAGCTGCAATCCTACATGTAAATCAGATTCCAGTGTAGTCTCATTCAAATCAATAAATTCTAACTTGTCTTTTCTTTATTGGGGCTATGGTTTTTATAAGCTTGTGTTTTAGACACAGCTGCTGCGAAAGACATTCTGAATGACCTTGTTCAGGAGAAATATGTCCAAGAGAAACATGATGTTAAACAAACTGAGATGTTTCAATCTTCCAGGCACTCAAATGGTAAGTGTTGTTTTCTCTGTACATATCCGATCCTTCTTTCTATTTTGACATGGGTAAATCTGTCACTGTCCTTGTCATTTTAGTGTTACATCCAATTGAACTATATCTGTATCCAATCAACAGATTCTTCTATCGATTTCTTCTATGACATTGGACATGTGACGCAAAGTAGACTCTGCCTATAATTAGTGTTATGTGAAGTATGAACTCATATTTTGCTTATCCTTTTACAGTTGATATTCTCTCTCTCCTTTTTGGGCAACTGTTTTTATTCTGTTGTTTCTTAAAGCAATGTTCTTAAATTGGCTAGGAGGTGCTTCAGAAAAACAGACGCTGTAAAAGAATTGATGCAAATGAATAATGGCTTTTATATTTCCTTAGACCAACCAATAAAAATGCATTGGTGGTTTGAGTGGCTTAGGCTCTAAATGGTACCAAACCGTTGATCAAAATTCAAAACATCTCATTATCCTGCTTCTTAAGAACCATATTTTCCATTTCACTTCTTAAAAAACCATTAGTCCACCCTCTTCGGCCGCTTTAGCTTCTAAAAAGTCATGTCCTTTTTCAAATTTTGGGGTTTTGATTTTTTTGTTTCCGGACAGTGCTTTTGTCTTCTGTTGAATTACAAAACTGTGTAGGGTTTGTCTTGTCTAGGTTTAATTTAAATGTAGATTCGAACTCCACTGAAACTGGTTGTTAAATGATTGTTCATTTGAGAATTTTTTTTGGTTGCGTTTTGGTTTGTTTCTGCAGTTCCTGAGTCACCCTTATGTACCTCAAAAGGCTGAGACTTTGAAGTATTATGTTGTTACTGTGATGGGAATTGAGATTTGATCAAACGCTGAGAGCTAGTTTGGTATAAAGATGTCATGGATGAAAAGTAAATCATCTGGTTGGACTGCGTTTGATCTCAAGCAGAGACATAAGAAGCAAGGTCGAGGATGATTCATTCCCGCCTGTTTCAACTAGTGTTAAGACATCTCTTGTAGATGTTAGAGGGAAGCTGAGAAGAAATCTATGAACCTTCTGAAAAGTATTTTTCCTCTGTGCTCTTACCTCCTTGGAAATTTCCGGCATTGACAGAGAATAAGGATTGCGGAAACCAAGAAAGCGGTGGAGGTTTTAGAAGCAAACCTGGCAATTTGATTCTGCCGGTTAACAGTCATGATTCAGCCTTCATGAAGTTCAAGGAAATGAACAGCTGGGCAGAGGAGAGCTTGATAAGGGATGTATTGTTATCCACTGAAGATAATTTTGAGATGGCTTTAAAATTTTTGGAAGGGATGGTTCCTGCTGGTAACAATAAGGAAGCTGAGGTGCCAACTTCAAAGATTGAGGGTTATTCATCCGATAACAGAAGTTCCAGATATAGAACATATGGAAGAAGTGTTACAGGTTCGGTGAAGATGACTTCTAGGTCCACTTCTGAGGATGCTGGCAAGTATGATCTGCAAGAGAGTGATGGAAGGTCGTTTCCGGTGGTTGCATCTGACAGTCAACAGTTGTGTGATGATATTTATGAACTAGATTGTATCATTCAGCGGCTTCAGTTCCTTCCTATAGAGCCTGAATGGGAAGAAGATGATCTCTACTTGAATCATCGAAAGGATGCACTGGAAATGATGAGGTACACAAAGGCGGCTTAAATTCTAAACTATATGCTTAAATTTCAAGCTACAACTAAGTCGGTTTCCTATTTCAATCCTTGCTTATCTTCAAAGCTGAATATGTAATTATCATCAGCTATTAAGAAAGTTTCCTTCTTTTCTTTTAAACAGATCAGCCTCAAACCATTCAAGAGCTGCCCAAAATGCTTTTCAGAGATATGATCATGCTTCTGCCAAGCAGCATTCAGAAAAAGCAAGAGAGGATTGGTTTAACAGTTGAGAAGCTAAATGCTGAGGCAGCCAAAAAGATAATAGGTATAACAAATAAGGACAACGACATATGGAAGTTGGACCTAAATGGACTCCACCCAACAGAAGCTGTTCAAGCGTTCAAAGAACGTTTGCAAAAGATAGAAGGTCAATTCACAGTGAACCGTTCAGTATCACCAAATAGAGGTAGGCCAAAGAATGCAGTCTGCGATCTGCATCACAAGAGCCTTTTGGTAGATTAGATGTGGATGGCCGCGACAGTCAAAATATTTTTTCTAGGCAACTACGAAACTCGTTGTAGGTTGTAACAGGTATGTCAATTTTTGTTTATGTAGTGAACTGATGTTTCCCTTGTTTAAATATAATAGAAGCTTCACACATAAATCTGTGACAGTAATGTTTTATGTCCTTTATAGGTATTGGTAAACACAGCCTGGGGACATGCTTCACTTCCTCAGGCTGTGAAGACATTTTTTTGAAGATAACAGGTGAAACAAACTCTCTTTTTATCTTCCACTTCATTTCTTTTTAAATCAGTAGTATAACTAACAACTGAAGAATGGAATGTTGCTTTACAGGTACAGCAGGTTTGATGAGACAAGACCAGGAGTTATCACAGTGTGGCCTAAATTCCGACGCAGCTGAGTATATGATTGATTTCGGTTTTAGGAAATACTTGTGTTATTGTTGTTGTATCATATCTCCTAAGACTTTTCATTCTTATTTGTAACATAGTCCATGTGGCCAATGGTTTAGTGTACTCGAACAGGTCGTTAAAATAGAAGGTAATGCGACTGCAGAGCAGTGTAATTTGTAGTGAGATCAAATGTAAACTTAAGTGGGATTATTATTTTATATAAACAAAGATTGACTATTCATATGAACGAATTGTTTCACTAGTCCTTATCTCTCTAACTGTTTTATAGCTGAAAAAAGCCAGAGCGTGCACCGAATCAGTCACTGTCTCTCTGATTTTGGTTTTGCAGAGATTGTAACGAAAGTGATAAAATAGATCATTCACAGAAACAAGGTTCAATTTACTCAATTTAGTTTACTTGTCTGCATCAATTAAAGACATTTAACATTCAATGTGATCTATTGCATAAAAACCCTTAATATAGTTAGTTTGATCAAACTCAAATTTAAGACTCAGAAGAAAAAAAAAAAGTAGAAGAAGCCGAAGACTATGTTAGAAACTTGAGAGAAAAATACATTCATACAATTGGCAAAACATACAATTCAAAGGATGATAACATACAAAAATTCATAACAAACCCTAATTATATCTAAATCGGCCATGCTAACAGAGTACTTAAACTCATCATAATCTAACTTCTTCGTAATCAATGGTCAAAGACGTAATTCTTCAATGGTAAAAAGAAGAGAACATCAATGATGGATCTGCAAAAGAAAAAGACGACGGATTCCACTCGGCAAACTGATCATCAAAGTGGACAAGTGGTGTCTGCATCATCACCATGGGAAGTTGTTGAGTCGATGAAGGCGTCGATGGGTATTGCTCTGTTTTTGACACACCACCGCTCATCAATGTCGTTGTGAAGAAGCCGGCGGCGGAAGACACCAAAGGGTTCTGATCGAGGAGGGGTTCTGTCTGCAGGTTCTGTAACACCCGAAGATGCTGATCTTGTAACACCCGTAGATTACTCTCTAACGAAGCCTCCATCTCCAAAAGTTTCTCAGAGAATCTCTTGTCATTGATATCTAAAGATGTCATCTTGTTGTCTTTGAGGCCGGTCTTCTTATTCAGAAACAGAGAAAGGTTTGTGCTTTTCTTGCGTCTCTCGCTATCGTTGAGTTTGCTGTATCTCTCCGCCATGTCTCGAACCTTGGATCGATCTTCCGGCCATGTCCCGACGAGTTCTCCGTCACGGTTGTAGTATATAACACAGACTTCGACATCACAAAGGATGGAAAGCTCGGAGGCTTTCTTATACATGGTCTGTTCTCTCGAAGCAAGATTTGTTGTCTTAGGTTGTTTCTTGAAACTTTTTGGGTTTCTCACGGACAACAATCTCCTGGTTTTCTCCTTCGTCAACATTGTAGAAGAAGAAGCTTTGTTTTGTTTACAGAGAGACAAAAAAAAAACGTAAAAGAAGAAGCTTTATTAGTTTGACAGAGAGAAAATAAGAAAAAGAAAACTCTTTCTTGAGAATTAGGGTAAAACACGGTTCAGGTTCAGGGTATTATTATATAGAAGAATCCGATTTCCATATACTTACTTATAATTTCAATAGAATTATATTTCCATATTTGAGGTTTTAATTTCCTTTTTGTTTTTTTTTTTTGAAAGTGTATCTTCTCTTCATTAAATGATTAGGATATGATATGATACGCATTTATTAATCTAACCGTTGTAATTGTAATTTTCCATTTTACTATATCAATCTAGACCGTTTTAGTATATATATCAGTCTCTATATATAATTAATCACAGAAAACAAAAGAAACCCTAAATCGCTCTCCATCATTAGCTCTCTCGATCGTCATCTCACATTCATCAGCGACGAAACTCTACTTTTCTCTCTGTTTTCAAATTCACTAACGCTTACGTCTTTGTAGGGCTTTATTTGATTGATTAATCTCTTTGTCTATCAGCGACGAAACTAAAAACTCTTCTCTCTGTGTTGGAATTGACTAACGCTTCTTTCTTTGCAGGGCTTTATTTGGTTAATCTCTCTGTCTCTCATCGACGAAACTCAACTCTTGTCTCTTTGTGTTCTAATTGACTAACGCTTCTTTCTTTGCAGGCTTTATTTGATTAGTCTCTTGTTTCTCTCATCGGCGAAACCAAACTCTTGTCTCTGTGTTCAAATTCACTAACGCTTCTTTTTTTGCAGGGCTTTATTTGATTAGTCTCTAATTTCGTTTTCTTTTGAGTGTGTTTGGTAATGACGGATATGAAAGGGTGGTGTACATCTCAAGAACACTTCCTTCCCAGGAAGCGATCCAAGGAAAATTTCGATAGATTTATACCAAATAGGGCTGCGATGGACTTTGACTACGCTCATTACGCTCTAACTCAAGGAAGAAAAGTTAAGGATGAAGTAACTTCACCATCAAGAAAAGCCTACATAGAAGGATTAGCTGAGACGATGAATATGAATAGAACTCGGATTCTCGCATTCAGAAACAAACCTCAAGCTCTGCTTTCTAGTACTATTCACTCTGCCTCTTCTGATCCTCACCAACAACTACCTAGATCCGTAAAGCCTCGTAGATACATTCGTCAGACTTGTGAGAAAACCTTGGACCTACCTGACTTAGTCGATGACTTCTACCTTAACTTGTTGGACTGGAGCAGTGCTAATGTTCTAGCCGTGGCTTTGGGAGACACTGTTTACTTGCGGAATGCATCCACTGATCATACATCTGAGCTTGTGACCGTTGATGAAGAGGAGGGACCTGTCACAAGCGTTAACTGGACGCAAGATGGTAAATATCTTGCAGTTGGTCTTTACAACTCTCGAGTGCAGCTGTGGGATTCTTCTGATGGTAGACTGATAAGAACATTGGAAGGTGGTCACCAGTCAAGAGTAGGATCATTGGCATGGAACAATCACATTCTAACAACTGGAGGAATGGACGGACGGGTCATCAACAATGATGTGCGGATGAGATTACCCATTGTGGCAACTTACGTGGGTCACACTCAAGAGGTTTGTGGTCTCAAGTGGTCAGGATCAGGACAGCAACTAGCAAGTGGTGGTAACGACAATGTGGTACACGTATGGGATCGTTCCTCCAACTCAACTAGGCAATGGCTGCATAGGTTTGAGGAACATAGAGCTGCTGTGAAAGCTCTTGCGTGGTGCCCTTTCCAATCGAGTTTGCTTGCAACTGGTGGTGGTGGCAGAGATAAGACGATTAAGTTCTGGAATACGCTCACTGGGGCTTGCTTGAATTCAGTTGACACCGGCTCTCAAGTTTGTTCACTGTTATGGAGCAAAAACGAAAGAGAATTGCTTAGCTCACATGGGTATACACAGAATCAGCTTACACTTTGGAAGTACCCATCCATGGTGAAAATGGCTGAACTCACTGGTCATACATCAAGAGTTCTTTATATAGCACAGAGTCCGGATGGTTGTACCGTGGCTTCAGCAGCAGCAGACGAGACTCTCAGGATTTGGAATGTTTTTGGAGTACCAGGGACCGTCAAGAAAGCTGTTCCAAGGGTAGCTCCCGAGCCATACTCTAATTGGAATCATATTCGTTGAAACTGTGAAGACGAACAAGGACCGAACCCCACTGATAGTTAAGCAATTTCATCTTCTTTCGATGACGAAATATTTTCTTTTATGTACAGTTAAGGACGGTTAACTAGCTAGTTTACTTAGCCTTTTTGAGTATTTCATTGATTTTTTTGCAGATAAAAAGTCACTAAATCCATATGATTACTTGTGTTATAACTAACTAATTGATTTGCAGCTAACAAAAGAGCCAGAGAGCCAAAAAAAAATTGTTATATACAATCTCTATCACTTGTTAAACAAAAATACTATCTTCTTTCCCTTCTTCCTTAGCAGAGCCTGCAACGAATATAAGCAGACCCGAATAATCAGCAATTGCTTCTCTAGAAACGAAGCTTGAAGTCTTTGTATTATTGTATCTACATTTATTATCTCTGATTTTATGAAAGCTGCAATTGTCTTCTAGAGATTGTAACGAAAGTGATAAAATGAATACTGTTCTTAAAGTTGGCTGCGAGGGACGTCTAGGTGCTTGAACTAACCAGACGCTTCCTTAGACCAACCAATCAAATTGCATTGGTGGATTGGTTTGAGTGGTTTGGGGTCTAAATGGTACCAAACCATTGATCATAATTCAAAACATCCCATTTTCCTGCTTATTAAAAAATTAAAACCATATTTTCCATTTCATTATAGAAAAAAATATTTGTACAGAAAAATGTACTGTTTATCTTAGAATTCGATCGACACCAATCTGTGGTTAGCTTCTCTTACCCTTTTAATATAGGGGCTCCATCTCTAAAGCAAAAGAAAGTCTACATGAATTTGCAAATTCTCCCAGCTTCCCCAAACTGGTCTCTGCACAACACCACCAAAACACTCTGCCTCAAACCAAACTGAGACTTGATGCATAGCTTTGGTTTCTCAGGCATTCCCTTTAAGAACAATGCACTTCTCGATTGGACGGTATGATTTGGGATATTGATTTTGGAGGAAGTTGAGAAAGAAGAGCCCAACGTATCGGCATCATTATTATTAGAGACACCAATAGCTTTCCACCCATCAGCTATGAGTTGCATAGTTTTCCTTGTGGGAACAACATTCTTCTCTTCCATGTCTTTCAGTAGCTCTTCCGCTTTCCATGGCTGTCTCGCTTCCCCAAATCCCCATATAAGAGTCTCGTAAGTAGTCAAGTTAGGCGACAAACCAACGATTCTACACATTTTGTTATATACCTGCATTGCTTTCTTCATTTCACCCGCGCTGCACCAACCGCTTATGATCTGTGTATAGATCACTACATTTGGTCGAACACTAAATTTTCTCATCTGATTCAAGATTTGCTCCGCTTTTTCGGGCTCTCCAGCTCGAGCATACCCTTTGGCAAGGATACTAAATGCATGAGTGTCAGGATCTATTCCTCCTTCCAACATATCTCTATAGATCTCTTCGCATCTTTTCATATCTCCAACAGAACTCCATGCATTCATTAGGGTACTAAATGTTACCACGTCAGGTTTTACCCCGAAATCTTCCATCAGATCCACCACCTATCATATTAACATGCCCGTATTTAAGAAAAAAAGATGGATGTAAATGAAATTATTGAACAGCTTATAAACTATATAAAGCTCACCTCGCCAACTCCATCCATGTCTTTGATGTCAAGGAAGCCTTTGATTAGAGAGTTAAAAACAAAGAGATTTGGATGAACTCCAAGTTCTTTCATTCTATAGAAAAACCTCAGAGCTTCTTCCATCTTACCCTCTTCACAGTAGCCATTCACTATGGTACCGCAGGTACGTACATTTGGTTTAACTTTGTTGTGTAACATCCTTGGTATGATCATATCCTCAGCTGTATATGTTGACCCGATCCGCGCATATGCTCTTGCCAATGTGTTAAAAGTTACTACATCAGGTTTTACACCATAAGATTGCATCTTATATACAATGTTCCATGCTTCTTCAATCTTCCTCTGGTTACACCAAGCCTGGACAAGTATGTTACATGTTCTGTCATTTGGTTGGAGTATCTCATCCCGTAACATCATCTCCAGGAGTCTTGAAGATTCCTCTAGCTTACCAAGCTTTCCATATCCTTTAATGAGAGTATTGAATGTACTTGTTGTGGGTTTACATCCACTTTCCTTCATTTTTTCAAAGATCTTCATTGCTTGATCTAGATTTCCAGACTCGGAAGAGGCGTTGATGATGGCATTGAAGAGAATGGTGTCGGGTTTAAGGCCATTTTTCTCGACTTTAGAGATAAGGGAGAGGAGAGAGTGGAAGTGCTTTTGACGGGTCAATGCAGTTACAAGAGTGGTGTATGTGATGATGCTTGGCTTGTGACCTTCCTCAATAAGAGTGTTGAAAATGGAATGTGCCTCTTGCGGTCTCCCTCGTTCTATCAACCCGTTCATCAGTTTGGTCCTTGAACGAACATCGCCACAAGTAGTACCACCTGAACATATCACACAAGGAAATGACCTTAACTGCACTCTCCCATCCTGTGAAGCAAAGGCATACGTTATCTCAAGCTCTCTTCATATTCAACCAAGCAATAATAATATAATAATCATTGCCTAGTGGATCTAAATTTTTAAGACGTTTGATATTGCTGAATCAGATCCTCTACTTTCCACATAACAAGACTCCCCTGTCAGTTGTAAGAGCAATCTAACCTAAACAAGTACGGAACCTAGATGATTAAACCCTTCAACTCAATCATCCAACAGATCTCAGGATAAAAAATGACTCACTTCAGAATCGTTAAAAACAGCTTCCACATCAGCCAAATTTGCTTCTTTCTTCTCTTCAAACACAGCTGGCTTGTAATCTTTCATGAACCACACATCTTCCAAAATCTCTGGAATTGTGATACGCTGGCATGTTAACACACACTGTCAATTAATTTGTCTGTAGATGTTTTAAAGGAGAAAGTTCTACAAGCAGGACACGGATAAAACATCTACTTTGTATGACTATCATGTGCGTTTATCCATGGGACTAACAATTGCAGGAGGGTCATAAACTTCTGAACATTTTAGAAAAAGTGTAGTAGGTCTTTTCAGGCAGTGGAATGGAAAGAAACGGAAATAGTCAGCAAGAATCGAAACAATAAGCAGAGACAATTAAATGTACACTTTAGACCAACACTACAAATAAATTTTCCAAGGTAATAACATGTAGATTGGAGTACTTGCCTAAGGTCTAAGAAAAAATAGACAGTAGAGATTGTTGGAGTTCGACAGAAGAAAATAAAAGGAGGATACATTTAAATCTTAATAGCAGTGGTACAACAAAATATCTTACAGTCATAGGGTTTGGATCCAAGATTCGGACGATCAAGTTCTTAGCACCAGAAGAGGGCCAAGTAGGAAAACTGAATTCAGCAGATGAGATCTGAAAAAAGGGACAAAAATGCAACATAGAAACGCGAATCACAGATAATGGTGAGGATGAAGCCTGAAAATATATTACAATTTTTTTACCTTTTTGTACAACGTCGTAAGACTAGAATCCTCGAAAGGCAAGTAACCAGCAAGTAGCACAAAGAGTATCACTCCACATGACCACAAGTCTGCCTTTGCCCCATCATAGTCTTGATCAGTAAGAACCTTGGGACAAAGTAACAAGGAAGCTATCAAAAACATGTTGCAGCAACTGGCATAAAAAGCCACATGACGAAGAATACCTCAGGAGCAGCATAGTTTGAAGTTCCACATGCAGTGTGATGAAGGCCATTTCCCTGCCAAAACCAAGCAATTCTGATAAGCCTGGAATCTAAAAAGGTTTGTGTTACGGATCTTCTTAGATATTTGTTAATGTAATCAATGAAAACATCATTACTGAACTTGAGGCACACTAATTAGAATAAGACAAGTAACTAAATGATGCTTAAAAAGAAAAAAATCAGTGGTTACCTCGACTTGTTGGGACAAGGCACTGAATCCAAAATCAGAGACTTTCAGATTTCCTTGAGCATCAAGAAGCAAATTTTCTGGCTACATTGAAAGAAGTAAAGAAGAGAAACTTTAGGCATCAAGTAGCTGCACTTAAAAGAAAACCACACTGCAAACTTGGGCCAAAGAGTTACCAAAAACGTTTCTTTGTACCTTCAAGTCTCTGTGGTACACACCCCTGCTATGGCAATAGTCAACTGCGTTGATAAGCTGCTGGAAGTATCTCCGTGCGTGGTCTTCATTCATGCGCCCATCATTTTTCTTCACAAGTTCAAATTGGTAAAAATCCAAAGTTAATATAGTTTCACCTGTAATATACAGGAACTTCTAAGCTGAGCAGGAGGCATTTAATGCATGATTCTTACGCCAAATGATATATCAGACACAAGCTGAGGCCCTTGGGGAGGAAGAGGGAACACTCACAATTTTTTCAAAAAGCTCTCCACCACTGATGAACTCTAGGACAATATACATCTTCGCCTTGCTCGCCAAAACCTGGACAAAATACGCCATTTGTTTTCTAAAAGGCTTTCAACAGATTTGCTTTGATTCCAAAGAGCAAATCAAAGGAAAAATAGAGATACGTAGAGAAAAGTCGGGGGGCATGAAGATAGACCAGACCTCATAAAGATGAACTACATTTGGATGGTTTATCAACTTCATAGTAGAAATATCTCTCTTAATCTGTAAAAGAAAGTAGGAAAGACCCACATCATACTTCCAGATTGAAGACAGAAAACTACATTTGACTTCCAGGAAATGTAAACGGGCATATCAGTGGACAAGGGAGACGACATGAAAAAAAAAAGATGCAAATTAGAAAAAAAAAAAAGCAATTACTTGATCAGCCATCTTATGGTTAAGAACCTTCTCCTTATCAAGGATCATGAGAGCCACGGGTTGTCCTGTCTCAGAATCTTGAGCAAACCTCACTTTTGCAAAAGCACATTCACCAATCGTTTTGCCAACCTCGTACTTTCCAACCCAACGCCTGATCTTTGGCTCACTCATCACACTCAGAGTTCGAGTTCACCTCTTGATCTCCACAATCTGTTTCTTATTGAAAATGTAATAATTGATGTTAGAATCTCCTCTAAATAATATACAGAATAGGAGAGAGAGTATTGATATGCTTAATTTTACAGAAACTAAATGCAAAAGTAGAAAGCAAAAGAACAGCTGAAATCCACAAGGCGACGGATGACGACAAAAACAAGCAGCAAAACTCTTCCCTTGAATTTTAAAACCGTCCTTTTATTCATATGACATTTGATTTGCATATATATATAGTTCATGCATATGCGTCTGTGCGTGCACACATCCAAAATTCTACACTAACGTATGCAATGTGTATACAACAACCAAAAGCAAAAAATTCTGAATTCAGGGTGGGTCCTCTCATACACGTTATTACGAACAAGTGACCAAATTCTGCAATGATTCTTCGATCGAAGGAAAAGCACAACGAACCTTCGGGAAAATACACACACCTGCTGCGAATTGTCCCGAGAAAACAGGAAGCAACTAGAGTTGAAATTGCATGCTGCCCTTCCCACAACACTAGAGTTGGCTAATCAAAGGAGGGAGGATTAATGTTCCGAGAGGTAATGTGAACTCCCAGCGACAAATGCAGAGAGCAGAGGAGTTCGAGCAATGTAATTGGAAACAGAGTCTCACATAGTCAATAGCAGCTTGATCCGTGTCAATTACTCTCGGTCCATGCTTCTTCCGCCATACCCCCCATCGTGTGGCTCGCTTTCACTCTCCTTATTTCTCTTTTATCTTTTTTCTTATCCAAATTAAAAAAAATCTCAATAATCAAAAAAAAAAAAAAAAAAAAAGACTACGTGTATCGATGAGGGAGTCTCGTTACACTTTTCTAGTTTTCTATTTTCATTTTGATTGGTTAGCTTTTTCCCAACTGTTGTAGAGACATTATTATTTTATTTTTTTTGAATTGAATGTAAAATTATATTCAACCAAAAATCCTGTTTACAATAATTGCTTCAGTGTGTTTGAGATAGAGATTAACATTTCAGAAAAGAAATTGGAAAGGTAGATAGAGCTATCCCCGAGAAAGTGGATGAGTAGAGAACCAAAGCCGCAAGCCATCAGCATAGCTTTGATCTCCTTGTGATGTGATCGATGTGAGGCGATTCCGGACATTCTTGTCAATGAACTTGACGAGTAGAGCTTGGGGAGTGTGGCGCTCACCATGTCTGCGAGCATTGCGTTCCCGCCAGAGATGGTACAGGGCTGACTGAAAAAGATAGCGAAACAGGAAAAGTTGAAGACGAGAGAGGGATGGACTTGTGAGCAAAGCTATCAGGGTATTCCAATCAGCAGAATAGTGCATGACGAGGAGAGGCTGAGCTAGTTTCCTCCACACACCAGCTGCGAATGGACAAGAGAAGAAAAGATGGTTTCGGGACTCCTCTGCAGAGGTGCAGAAACTGCAGGTCACTTGTTGGCCTGAATTCCATTGCCTGATTCTGTCACCTGTGGACAAGCGGTTGTGTAATGCAAGCCACAAAATAAAGGAATATTTCAGAGTAGAGTAGGAGAACCAGACTCCCGTGTGCCAAGCGACTCTTATATGTGGCCGGCGAATGTTCTGCCAAGTGTGCTTTGTAGAGAATTTTTTGCAGAAAGTGTCACCAGAGGACCTCCAAAGAGGGATGTCGGCTTCCGCTGTTTCAGGGCGATCTCGAAGTGCCTGAATGTCAGCCTCAAGAGCATTGAGACAAGCAGTACGATGCCGCCGTGGTTGATGTGTCCGCAAGACATCTCCCACTGTTACTTGAAGCGAAACACCCAAGTCTATGACTCCACGATCCCCAATGACATCTATTAGGCGTCCCAATGGCGACCAAGTGTCATACCAAAACGAAGTTAAGTGACCATTGCGGATATCAACTTTGTATAACGATTGCGCTATAGGCCTATACTTTAACAATTTCTTCCACATCCAAGAACCTGCAATGGACTGTTCGCGAACAGACCACAGTGACCCCGTTCGAATCAAGTACCGCCATATCCAAGTAACCCACAATGATGGTTGATGCAAGGCAATCCGCCAAAGCAGCTTGAGGCAGCTGACCTTATTGGATTCCAAGAGTGATTTTACACCCAACCCTCCTTCCTGTTTTGGCTTACACACATCAATCCAAGCAATCTTAGCCTTATTTGGGTTAAGATCTGGACCAGACCATAAAAAGGCAGCACACAGTTTCTCAATGGCTTTGATACAACCGGAAGGAAGACGGTAAGCAGAGATCCAAAAATTAGAGATACTCATGATGACGGAGTTGATGAGAGCTAAACGACCAGCATAAGACAGTGCTCGTGTAGTCCAAGAATTCATCTGTGATCGGATGCGCTCAAGTAGTGGACCATAATCTGAAACCGTCATTTGTTTGATGAGCAGAGGTAAGCCCAAATAACGAACCGGCAGAACTCCTAGGGCAAAGGGGAAGCTAGTAGCAGGATGTGTACGAGTCTCATCCGAGACACCAGCAAGATATAAGGTGGACTTCTCAAGACTAATGCGGAGTCCCGAACGAGTAGCGAAAGCCTGAAAAAGATCAATAATGCCCTCAACAGACTGTCGTTCTCCATCAACAAAAACCATAAGATCATCAGCAAAACATAGATGCGTTAAACCAATTGCTTGACAGTTGGGATGATAGCCAATTTGGTGATCAACAGCGGCTTTTTCAATCATGTGGGACAAGACATTCATGCAGATAACAAACAGATAAGGTGAAAGCGCACATCCCTGCCTCAGACCTCGAGTACTATTAAAGAAACCCGCCAACTCCCCATTGACTTGAACCGAAAAGGTGGCTGTTGTGATACACAATTTAATCCAATGGATGAATTGAGCCGGAAAGTTAAGTGCTGCAAGCGTGTTAAGCAAGAAATCCTATTGGACAGAATCAAAGGCCTTCGAAATATCAATCTTCATTGAGCAACGAGGAGAGACAGAATCTTTATGATAATCTTTGACCAATTCAGTCGCTAAAAGAACATTTTCCATCAACAATCTCTCTTTAACAAAGGCAGACTGGTTCTGAGCAATGAAACGTGGAAGTAAGCGTTTGAGTCGATTAGCAAGGATCTTAGAAATCACCTTATACAGAACATTGCAACATGAAATAGGCCTGTAATCTTTCATCTCTCCTGCATCCTGTTTCTTTGGTATTAAAGCCAAGATCGTTGTATTTAACCCACGGGGGAGGAAGCCTTTGAGGAAAAAAGATTGAACTGCGGCGATGAAATCCTTACCAACAATAGACCAAGATGCCTTGAAAAACTCACTGGTAAACCCATCGGGACCAGGCGATTTATTAGCAGGCATAGCAAACAATACCTTTGTGATTTCTTCCTCTGTTACCATCTATGTGAGCATGTGTTGATCAGTAGAGGAGCAACGAAACTGCAACAACTCCGCCAGTGCTTCCATTGACATACCGACAAAATCATCTGGTCTATGTCTGAGAAATTCTTTAAAGAACCGCTCCGCCTCATCTTTTATATCAGATGGAGTTCGCAAGACCTCACCAGTCGGACCAATGAGTTCCCGAATAGTATTAACCTGATATTGTTGTTGAACTGCTCTGTGAAAATAGGAATTATTCATGTCACCAACAGTGAGCCAGTGAAGCTTTGACTTTTGTTTTAAATAACCCTCCTCCAAGTCAGATAAATGCTGCCAAATAGCATAAGCTCGTGTCTCTTCCGCAATCGCTTGGGAAGTCGGATCAGACAGAGTGGCTTCTTGTTTCGTACAAAGAGTCTCATGAGCCTCATGAATACGAGTCGACAAGTTGCCGAGGCATTCTTTACCAAGTATTCGTAAAGCAGGCTTGAGGCCTTTTAGCTTTTTGGATAAACGATGCAAAGCTGATGTTGAGGAAAAAAGAGGCATTGTGGTGTCCCAATACCCCGCAACTACCAATGAGAACTGAGGCAGCGTCGTAAGCACATTTACGAATTTGAATGGCCGTTTGCCTCTCGAAGCAGCTGCTTCCAGATTGATCCGACCACGGGAATGATCAGAACAACCTCCAGCCTCAAAAACACTGTATGAACGTGGGAAAACACGATACCAATAGTCATTGACGAGAACCCGATCAAGCTTTTTACAGACAAGACCATCATCTCGTTTATTACACCAAGTGAAACAGGGACCATGATAACCGAGATCAGCTAATGAACAATATCGTACCACATCCTGAAACTCCCTCATTCCTTGATAATTAAGATGCGTACTATCAAAATTTGAATGCTCACAGCCATCCAAAATTTCATTAAAGTCTCCACAAATCAGCCACGGACGATCATGAAACAGAGGAGAGTCATAGTGACTACAAACATCTTCCCAAAACTCCCGTCGTTCTTCCATTGTATTAAAGGCATAAACGAAAGAGCAAAAAAACTCCTCTGCATGCCCTGGTAACAAAACTGAGCAAGTTATCATCTGACTACTCGTGAAAACAGGGGTGAGTCTCACATTCTCCCTCCAGACCACCCAGATACGACCTAGCCGATGCGAACTATAGTTAGTTAAAGACGACCAACCACGAAAAATAGATGAAATAATAGGCGATGCTCTTTTTTCCTGGACTCGTGTCTCCAGAAGACATCCAAATTGCATAGAACTGTTATTCAACATTTAATGACGGCGAGAGTAGCTCCTTTTAATCGGAGCACTAGGTAACCTAGCGTTTGATTCACCAGAGCTTGGAAGGACTTTATGCATAGTCTTTGAATTTCGTGGAAGAGATGGACGTATACCCTGTTCTGTCGGTTGCAAACCTTGAACACTAGCAGTTTTCGCCGCTTCTTGCACAATTTCTAAGGGAACGTGTAAATTAGCCAATTATGCCATGAACAGTGTCAAAGTTTCTCACCAATGCCATTTTCGACTATGTATTCTCCCGCCTGCCACAAAGCAAAGGTAAGAATACCATTATGCCTTTCTTCCATCGACTTCGAAAATTAAGGATTTTAATTTAAAAAAAATATGACATTTTTCGGGAGGTGACATAAAGTTACAAGTGCAGTTAATTGTTTGTTTCATTGGGTAATGCAACGATTCTGAGAAACAATGGATTGTTGTTCTAATTTCGAAGCCGTCTCTCTCTCCTCTCATTATTCTCTTCTCTGAAACCCGAAAGGTCATCGACTTTTCATCTTCTCTGAAAACCCTAGCGCAACTTTGTGTTTGCTGATAGCCGCCGTCGAATCGATTTAAGGAAGCGATTAAGAGGCAGTAAGAGATGAGTTTCTTAATCCAGACACTACTACGGGGTAATCCCCCGGCTATGCCTCCGCCCGCCGACACAGCCGAACCCCCCGAGACTACTTCCGGGGTTCAAAATCATCCCGCTTGGTATGGAAGGAAACTATCTCCCCCTTTTTCCGTTGTGTTGTTCCTTTGTGTTGTTGTCTGCTCACTCTTTAACATACCTTTAATTTGTTTCAGTGGGGAGTCCGACTTAGATCTTGTCGTTAACGCCGGAACTGTTCATAGGTAAAGCAGTTGTCCAACAACCTAAACCCGTCTTTTTGTTATGCGTTATATAGCTTTTGACAGAAAACACTTTCTTATTCTACAGATCAACTGCTCCGATGGACAAGAGGCAAAAACCCAGGTAATGTCTACTTTCTTGATTTGACTCTAAGGTTTTGGTAGACCAGAGTTTTGGGCCAACTTCGCTGTTATGTAACACAGATCTTGTCCACTTTGCAGTGCTTCTGAGGTGGAGGACATTAATCAAGAGCAAAGGTCATGGTCCACTCCTAAAGATTTGTATGGACCAGATCCAACTTTCTTTATTCTTGTCCACCCATCAAACCATCCTTATTGTTATCCTTCGTTGTTTCTTTTCACCGCACAGGTCTGATGAAGTAGTAGGGACTGGGAATGTTATTCCTCCATTGGTAGACAACCAAATCCAACAGCCAAGTTATATATGTCCACCATTTGTCATTTGTGGACATTCGTCTAACGGATCACATCCGGAAGGCCCTCTGAATCAAGAACCAACAAATCTTCTTGTTGCAGATCTCTTAACGAAACAGAAACAGTTCCTTCTACTATGGTTTCTCGTATGGTGGACTAGATCAAAATGCCCAGGTACATGTCCATCAATTATATGTCTATCAACTCGTGATCGTTAGTTTGGTTTGTTGATAAAATCTTACCAACATCTCCACATTGCAGGTCGGCTGAGGTC
This sequence comes from Camelina hispida, assembly GCA_023657505.1. Taxonomy (NCBI): domain Eukaryota; kingdom Viridiplantae; phylum Streptophyta; class Magnoliopsida; order Brassicales; family Brassicaceae; genus Camelina; species Camelina hispida. The sequence goes on along the minus strand of CP094637.1, from coordinate 13,958,054 downwards.
GCTGACATTGCTAATGTGTTGTCGTCAGTAGACAACACCGACAGACCAAGGTAACTGTCCTTCTTATATGGACAACTGTTCAAATGTCTTTTCCCTTTAGTTTGTATCTTGTTTATATTGTGTTGTAGTCATTGTGGGCAGCATAACAACTTATCTTCATCACAGGCTGGTTGACGACGAGGACACCCGGTCTGATATACCGCCGATGGACCATATCCACCAACCGAGGTAGATGTCCACCTGGTTAACGTAGTTAAATTTTCTATTAAATTTTTCATTCATTTATTATACCAACTTCTTCCCATTGCAGGTCAGATCAAGACGCGATGGAAGAGGAAGCTACTCAGGATATTAACGCTTCCTTACTCCCATGTAGGCTATTTGCTACCAACCGGTATCCTGCTAGAGGCCGCATCAACTCGTACTCAAAGCCAGAGTACTTGCTGGACATCGTTGAAGTTTTTGAGGGGACTGAGGAGTTTGAGTGGCTGAAAGCATCTTGCTTTGGTCATCACTTTAAACTCCCGGTACGCAAAAGCTCCCTGTCTGGTAAACTTGTCCACCAGCTTCTCTGTCGTTCTCTTGTAACCCGCAAACTTCACGAGATGTGGTTTGTGTTTGGCGGGCACCCAATCCGTTTCTCTCTCCGAGAGTTTGGTCTACTAACGGGTCTCAATTGTAGGCCTTATCCTTCATAGTTAGAGACGAAAAAGTTGCAAATCCCAGCCAAAGGGGATCAACAATACTGGTACAATCTGCTTGGTCCAAAAGAGTCTTACTCCATTCGGGACATTGTGTCCATGTTGAAGCGGGACAAGTCGTTACCTAAAGCTGATAGAATGTCTGGACAACATAGGATACAGCTTGCTCTCATTGTAATTGTTGAAGGAATACTTGTCTGCAAATCCTCAAAGGTAAGAGCTACCAAGGAAGTAACAGAGATGTTGAAGGACGTCGACGCATTTGTCAACTACCCTTGGGGGAGGAAATCATTTGAACGGACTATAGAGACGGTGACTGTTGGTGGATTTAACCAGACCCCCGACGTTTTATGTAAAAAGCTGATGGGATCCCATACGGCCACACATGGCTTCACCCTCGCTTTCCAATTGCTTATCCTAAATGCCATCCCCATGCTGGAGACCTATCTTCCTGACACTGGCGATGAGCCAACTTTTACAGACCGATGTGTTCAACAACTCACAAAGCTTAAGTCATTCCACGATTCTAACATTCTACAAACGGAGGTAGACAAAAATGTAAGTTTTCATGTCCCAAATAATATGTTATGTCCACTATACTTTTTCTTCCCACAGATAATATTGTCTACTTTCACAGCTTGATGTCGAGTGTATTATGCACTCTGACGAAGAGGTCGACCCTCTTTCATCTTCTTGGGTTGACGAGGTCGATGATGAGAGAGTGGATTACATTTGCAAGAAGATTAAAGACGGTCACATTTTTCAGCTGGATGTCTGGCATGGTGGAATGGCAAAGCTTCCCCTTATGAGTGCATCTGAAGGTTTACAAAGGAAGACGGTTGACCTGCCATCCAAACCCAAGACTAAGGCAGGTCTTCGAACTTGCAGAGATCAAAACAAGGGCAGAGCGAAAGCCAGTTTATCCGTCCTAGCAGAAGATGCTTCGAACCAAGACCATATTGGTTCAGTGCTCAGCAACTACTAGACGAGGTTGACCGGAGAAACAATGAGCATACAACAAAAATTTAGCAGATGTTGGCTGTTGAGAGGAGTTGTCTGCATGATGAGAGTTATGATCATATAATCAGTTCGTTGAGGGCAAAAGGCGTTGTCCCAAACTCACCCCCCTTGTCCCATCCAGACTCCCAGGCAAAGTTCAACCATGCTGCATGGGATAAATACGGGTATGACATCTCAAAATTTGTGAATAGTATTAACAAGTCATTCAAAGATGGAGTTAGGGCAGAAGTCCACCCTGAAGATAATGTTAATAGTGGGGACTCCTCTTCGGATAAGGTACCACCACCATATACTATCTCGGATACCTGGCATTTAATGCTTATAAACACGTTGTCCACCATCATATACTTCTGTCTATCACCAAGTAATTATGTCTACCATCGTATGCTTATATCTATCTCAAACTCTTGTGACATAGTTCTTCTTATTTTGGATAGGGATTCGCGAACACTAGTGAAGACGAAACAAACATGATGATAGTCTGTACTCAACCGCCAAGACAACAGATGATATACAGAACGAAGTCGAGAATGAGGTGAAGATGTGGCTGTCAATTCAATAGCTTATACGAAGCAGAAGGACAAAATTAGCCAGTGGACAAACATATTATTTATGTTTATTTTCTTATTTTGGATAGGGTTTGGCGAACACCTGTGAAGACAAAGCAAACATGAGGGTTGACAAGTCAGTAGAGGATCGAGACAACGAACTAGTCAAGGAGGTAACGATGTTTCAGTCATTTCAGATGCTTATAAACACGTTGTCCACCATCATATACTTATGTCTATCACCAATTAACTATGTCTACCATCATATACTTCTGTCCATCACAAAGTAACTATGTCTACCATCGTATGCTTATGTCCATCTTCAACTTCAGTGACATAGTTCTTCTTATTTTGGATAGGGAACAGCAAACATTAGTGAAGACGAATCAAACATGATGATATCTGTACACAACCGGCCAAGTCAACAGATGATATACAGAACGAAGTCGTGATTGAGGTGAGGATGTGGCCAACATTTCAATAGCTTACACACGTAGTCAACTGTCACATACTTTACGTCCACCATCATATCATTATATATGTTCGTCTTGTATTCCAAGGGCATAGTTCTTCACAATCACATTCCAGGAACATGAGTCATCGTGACCAATCAAGCGATGAGGAAGAAGAAGATGATGCAGAGTTCACTAATGCTGACACCGTTGAAGAGGATGGAGAAAAATTTGAAAGCAATGATTCATTGGTGGAGGTACAATGTTAACCAATTATAGACCAAGTCTACTCATAGCGTATTTATCATAGAGTGCTATTTTCCAGGTACCTGAGAAAGTCAATAGAAAACGTAGTAACCCGATCGTTGATCAAGCTCTTAATCCACTTCCCATGAAAAGGATGAGGACAGCCCCTAGGCGATATGGCTAGTGTTCGACTTCTGTGATAAAGAAACCACCATCAGATAGCTCAGAAGACGACAGTTTCATGCCTCTAAAAGCGGTTAGCCGTTCACTACAGAGAAAGTTTCTAGTGCAGCTTAAAGCTTACCGTAGAAAGTAAGCTTTTACTATCCATTACCTCTCTTATCTTTTGTCCATATCTCTCGCTGAGTAGTATTACTAAATATTTCTTAATGGACAATCTCCAATTGATCAGGGAATATATTATTGATGGCATCCCTGTCAAGAGCAGCTTCTTTACGGAGATTTACACTCCTAAACATTGGGTAGATACTCCGGTAAGTTCATACTTTCTCAAATACATTATGTTTCATTCTTAAGGCTTATTGAACACGTCGATGTTTAACAAAAACTTGCTGTGGCAGCACATGGAAGCAATGCTCAACCTTCTGTGGAGGCGTTATAAGGATCAGTTGCGTCAGTCAAGGATTGCTATTCTCGACACCTGGTTCTCTCACATGTTGACGACGGAGCTATGTTGTTATCAGGATTCGAAGAAGAAATGATCATTTGCCTGGAATACCATTATAAAGAACTACGTCAGAGGTCATGTCCACAACCGTTTCACCAACCTGGCATGGTACACAGACGTTGATCCTGTCTATAATCCAATGAATTGGGGAAAACGGCATTGGGTGGCACTTGTAGTTCATTTGAGGAAGGGTTATGTCTTGATCCTTGATCCATTAATTGTGAACAACTGTCCCAGAAAGGTTCCGCGACTCATGCGCCCTATCATGGTACTGCTCCCACTGATTGTTAGGAGTTCGTAGACCCTGCATCTGTTAACATCCCTCTCCCTCACGTCTTCAGTTGTGAAAGACTGCCGAATGTTTACCAGAATGAGAGGACCGGAGACTGTAGTCCTCTGGCTGTTAAGTTTATCGAGCTCCATTCACAGAACGTCATGTCTGATTCACTTACAGAAGAAATGGTGGACCAATTACGATGTCCTTCGCTGTGGATGTCCACCAAGAGTTTGTTGTCCCCCTTACAACATAAACCAACTTGTTTTGTCTGTTTTTCCTTGAACCTCTACTTCTATTATGTTGTTTCTTTTCCTACGGTTAACATCTTTTGGTCTACCAATAGTTTGTTGTCCCCCTTAAAACTTTTTCCGCTGTTTTGTCTGTTTTTCCTTGAACCTCTACTTCTATTATGCTGTTGGTCTCCACTACAAACACCCTTTAAACACACTTTAACAGAGGAGAGCCCCACATAATTAATTATGTGGGCTTGTCGTTGTTTATGTAGACAACTCGTATTTCTGTAAACTTGTACCTCATCTACACAAAAGCTACAGTTGAGGCCAATCAATCATTTCTCTGTGCCGTGTTTACATATACACAACTGACACTGCCTTCAGAGTCAGTTGGTAAACCAGTGGGCAAACAAACCCATTTTCAAGTCTCGTAAAATAAATGGCATTACAACATTATAAATTACTAGGGTTTCCCATCAAGCACCTTTCCTCTTATCCTTATATTCCACACTAACCTCCTTCTAGGTTCTTAACCACAAAAAATGGGGCAGTATAGTTAACTCTCAACCATCTTCTTCGTCGGCATCATCTCCACCTGATTTCCATGGCATTGCTCCGCCTTCCTCGGCTTCTCCCTCTTCCGCATCTTCCATTTTCTCGCGGCGCTATGGGGACCCAACCTACGGCCTTCCTAGGAAGTGCATATGTGGGAGCCATCTCAAAACAGGCACACGAACCAAGGAACCAGGCATTGGCCGTATCTACTACGAGTGTAAGAGAAGTGGTGTAAGTCCCTAATTTATATCATCTATTATGCTCTGTTGTCTAATATTTTCTGCCGAACGTAACACACCAACTATTATATTTTTCGAAGACAGGAGGACCTCACTTCAGCAAGTTGTGGGACAAAGCCGTTATGGAGGTGATACACGACATCAAGGCGAGGTTTTCCGAGAATGATGACCGGATGATGAGGTACCTCACCTACACTGACGAAGGAGAACGTTGTGACCCCCAGACGATTCTGTCTCGTGTTACAGCGTCTGAGGAACAAATCAATAACCTGCACGACATGGTAGCAGAGTTAAGTGCAGGGTATACGGACTTCAGGGCATTTGTTCAAGGTTTTCAACCTACGCCCTCACCCCCGAGACGCAAGATGTCTCACCTTGCTGTTATTATGTCAACTGTTATCGGCCTTGCTTGTCTCCTCATGGCATTCCGCTGCTGGATCCCAAACATGTCATGTTGATCTGCACCTGTTATGTCTACCGGTGGACAATTTTTTGGAATCAGTTAGTGACGGTGGAAATTTTAATTATATCGAGAAACCTTATGTTGCAAAACCCAATAGCCTAGTATTTGGGTTCTCATTTGAGTACTTTTTGTTGTTCCTAGTATATGTACTTTCCAGCTTACTATGTATTTAGCCAGTAGACAAGTTATTTTGAGATGCGGTAGACTTATGTTGGTGGACATTTTAATTTTTTGGAATCAGTTAGTGACGGTGGACATTTTAATTTTATCGAGAAACCTTATGTTGCAAAACCCAATAGCCTAGTATTTGGGTTCTCATTTGAGTACTTTTTGTTGTTCCTAGTATCTGTACTTTCCATCTTACTATGTATTTTGCCAGTAGAAAGGTAATTTTGAGATGCGGTAGACTTACGTTCAATCATGTCTATCAATCCTTTATCTAATTGAGTAATTTTTTTACTCATTCATTCATATCTATCAATCCTTACATTCTTTCATGTCTATCAGTCCAGATTCATCTATCACGTTTATACTGATGTTTCACTTCGTAGTTTTCAAACCAGTTTTAAGGGAGCACACAACAAAAACACTTAATGTTTCCTCATTACCGCAATCACATACATTCCAAAAAAATACAAAACACAACTTTATCTACACGCTGTAGACAATCAACACAGTCATAACCTTACAATTATACACAGTCATACACAGCCTTACAATTGTTTTTTTGTTTCTCTCCCATAACCAACAACCTTTATCCACACAAAATAATACACATAATGGTTTCCTCATTACCGCAATCACATACCTTCTTAAAAACCAACCAAAAAGTTGTCTACCATCTGAAGACAACCAACCCACAACCAAATAAAGATTCAATTGTTATATTAGCTGAGTACAAGTTTTCCTGTTGTGTCCAACTCCAAAACATCTTCCATATTTGCTTGGTGTCTTTCGCTTTTTCCGCTGGTATCCACAATTACCAACATAGTTAGAGCATATTAGTTAATTAAAAGGGTAACAGTTTAACGTCACAAAGTGATGACCGAGGGGTAGACATAGTTAGACTGATACTTACTTTATGTTTCTCCCCCTTCAAATGTATCCTTATCTTCTTCGGCCTTCCCCCTCCCCCCCCCCGCGTTTTGTCCTGGGTGGATCAACCGCCTCTTCATTCACAGCCGCTGGTATGTCTCTGTCCCTTTCCTTTGGCACTGGCATTATGACTTGTGCATATCTTTTCCTCCACGTCTCAACAAAGTAGCACTCACCAACGAGACTGTATATATCAATTTGAAGCACTCCCCTAGCAGCTAGCGCATGACAGCATGGTACCTTTAATACATCAAACACACGACATGTGCAAGTTTTCTTTTCCAAGTCCACAGTGAAAACAATCCCTCTCCCATCGTTTACTTGATAAATCCACTCACTAGCTGATATCACACGGCAGTCTACCGCATCCTTTAGGTGGTCTATCAGGATTTTTTCTATTTCCGGCATGCATCTTGTCTTCGTTTTACTTGCCTCTGTCCTCCTACAGTAAAACCACCTCATTAACATTGCTCGTATGAACTCCACCATCGACACAATAGGGTAATCTACAGCAGTTTGCATTGCCACATTCAACGACTCTGATATGTTGCTACTCATTACATTGTAACGATCTCCGGGAAAGTGAGAGAGTGTCCAGTGAGGAAGTCCAATTTCTGTTAGATACGTAGCGCATCCAGGTCTACGATTTTCAATTTCTCTCCACCAGTACCGGAAATCACCTACTGTGTATGTCCTTGCAGCTTTAGAAACGACAATTGCCAATCCTTCGCAATGGAAGTTGTGTTTCACGTTTCTAAATAGATGGACATCACATGCCCCATGTTGGGCCAAAGGATAAACACGACGCAGCCCTGCATATATTGACGCATGTCTATCAGAGACAAATACCAGCCCTTCTTCATCTGGTACAAATTTTTTAAGATTCTCAAAGAACCACACCCATCCTCCTTAATTTTCCCCATCAACTACTCCAAATGCCAAGGGGAAAACTTGCATATTGCCATCTTGTCCACTAGCTGCAACCAAACACCTTTTGTACTTTCCTTTCATTGTTGTGCCATCAATTACAATCACCTTCCTCAAATATTGATATCCCGCAATTGAAGCTCCGAATGCAAAAAATAGGTACTTGAACAAAGCTTTCCCTTTCTTGTCCACCGTATTGTGCATGGCAGTCAACGTCCCTGGGTTAGTTGACTTCAATAGATGCAAATAGGTAGACAGAAACCGATAACTCTCCTCCTCACCTCCTCATGCCGATGCCATTGCTAGTTCTTTGGCGTTCCACGCCTTCGTATAGGATATCGTGACGTGTAGTTCCGACAAGATCATATCAGGGAGCTCGCACGCTCGAGGTCCCTTCTTCCCATTTTCCAATTTTGCCTTCAGTAGATCTGCCAATATTTTTGCTGTCGCATTCTCCCCATACTCCGACCTCGCACCAACATAACAAGTATGCTTCAGTGTCAATGTCTTTATTTCCAAGTTTTGTGAATTTGCATGGGTTGTTGCATATATTCTCCAGGCGCACTTCTTGTCTACGCAACATGCTATTACTCTCCCCGGATCTGATTTCATATGTGGAAAGAAAAAAGTCGTTTCATCGCACAAAGTGACTGCATTTTATGCATCTCCTTTTTGTTAGCAAAAATACGACCAACATATAGTGCATCATTTGCCATTTTAAGATCCATGTTCCTTTCTTCGTTAGATGCTCCACGGACATTGTCATGCACAAGAGGAGCATCATTCAAAAGATGCGGATCATCTTCCCTTATAATTGCTCTGTTACTCCGCATAAAGCTCATCTCCTCGTTACCTTGCTCAAACACGACTAAACCATCATCCACCTGCGTCTGATCTGTAACGTTGTCACGCACTAGGGGTGCATCACACCATAGGTTTGGATAGTATGGCACTAGCGCTCCCCTATTGAATCCCTAACGTCCCCCCCCCCGCATCCTCCTCCCCCAGACTTGGCGTGTCTAGCTCGATCCCAAGTCTGAATCCTATTGGTTCCATTGCCATTTCTACCCTTTCTTTGTAAGGATCCCAATCAGGCGGGTAGTCTTTGTTGATCCGTTCTGTCCACTCGTCAAAATTATAATCTGGCTCAACATCCAATTCTCCAAACGCAGTTTCAAACGGATTCCTCAACAATGACGATGATGGACAATATCCATCTCTTCATCTCTAGTATTCCCTTCATCTCTTCATCTCTAGTATTCCCTTGTCCAATATATCCACACGTATTGGACCCCCCCCCAATCTCAATATTCCCTGCCATCGTGTCAACCTTCCTTTTCTGAATTGGGTTACTGGTCTCTTCCACCCGTTTCCTCTTACCATTCTTGTCAACTACATCCATTACGCCCCTGTTGTCTAATTCCTTTTGCACCACTGTCGCCAGGTGGACTTCCTCAACAGTTCTCAAATACTCTAAAAATACTTCGTCGTCAGAGTCCATGGCTGGACAACCTTCACCAACACTCGGAATTGCCTGTCCCGCCACATTGTTGTCCTTTCCCACGGTGGACAGGTCGTTTATCTCTCCATCATGTCGACCCCCGAGAGACATTTCAGGTATAACCCCATAGGACATCATGTTCAACTCGAGATTTTGTCCACCTTCAGTAGGCAACCCGGGAAGTCCATCGTCGATAACATTACCCACCCTTAAATCTTTACTGGTAGACAGCATATTTTGTCTATCATCGAGTGACATCATATTTTTCTTCTGAATCGACGCATACAGATACAGCCCACCATAATCCTCACTCTTTGCTTTAAACTGTTCAAACTTAACTTCACTTGCATACTGAAACAGGGGGCATCTTACCTTGTGTGAATACAATTGTCTCTCCTTTGTGCCAGAAACTTAACTCTACATTATTTTCTTCAGGATTGACCCCTAACAGCTCTATGATCTTTGCCTTCACTCCTACAAAAGTTGTTTCTCTGTTGATAGACAAAAATCCAGCCATTTGGCCACGACGGACAACAAACCTCCACACACCTATATCTGAACATGTCCACTCTCCCACGAGCAGACACAGTCTACCGTCAATCTGCAGAAATATGGAACACACGTTAATAGACAATCAATGCAACTTTCCACCCCCCCCCCAACTACATTATCTATCAATTTCCCAAAGTAAATGCATTTTAATGGAAATGTTTCTTGCACAAACGCCACATTTAATGCAAAACTATACCTCTGATTTGCCGACCAAGACCAACTCCACCTTTTCTTTACAAATCGTCTTCTTCAGATCTGTTTATGTTTACCAATAAACAATTGCATCATTAACTACCATTATCTCCCTTATCTCTTTCTTAACCTATGAAGCACCCTATGGACCATAGTCTCACACCCATTAATTCATGTCCAATCGCCATTAATGTCTCTCTTTCGTTTGAATTGCCCGCCATCGCTTCTCCTCTATTAAACTGAGGGTAATTTTGTCTTTTACCAGCTCTCTCAAAAGCAGAAAATGGCATTTTTTACGAAGTAAGAAATAAATGGTATTTTTGACAAGTTTTTGAACACAAATGGCATTTCTGATAAAAATCGACCGAATAACTGGAAAAGCGGGTATACTATCAGTATATGTCGCTGCAAATTAAAATGTTGCACATATTCTATCACCATCACATTCCTAAAAGGGTAAAACCATTTTTCGTTTTTTAAATTATTTACAATAATAATGTTCATACTTAAATTGATTGGAAAATATCAAAATACGTTTCCCCTTTATCTATATGGATAAATACAAAAAAAAAAATCGTCTAAAAACACGAAACCTTTAAATTTGATACAAGTCTTTCTACAAAATTGTCAAAGAGATATTTTGTTATTTAGATAATGCAATGACAATATTGATAATGATTATGAGTTCATAAACTTTTGTTTTAACCTATAAAATCCGCAAGTTGTAACTCAATATTGAAGTTTTCCTGAACACTTATCTCTCCTTTGACATTGACTACTCTAACCCAGAACTTTTTATTGTTTTCCAAAATCTGAAAAACCTGAACGGTAACTCTACCCAAAAAATCGAAGTTCAAACCTAGCCAGTTAATACTGTTTACGTCTTTATTCAAAAAAAAACATTCTTTACTTTAAAATATGGGTTATGGTATATACATATATGTATATATATATATATATAGTTTTGTTAGGAAATTAGGTACTTATCAAATGAAAAAGTTGGATATCTTTTGGTAGAAAAATGAAAGTTTGGTATGTTTTTGGCAGTTTGATTTATATATAAAAAACTATATTATAGGAGATATATATTACTGATAAAAAAAAAAGAATAAAACACTTCATATACGTTTGCATAAAAATTTGCACTTTTTAAGATTCCGGCCCTGTTCTTTTTCCAATCGCTGAGATTAAGTCCAACGACCAAGAAATGGGTGCAAAGTCAGTCAATTAACACAGAAGTTGGTAGAAAGGATGAAGAAAATCGTGAAAGAAAGAGTCGCTCGATGCTAACAACGACAAAGATTGGATCGCCGGAAATAACAGCAACTCAAGTTTTTCACTATTGATATCACCGGCGATTATAATTAGCGACACTTGTGGTGTCTCTGTTATAATTTTTGCCTGCATCTGAGTCGTTATTACTGAAATAGCGACTATTAAACGAACAGGCTTTCCATTGCATCAATACACGTTTTGAAGAAGATGCCAAATGAAAAAGAGAAAGAACATTGGGTTAGAGCAAGTTCAACGGTGATTTTTAACCTATTGTTAAGGAATGCTTATGATTAAAAATAAATCAAAATACAATAATAATGATAAAATCGATTCTAAGTTAAGGATTTTTAGAATCGTTTAGGATCGTATATGTGTCGCTCTGTCGTTGGTTGGGAAATAAACAAAACCAAAAAGATTTTTTCTTCCTCTCTTTCGTTTTCTTTCGAGCCGATCCTCCTCCTCTGTGATTTTCGTCTCAAGTCTCAATCCGTCGAATTCAAAGAAGAGATGTGTCGGAATCGGTTTCTAATCCGCCGTTATCACCATCCAAGAAACGGCGGGGAAAAATTCGGCCTGATTCTTCGTAAAGAAATCGGGAAGTTAAAGAAATCGATGAGTTTGGTTCAAGGACGCTCCAATCTTGTCTCCATGGTACGCATATCTCTGATTTGAAGTGTAGATCTTTACTATCTTCTGAATTGAGAGTAGAAATTAGAAATTTAGGGTTTACTGATTTGAGAATTGATTAGTAAAATTAGGATTCTTTCGATTGGGTATTTATTTTAGCAAGATTAGTGTTTACGATTGTCGATTGGGTATTTGTTTTTTGCTGTAAATTTTGTTTGATTAATGTTGGGTCTTTGTCGATTGGGTGTTTGATTTTAGCAAGTTCAGGATGTGAGTTTCATCTCTTCCTCTACTTCTTCTTCGATTACTTTGTTTGAAATTGATATTGAGTTTTCATGTTCTATGGTTGGATCTCAGACTACTGCTGAAAACTTGGTACCTATTCGTTTAGACATTCAATCTGTGGTGATTCACTGATTCTTGTTTTTTGGTTTTGGATTTCAGACCCGGATAATGAAGTTGTTGTCTTTGCCAAAAGAACTGTTAAAGACTTGAAACTTCCCTCTGCATTTATCACTCAGATTGTCCAATCTATTCAGGTAGTTTCTAAACTAGATCACACCTACACCCGTTACTTAAGTTTCTCTTCTGTTATGTTTTTGTTGTTAAGCTCTTTCACTTGTCATAGTGATGGATGATATTAATAATCGAGCATTTTAGGTTACCACTTAGTCTTATGTTAGTTGCACATTCAATTATAGCATTGCACCATGAGTTGTATTATCTCTAGGATTACATTGTGTGATGTATTTATTGCTTTGGTTATGCTTTATTCTGTTTTTGTAATGGTTGTAATCGCTTCTTTAGAACTCTCTCTGCTTACATTGGTCATTTTCCTGCTTTGTCAGTCTCAGCTCTCAGATTTTCGGGCATATGAAGGAAAATATATGTATACTGGTGAAAAGATCATACCAATCAAGGTATTATAATACAATATAACCTTCTTATTCTTCTCTTTTTGTATATGAGTAATTTGCTGAAAATAACTCTGTGGTGTATTGGTTGTGTTTCTAATGTATGAACTGCTTTGTTCTGTTACGTTCTTTCAGTTGCTGATGTGTTTAGCTTGGCGTACAATGATGAGGTTGACAGCTTTCTTGGTCAGCGCCGTTCATCAAATCATGAAGCAATGTCGAACATGAAGACTGAGTTTATGGCTTTATGGGATGGGTTTTCTACTGATCATAAGTTGAATTTTTTCACCTTTCGGCTTACTTTACCATAGAGACTATTGCAATCTAGAGTAGGTTTTATAAATTTCAACAAACCAAATTGTACTTGACATATTTATACTTTTCTAAAATAATGTTTTTTTTTTTTAAATTTAAAAACCCAAAATTAGGATCTACCATTGGAGCATACCATTTTACATTTTTTTAAAAAAGTTTTTAACTTCATTATTTCTAGTTATTATAATGAAAAACATACTTAACATCTTTTTTTAACACTCCACCATTGAACTTGCTCTTACATCGAAAGTCCTTCGATAAGAATTTGATTTTTGTATTCACACCCATAAAAAAAAAGAATTTGATTTTGTATTAGTCAAATTTGTACAAACAAGAAAAATGGAGTCCACGTGAAATAATAGAAGAGAAAGCGTTATATATAGCTCATCATGCCAAACCCGTTAGTTTTTTTTTCTCTTTTTTTTTTCTTTTTTCTTATTAAGATTGTTAAATAAAAACTCCCTATGACAATTAAGCAGTATACAATATTCTTTTGAAGAAAGTTATTGTCCTATATAGGATAGCTTTCTTAATTATGTATTTTGGATCTTTGTTGCATGGAAACTCTTTTTGACGTGCGTTTTCAGTTTCCGAATTTTGGAAACGGAAACTCGTGGAAACTCGGAAACAAGCCACAGAAACACGTTTCCTAAAAATCCCAGTTTGGAAACACGATAGAAACTCTGTTTCCGTTTTGGAAACGCGACGGAAACTCTTTTTTATAATTTAAAGGCAGTTTTGTTTGGTGAAACCAATGAAAATGAGAATGGCGATGCTGGTCAAAAAAATTGATTTTGAACATTTTAGTTTTTTTTTTACAGTTTTATTTTTAATTGAACTATTTAATATTTATGTTTTGAATTGGTGTTGTTTCAGAATTTTTTTTAATTATGATTTTTATGTTTGGGGATTTATTATATTTATATTATATATATATATAGATATATATACGGTTCCTATACGTTTCCATCACCTAATTTTCAAAAAATCCGTTTCCCGTTTACAAAACGTTTCGTTTCCGCATTTCCGTTTCCATTTCCATGCAACATAGTTTTGGATTTAACAAATGTCATGAACGATCACTTAAAAAATTAACCTACACGACAAATCAAGCTGATTTATAAATTTATATTATGATAGTTGACTATTTTCACCCTAGTTTAGAACTTAGAATGGTCAAAACCTTTTTTTCTTTAACTAAATTTCCTCGAAAAAATATAAACGAGAACTATGTATGTGTTTGCTCAAAGAAAAAAAAAACAAAACTATGTAAATTTCTTAAGAATCATAACCCTTCTTCACCTATAAAATTATAAATAAGCCTAACCTCGAACTTCAAGTTTTGTATATATATTAAAAGAGACATAATCTTTAACTATATTATAATGGGTGACTTAGTTTCTGGTATTGCAGTCTTTTTTATATGGGGTTTTTAATATATTATAAAGAAATAAGTCTTATTAATCAACGAATAATTTTATCAAAAGTCAATGGCCTTACGTACGAATTTATCGGGCTATATAAAGTAGTAGGAAACCTTTTCACCTCATCCACATTAACTTAAAGAAAGAGAGATGGCGAGACACTTGGAAGATGTAATGAGCATGGCTACAACGACACATTTCGATGCCAGCTACCTGTTTCATGTTGTGTTCTTGGCTCTGATCGGCTGTTGTGTCCTCTCGGCTATGTTATTCTCTTGCGCCGATGGAGTTTCCGACAACAGAACCACTTCGGCAAACACTACCGGTGGCGGAGGTTGTGGGGGAGGCGGTTGCGGTGGTTGTGGAGCTTGAGAGATTTCATTCGTCTTCGTCGGGGGGAAAAATAGAACATTCGACCATTTTGCTTTCGTATTATCGTTACGTATATATCTGCTTATTTTTAGTACGTGTAAGCATAGATTGTATAGCTCTTGTATATAAAAAAAGTAATACGTACTATTTCTTCCATCCATCTTCATTTAAAATGTTAATTTGATGGACAAGGCACTATAGAATTTTAATTTAATGAACTGATGATGGATAATTCCTTAAAAAAAACAGAATAAACAGATCTAATGAAAAACCCCAAACAAAAACTGTAGCAATTGAATTCATACTAAAATTTATTTTTTCTTTAGTCGTTTTCATTGTAAACCAGAGTAAACATATCCAAATCCCATATTGAAACCTTAACTTTTGAAGAGATTCATAAGTCTAATTAGAAAGCGTTGACTAAGTCTCATGGGCTCCTAATCGACACAAACAACAGCACATTCATGTGTTCATGAGATAAACTAAAAAATAGGAGCTACCATCAAAGATTCTTCATGGACCCGAAACCCGTATACCGGATCAATTCTTTGCCAAAAAAGAGACGATCCTATAGATGATTATTTGGTGAGCCAAGAAGAAAGGTGCTGAAGGGGATAAGTTTTTTCAGGCGCTGATGGCATCTGATTCTTTACACCTTGTCATCTTCGCTTGTAGTTGTATTTCTTGTCCAATAATTTTCTTATGTATTTTGGAAACAAATGTCATGAACGATCACTTAAAATAACCACTATAAATGCAAACCAAATTTTATTTTAAAATAACCTACAAGGCAAATCAAGCTGATATATAAATTAATATATACATTATATCACGGTAGTTGTCTATTCTCACCCTAGTTTAGAACTTAGAATGGTCAGAAAACCCTTATTTTAATTTCAACTAAGTTTAATTTCCTTGAAAACCCCTAAACTAGAACTATGTATGTTTTTTGTTTTTTGTTTTTTTTGACAAACGAACTATGTATGTAATTTATCAATATTGACAGAAAAAATGAAAAGAAACAAATTTCTTAGGGTGATAACCATAAACATATAGAATTATAAAAAAGCCTGGCCTCGAACTTCAAGTTTTATATATTAAAAGAAACATAATCTTTAACTATAAATCATTATGAACTGGATGCGAAATATGTATTAGCATCAACTAATAATATAAACTGGATCTAATCTAAGTCAGAATTACGCAGTCAAAAATGTGTTTATAAAAAGGTAATAGACTAAAATGGGTGACTCGGTATTTTGCAGTTTTTTTTATTTAAATGTAAATCTGTATAATCAACGAATGATTTTATCAAAAGTCAATGGCCACTAGCTATACGAATTTATCGGCTATAAATAGTAGGAAAGCTTTTCACTTAAAGAACTTACACTAGTAAAAAAGTTCTATATAGTTACAGAATTATTTGTAGGTATAATCTTGTTTTTGTAGCAAACAACTTTTTGTTACAGATTTGTGACAAAAATAGTTAGTAACTATTTGGTTGTAGCAAAATTTTTAATCGTAGATACTTGTCGCAATTTACTACAAATTTGCGACTAACTGAAAAGTAGCAAATTGCTACGGTTGGTGACAATTTGCTTTAGTTATTTGTTACAGAAGGAGTCTGAAAAATCAGTAACAATTAGCCTCAAAAAGTTACAAATTGGGGGTCGGCTAAAGATGACATTTAGCTACAGAACGACTTGTGACAAACTTGTTACTGATTATTTACCGTAATGTTTAGCTTCCATTTGCTACGATGACCTGAATATATCATTGGAAAACAAAATTCCAAAACTCTGATTACAGAAAATAAAACAGAGTTCAAACATTCTGACAATAAAACAGAGTGTTAAACATTCAGAAAATAAAACAGAGTTTTAAGCTAGCAGAGAAAAGAAAGAGTTCTAAATAGATAGTTGAGTAAAGAAAGGTGGGAGAACAACATCTTTAGAAGAGGGCACCGCCCACAAGCTCTGCATCTTCATCTTCTTCTTGCTCATGAGACTCATCAGGGACATTAATGGGATGACTTCAATGGACGTCAGCCATTTCTGGAGGTTAATCTGATACACTATACCGCCATGTGCATCATCCCAGTAAAAAATTTGCTGCAAAAGGAGAGAATAATGTATGTAGTTCATTAGTAGTAAAATGGTAATGTTAAACATTATAGTGTAAGAAGCATGACTTACTATGAAATCACCCCACCACTGCATGAACGCCTCACTGGGGACAGAGCTTATGTTATACCAGGGTCCATCAAAGTGTCTACGGATTGAAGCAACGATTGCTCGCCGTGGAGGATTATCAAGACCAAATCTGAAAATACAAATAAAAGCATGATCTGATAAATATCGAAGATGTAAATACAAATGTTGTGAGAGCCTAGTTAAACCTGATCGTTTCTTGTGTTCTCAAAATGTGATGACATTCTGATCGATTCTCGTGAACACAAAGATCATGCCACAACACAAACAATTAAATCTCTGATGAAAACATGATGATAAAGTAATTGCATATGAGACGACACAATCAGTTTATGTACAAATAAAGATAGGAAAACGTATTCCACATGAATTATCAACAAGTGGTGAACTCTGAACAAAACCTAGAGATCTCTTCACTCTCAAAGCCTAAAGGCTCCCAACTAACCAAACGGTAAACACCTTCTTAATTTGTTTTTCACCTTACTTCTACTATCCCAGTGCCTATCAAAGGGTCTGGATTCTTTACACCAAAACTTGGTAACAGAACATGATTCGTCCTTGTTACTGCTTCAAGTGTGAAATAGATATTAAGAAGACTTGCAATATTCCAAGGCGTACACTAGGTCCCCTAGATTCAATTATATGAAACAAGAACTAAAAAAATGAATTCACTTCCTGTTCATTAAAATGAAACACCAATAATGGTTCAAAAATATATATTCTTACCTCTACTACAAAATGACGACCATAAATAGTTCTTGTCAGCTGACATTTTTTTGATCGTTCAACATCAGGAACCTACAACACGTAAACTGAGTTTAAACCAATTCAATTTAACAGAGTGTAAACGGACACAAAGAAAAGTGAACACTGAGCTCACAATATCATCTATTGGATGTGCATTCACCTAATCCAGAAACCATTGAAGCTTCTTGTCGCTGATACCAAACAATGAATTCGTGTGCCAAGTGCTACATTGAGATGGATGAACCTAAACAAAGGATACACATAGAACAAAATCAAACATGAAAGAGAGCAATATGTATTTGTCGGAGTTACCTTTGTAATGGCAACCTGCATAATAAACAGAGCCGAAGAGAGAAGGCTTCGAAGAAGAACCATCATCTTAGTCGCCGCAATCAGCGACGAGAGTCAAAAGCTCTCGATCTTTTTCATGATTGGCCACTGCAATCTTCGGCTTCTCGTCTCCGTCGCCGATATACTAACCTAATCGATAGTCTCTCTGCAATTGATGTGACTGCTCCTCCATGTAACCCATTAAAGAAACTTTACAAATCAAAGATCAAGACTTTACGAAACCCATATGATTTAATTAATTGAAAACCAGAGAGAAGAAGAAGAAGAATGTTACGTATATGGCTGGTGTTACGATGACGGAGCACGGGACAAGGCCCCGCGATGGAGAGAACTCTGGTACTGTTTAAATGCTCCTAGCTGATGAACGTATCTCTGATCTGAAAGATTGCGAGTCTCTCTCTCAATTCCTCCTCAGGTCAGGACCACGGAGATCTCGTCTCCCCACTCTCTCAAACTTTTTTTTTTTTTACTTGGGGGAAAAATATTTTAGGTCACCGATGAAGAAGGGAAAGAAAAGTGTTTTAAGTGTTTAAGGGTGAATAAAATGCTACCAATTTGCTACATTTAGTTTTGTGTGTTATAATGTTACAAAATTTTATGTCACTAAATATATAGCACTTTTCTACAAAATTATGTATGTTACTATTTGTCACTTTATAGCTACATTTAGTAACTAATTAGCTACAATAATTATTAACTTAAATTTTGTCACTAATTTGTAACAGTTTATAGATATTATTTGTTATTAATTTTTTTGTAGCAAAAAAATGTAACTATATGATACAAATTTACTAGTGTTAACCTCATCCACATTAACTTAAAAGAAAGAGAGATGGTGAGACACTTGGAAGATGTAATGAGCATGGCTACAACAACAACAACACATTTTAATGCTAGCTATCTGTTTCATGTTGTGTTCTTGGCTCTGATCGGCTGTTGTGGCCTCTCGGCTATGCTATTCTCTTGCGCCGATGGAGTTTCCAACAACAAATCCAATTCGGCAAAGACTACCGGTGGTGGAGGTTGTGGGGGCGGCGGTTGCGGTGGTTGTGGTGGAGGTTGAGAAATTTCATTCGCTTCGTCGGGAAAAAAAACACAGAACATTGGACCATTTTACTTTCGTATTATCGTTACGTAAATAGATCCCTTATTTGTAGTACTGTGTAAGCAGAGATTGTGTTTTTCTTGTATATAAAAAGAAATACTATTTCTTTCCAATTCCATCTTCAGTTAAACTGTTAATTTGATGACGATTAAAAATTCATAATAAACATCTAATGAAAAACCTCAAACAAAAATTGTACTAAAATTAATTTTTTTCATTAGTCATTTTCATCAGAGAGTAAACATATCCAAATCCCATATTGAAACCTTTAATCTTCGAAGAGATTCATAATTCTAAGAAAGCGTTGGCTGTGTCTCATGGGCCCTAATAGACACCAGGAGCAGAACCAAGATTCATGTCTTCATCTGATAAACTAAAATAAGAGCTACCATCAAAGATTCTTCATGGATTCGAAACCCGTACCGGATCAATTGATTGCCAAAAAGAGACGATCCTAGAGATTATTTGGTGAGACAAGAAGAGCGGCGCTCAACGGGAAAAGGTATTTTCAGGCGTTGATGGCAACTGATTCTTTAGACCTTATCATCTTCGCTTGTAGTTTCTGCATAAAAGCTGGATTGGCTTGGAGTCTCTGTTTTACATATGAAGTTCTTATGTCCTCAGCAATCTTGTTCGCTTTCGCAGATTCCTCTATCAAACCGTAAAGAGTTCTCAAGCAGTCTTTCCTGTTTTCCTCTCGGTGTTCAAACCTGTGACAGGACACAAAACATTTCATGATCCAACATTCTTGTCTCATGAAAAAAAAAAAAAAAAAGCTTAAGATTTATAGTTATATACCTCTCACTGGTGATTGTAAGCTCGTCTTTCCCCGAATGGTATCTTTTCCCCACAAGTTCCCTTAGCCTTCGAGCCTGATGCTTTGAAAGCCCGAGCTCTTTCACTGTAACAGACATTTTAACTTACCTGTTCTTTGGATGCCACGCATCTCTTCAAGTCTTTGCACAGTTCTGTCTTCAAGTCTTTGCATAGTTCTGTCCTGATGAGTTACCACCAACCAAGCCTTTCGTCAAAAAAGACTACACCTGTAACTGTCTGTACTGTTTGTAACATACCATTCTGACATTCTCAAATGTAACATCAAGTCTTTTTTTTTAGTTTTTGTAACATCCAGTATCTAATCAAAATTGCTATCTTCATTTATAGATAGGCCACTGAGATTGCCCTTTCAGTCAAAATGGTTATTTTCGTTTTCAAATTTACTGTCAAACTTCTTCGGCTAAAGCCTCTACTCGTTTTCGATGTAATATTCTAGGATCCAATGTTTTATTGATGTTTAGAATTTGACTTGGAGAGCTCATGGCTTCAATACTTTCTTTACACGACTTGATTCTGGATGACATTATAAATAAAGAAATACAAATTCTATGTTTTGAATGTTATTGTAAGATGTTATTGGGAACTATATATCAAAAGAACAAGAATTGGCTGTAATAAGAAAAATCAGATAAAGCTTTCTATTCTAGGCTGCATTATCCATCAAAAAGAAGTTGAATGTCAATCAACTTCTCAAAGCCCAGTGCATGATCATCATCTTTCCCCACATTATAAATATTCTCACACACCAGAAAAAAATCAAATTTTAATACACAAAAACAGACAAAAATAGTTTAGGATCCTCAGAGTCAATGATCATCCAGATAGGATGCTAATTCTGTGACACATGATCAAATATTTGAGTCGAGAGTCCCAGTAAGGCAGTAATCGAAGTTCTGATTCTACTCCTACCGTTTGACAATTATGACAAAACTAATCAATATGTATGAAACAAAAAGGAGAAACCTTGATATTAAGTCACTAGAAAGAAATACAATCCCACTAAACCACAAATAAAACCACTAAACCACAAATACATGGGGAGTCTAAGTTCAACCATTGCGCAAACACAAAACATGATAAAAGAAGAAGAAGCAAAGCTTAGATAGAGCAAGAGGAATGTTCTCGGACCTGTTTTGAAAGAAACTACCACACTACCTCACAGTGACGATGTCATCAATCTTCATAATCATCCTTACACATTCAGTTGCTAGAGTGATTGCACTAGTACTCACAAGTAGGGGTTGAACAACGTTTTCCTCCAAGATGTTGGTAATTTGCCCTTTCCTCACATTGATACCGGCGTTGATTTCTCCTTGAGCATGCTTGTTCCTGAGTTCAGTCACAATAGCGATAGGGTTTAACCCTGCATTCTCGGCCAGAGTGTAAGGAATGACCTCAAGAGCTTCAGCGAAAGACTTCACACAGTAACCTTCCATACCATGAAGCACCTTAGCCCAAGCACCAAGCTGCCTTGAGAGCTCAATCTCTGGTGCACCACCTCCTGCAATCAAGAACCTCTTGCTCACGAGACACCTAACCACACATAAGGCATCATGTAAACTCCTTTCAGCTTCATCTAGAACAAGCTGGTTGGAGCCACGGACGAGAACAGATGTAGTTCTTCCCATATCTTTGATTCCAGTGATCTTCAAAATCTTTCCATCTCCAAGGGAGGCCTCTTCAACAAGATCAGCGTGACCAAGCTTCTCAGCTCTGAAATGTTCAATATTGGCGATTGGCAAGCAGTTCAATGTCTTGGTGATGAATTCAATCTCATCTCTCTCAACATCCTTGATAACCATGATTTTAGCTTTGGCCAAATAGTGAAGTGAAAGATCAGTGACAGCATCCCTCAAAATACTCTTCTGGATGAGCAACACATTGCAACCAGTTGCTTTAATCTTCTTAATCATCCCCAAGATGTAGTTCCTCTCCTCTTTCAAGATCCTATCCATCTGAGTATAGTCAGAGACAACAATACTCTGCTCAATGTCAGTCTTGGGAGGTGAGATCTGGAACTGAATCACAGCAATCTTAGCATTCTCCACACGAGTGGGTCCACCAGCAGCACGGCTAACCTTCTTGTCAAAAACCAAACCTTTCACAGTATGTGTATCATCCACAGTCCCACCAAGCTTCTTAACAATCTTAATATCACGCAAATCAACAATCTCAGGCTTCTCCGGATCTATAACAGAGAGAACCGCATCTACAGCTAAAGGAGCAAGCAATGTAGAGTACTGACTAACAACCTTACTGTTAAGAGAGGTGCTCGCAGATTTAACAAGGGAATCTCGATCAGTGAGCTCAACAGGAACAGCCATGGCCGTCAAAATATCAATAGCCTTACCACAAGCCTTGTGAAGCGAATCTGAGATCACAGTAGGGTGGATCCCGTTCGTGAGAAGCGATTGACACTCCTTGAGAAGCGCACCGGCGATTACAACGACAGTGGTGGTACCATCTCCGGCGGCTGAGTCTTGCGATTTAGAAAGCTCGACCAACATCTTCGCGGCTGGCTGCAAAACCTCCATCTTGTTGAGGATCGTAGCTCCGTCGTTAGTGATGATAACCTCGCCGTTGGCCGTGGAAATCATCTTGTCCATACCTTTAGGACCCAAACTCGTACGTACGGCGTCAGATACGGCGCGAGCAGAGTTGATGTTGGCGAATCTGATATCTTCTCTACGCTTGTTGTCTACGAACGACTCTGCTTTAGATCCACGGGGCTTCGATGCCATCGGTGCTGCTACCACCGCCATTTCTTGCTACAATAGACTGAGAGAGATCGAGATTTTGGGTTTATGATTTCTACGGGAAAATGATCTGGAGTCGATGAACAACAAAACCCTAGATGGAAAATGAAAAAGAGAGAAAGATAATTAAAAATTTCAAAAAAATCACTAGGGTTTGTACAAATGGGCCTGATGAATTACATTTAGCCCAAAAAGGCCTGATGAATTACATTTAGCCCAAAAAGGCCTGATTGTTTTCAAAAAAAAAGTCAAACTACAATTGCTAACTAACTAGGATCGGAATATTTATATATACATATGATTCTTACGAAATGACATATATTGGGCATCTCCATTGGAAGCCTCCTATTCTGAAACTCTTATATTTTTTTTTTTAATTAAAAAGTATACTTTTACAAAATAAGAAGTTTTTGTTGTTGAATAAAATTATACTCCTCCATTGGTAGACAGACTCTTATTAGGGTTTTTATTTTTGAAAAAAAAAAAATATGTTTGAAATATAATTAATTTAAGTAGAATAATTAGTTTAAATATTTAAACAATTAAGATTTTATTAAAATGGAAAATTATTGAATTTCATAAACTTTTAAACATACAAAACAGAAAAGCATATTAAAATAGAAGTAGAAATCACAAATGGGGACAAGCATTATCTAACAAGCATTTATCCCAACCAACAACAAACACAAACTCAATCAACTCAACACACAATGCTTACCTAATCTGAAAAAATTCAAATACAAGAGAGGACAATGAGTTACCTTTATATCGTTAGCCTCAGCTGTATCCCCACCCACCAGAAATGTGTCAAACGGACTCTACAAAAGAGATTGAAATTGGGTTGAGTAGTCATAACTTAGAGTTACAAGAGCAGTCATGTGTAAGGCTGTGTGAATCAGACTAAGTAGCTAACCTTGTCATAACACCGGGAATCAACACCAGGTGAATTTCCTTGGATCAGTTCTTGGCAACATCTCATTTTCTCAAATGTATGATGACCTATAAAAAATCAGGGAAAAAAAAATGCAAGATATGAAAAAGATTCTCAACTACGAGAATGATTTTAAAGAAGAAAGCAAAACAAAAACAGATATACACAATTTATGCAGTAGCTAAGACAAACTGAGAACAAGATTTCCTAAGACCCCTCGAAGCGAATACAACCGTCACAGCCTAATAGTAGTGACCTTAGAATTAAGCCACACACACAACATTTTACTTGGATCATAATTCCAATTATCCACATCTAAAATTGGGCTTTTGAGCTTTCGTCATTTGATAAACAATCACATTTGATATTATTTAAACCTTTAAAAATCAAAATTGCTTATCACATTCATCAAAAGACTCAAGATTCCTTAATAATTGCACTCACGGGGACCTATTAAATACACAAAATCAAGCTTCTTGCAGTAATCACAAAACCCCAAAACCTAAAAAGGAATGGTGTTTTGTATAAATTATGAAGCTAAAAAAACCCAAACAATCGAGAAGCCTACATTTATATATAAAAACGAACAGCATCAAGAAAAAAAAAAGAGCAGAGAATTAGGGAAACCCAAGGCATTGAAGACCAAACGAGAAGTTAAATTTTACATACTTTGATATTTTGCCAAACGGATCATCCTATCTAATACCGACACTGGACACAAAGTATGAATCAAGCAATGGACAAGATCAATGGAAACATACAATTTATGCCTAAATTTATCTTCATTCATGGCTAATTTCGTTAATCCTAATAAAAATCATGCCTACCAACACAAAAACAAAACAAAACAAAAGAGATATTGAAGAACCCTAATTTTCCAAAATCCAAAAACCTAATTTCGAAATCGTTATAAAACAAGAATTCAAACAAATATAAACATGAAATTACCATCAGATGGAGATTGGTTCATCAAATTCTCGAAAAGCAGTGAAGGAAACGCTTTGATTTGGTGGAAAAAAAACTCTCAACGAGTCAATATCCAAACTCGTCGATAGATCAGAACCTCTGATGTGTTGTTCTGATTGCTCAATAATCACCTCCGGCTGAAGATTGTTTAATCAACAAGACCAAAGAACGGAGATTGGTGGCTTCGCAAATATGAGAAATTGGGGAAGTGAAAGAACGGTGTTTGTCGCGAAAGAGATGGGGAGAAGAAAGAGACAGAAAGGGCAAAATGAAAAAAATAAAACCAATCATATGTCTTTTTTTTTTTTTTTTTTCTTTTTTGTCGTCAAACCAATCATATGTCTAGAGGTAACAATAAGGTAAGACCATGGGCATTGGTGTCCCATAGTTTTTGGTCTCCCAAATTTAATATTATTGTTATTTTAAAAGTTTCTTATGTAAGATCATTGTTGTTTATTTGTATTTGGTCCTCCATCTGGTTTTTGTCTTGCAAGATGGTTTCAAGAGAAACGGTAGGCTGTGTAATTTACGATGCAGCTTGTCTTCTTTATAGACCAGGGATTTCACTGATCAGACTGATGTATACATTGTGAAAATTTTTGTCAAATGCTGAAATATCATGTTTCCTTTAGTCCCATTGGTTAGTATCTCATACTGTTGGTGGACTGTCTGATGTTATTGGATCAAACTTCAGAGCATAGAGTGAAGTCTCTCATTCTCTGTCCTAACATGGTTTCTGGTTATGTCATCAATGGTGGGATAACCAGAAAGGGCCATAGTAATCTCAAACTCATTCTTTAGCATCTCGATCAAGCAAAACCGAAATCCTACCTCTAACAGCATGTACAACCTGCAGTTCCAGGAAACAAAATTCAGTTTGTTAAGACGAATAAGTTTTTTTAAAGCATGCTTTGATGAGGTTACCTCTTCTAAGACAGTTATCGTAGCAGGGGAATAGTCAAGCTGGCGAGCCTCGTGGTTAGATACCACTATACCATCTACACGGGCTTCAACAGCCTTAAGAGCTGCCAATAACATCAAACAGAGTGTTCGTTTATATGCCTTGGACTTGCTACAGAGTATGGTACATGCTATATGAGACATGGATCTTACCGTCTTCACGTGTGAGTAACCCTTTGACAAGGATTGGCAACTTTGTAACCCAAATCAATCCTCGTTACAAGTTAAGTCCTAAATCAATGCAACAAACCCACAACACGGTAAAGAAAATGGAGAAGCAGAAGTAAGTCTAGTCCCCGATTCAGAGAGCAATTAGATGAAACTTAGAACCAATGGGTATCAAACTTAAGCTTTAACTTGGAATCCTACAATGAGATGAACATCACTACACTACAATTAAGCTAGTTTCTAACTAAAAATGAGATCTTTTAAAATGGGTAAAGCAAATTTGGATCACATACCAAAGATTTGCTGGGGAAATCCTTGTGGGGTGGAGGATCAGACACCGTCTCCGCCGGAGCAACAGTGGCGTACCCATATCGCGAGAAACAGTGGTGTACCCATATCGGCTTCGTGAAATCGTCGAGGATGTGTATCGGTTTGTCGTCGCCGTCGAGAGAACAGAAAGAAGTCGAAGAATATGTTGAAGTCGACGGACGAACGGTTTCTACACCCAATCACAATAGAGCACGTGTCGAAATCGACGGACGAAAAACGTCCCCAAATAAGAAGTGTTTCTTCAATATTGAGTCTTTTTGAATTAAATTAAAATCAGAAAAAAAAAACGAAGGACGGCTCAAGTCGTCACTGTTGCACATGCTCTAAGAATAAGAGTTGATCTCAAAACTGACTAGTTAAGGTGCAACTCTTAGGGCATGTTTATAGGGAGATCAGTTTAGGGTGTTCTTAGAGTATAAATATGAGAATCTGTTAAAAATATCTCTTTTGATATATCCCTTTTCAAAAATACCCTCTTTTCTGGCAATTTTTATTTTTGCCCTCCTTTAATTTTTAATGACCATTTTACCCTTAAATGGAAAATATTTTATTCAATAAAAAGAAAAACAAAATTTTCCCGCCAAAAACTTTTCGACATATTTTTCCGCCAAAATTTTTTCGAAAACATTTTCCCGGCAAAAAGTTTTTTGTCCAAAAAATTTTGATAAAAAACTTTGACAAAAAAATTTCCCGCCAACAATTTTCCCGCCAAAAAAATTTACAAGGTTTTTAAAAGGTTTTATAAAGGTTTTTAAAAGGTTTTATAAAGGTTTTTAAAAGGTTTTATAAAATTTACAACCATCCCAGCTACAGATCTCCACAAGAACAGCCTCAATCCTCCAGAAATCCTCAAGAACACTCACAAAACTCTCTCTCTCTTTTTCTCGAAAACGGCCAAAACTCCCCGAATGAAACCAAAACTCAATTTAAGGGTTTCCTTTTCCCTTTGCCCAAAACGCAGCGTTTGACTTAAGTCAAAACGCAGAAAATTGAACCTGCATCGACCGATGCACCAACTGCATAGACCGATGCAATCCCCAAACTGGGATTTCAGTTCACGGATGTTACAATTCTCCCCCACCAATAAGGATTTGTCCCCGAATCCCGCAGTACCTTTCATCCTCCAAGGACCTCCGTGCCACCATCAACACGGCACGCACGTCCCCAGATCGGACCAAACACCGTCAGCCAAGGTTTCCCGTGCCACTGTCGCAACAGCCCGCACACCTCCGTTTGACCCTCGAGGTCTCCCTCTAGCCAATATACTCGCATCACAAACACTATTTGCTCACAACTCAGTGCTTCCCCCGTCCGTGGTCGCAACCACGAATCATGTCGGCTTGCCTTCAGGCCAACTGTCTTAAGCTACGGCATCCAGGAAGTCACTCACACACACTCCCCCCGCTCTCGGGTTGCAACCTTCGAGACATACCGGCTCACTGCCGAGCCTCGGCTCACAGCTACGATATGCAGGGAGTTTCACATATCTCGCTCTTGGGTCGTCACCCTCAAGCGCACTCTCGGATCGTCATCCGAAGCATCATACCACTCCCACTCTCTGGTCACAAAGTCCATCGAGCTATCGGTATCACATGAGTTGGGCCCACACGGCCTTGAGCAAAAACAAATCTGATGCCATCGAGTATCTCCCGGCTAGATCTACCTCAACACTTCCCACAAAAATTCCCTTTTAGAAAATTTCTAATTCTGGAAACTTCCCTTTTGTGGAAACTTTCTATTTATGGAAACTTCCAAAATAGAAACCCGAGCTATTTCTCTTTTCCCATGACAACAACAGTCAATATAAAGAAAAAAACTCATCTTATTAATCTCAAAAATTTCATAATCGTTACAACCTCAACAAAAATACAACAGAAAAAAAATAAGATACAACAATCCAATTTATCAACCCGCATCCCGAGCACCACCTCATCTTAGTACTTAGTCGCACAACCAACCAGCCCTAAGCGACCAAATACCTGGAGAGATGGGCTGGAATACTCCGTACCTGCTCCAGCCATGGACTAAAACTCGGACCCGGCTAGACAAGCTCAAGTCACGGTCTGCTTCTCAAACCACTTCTTAAACCTTGCCTTCATCCTCGCCTCGGGCTCCCAAGTCTGCTCCTCTACTCCATCACAGTCCCACAGGACTTTCATCAAAGGAATCTTCTTCTTCCGAAGTTCCTTGACTCCCCTCTCGAGCACCCTCAATGGCCTCGCCTCTAAAGTCATGTTAGGCTGAAGATCCTCAGGAATCTTAGCCAACAACTGATCACCCTCGTGAAGACACTTCCTCAGCATCGCACGCATAACCTCAGGCAACTCCAACCGATATGCCACTGGTCCCACCCGCTCAACCACTCTGAACGGACCCATGTACCTCGAACTCAACTTAGTCTCTGAGAATGACCTGTTCGAACCCCGCAACATGGCCATCTCGAGATACACTCTATCACCAACCTGAAACTCAAGATCCTTCCTCCTCTTATCAGCATAGCTCTTCTGCCGATCCTGAGCCTCCTTCATGTTCAGCCTCAGAACCCGAATCTTCTCCAAGGTCTCCTGAACAAAATCTGCACCAAATATGCTCCTCTCCCCCACCTGAGTCCAACATAATGGTGTACGACACGGCCTCCCATACAAGGCCTCATAAGGAGCCATCCCAATACTAGCCGGGTAGCTGTTGTTATAAGCAAACTCCACCAAGCTCAAATGATCTGCCCAATGACCACCCCAGTCCAACACGCACATCCTCAGTAAATCCTCTAAAATCTGGATCGTCCTCTCTGACTGACCGTCCGTCTGAGGATGATAGGCTGTACTCATATGCACCTTCGTGCCCATCTCTGCCTGAAACGCCCTCCAGAACACCGAAGTGAACTTGGAATCTCTATCAGACACAATACTAGCAGGCACATCATGCAATCTGACTATCTCCCTCACATACTTATTGGCCAAAACCGCTGCTCCATCAGTTTTCTTGATGGCCAGAAAATGTGTAGACTTAGTCAAACGGTCCACTATGACCAAAATAGCATCAAACGTCCTCGACACAGGTAAACCTACCACGAAGTCCATCGTGATCAAATCCCACTTCCACTCTGGAATGGGCAAACTCTAAAGTAATCCACCAGGAACCTGATGTTCCGCCTTCACTAGCTGGCAAGTATCACACTTCGCCACCCAGTCGGCTACGTCCTTCTTCATCCCGACCCAGTGATAATACCGCTTGAGGTCACGGTACATCTTGGTCACCCCTGGATGAATAGAGAACTTGCTCGAATGAGCCTCTCTCAGTATCTCCTGCCTCAAATCCTCACCCTTGGGCACACAGATCCGACCATGCACAAGGATAGTACCATTAGCAGAAACCTGATACTCTGCACCCGCAGCCTTAGAGGCATTCACCAGCCCCTCATCGCTCTCTTGAGCTAACCTCACTTTGCTCAACAAATCCGCTCTTTCAGCTGCCTCCAAACCCAAAGTTTCCTAGATAGCACACAAACTCAACGCACTAATCTCACCTACCGACGCCTCCAAATCCTGCTCCTGAGCCGAAGCCACCCTCTTCCGACTCAAGGCATCGGCAACCAAGTTAGCTTTACCAGGATGGTAAGCTATGTCCAGATCATAATCCGCTACCAGCTCCATCCAACGCCTCTGCCTCAGATTCAGCTCAGGGTGAGTAAAAATGTACTTCAGACTCTTCTGATCTGTAAATACCTGTACCTTCCCACCATACAGATAGGATCTCCAAATCTTAAGAGCACAGATCACTGCTGCCATCTCTAAATCATGAGTAGGATAATTAACTTCATGCTTCCGCAACTGCCGCGAAGCATAGGCTATAACCTTCCCCATGCTGCATAAGTACACAACCCAACCCCACTCTAGAAGAGTCTGTATACACAACATAAGGCTCGTCCAGCTCAGTCAGTGCTAACACCGGCGTGGTAGTCAACATCTGCTTGAGACTTGCAAAACTAGCCTCACACTCTGGTGACCACACAAATGGGACATCCTTCCCTGTCAACTTAGTCATAGGACGTGCTCTGCTCACAAACCCCTTCACAAATCTCCTGTAGTAACCTGCCAATCCAAAAACTCCTGATCTCTGTGGCGTTCTGCGGTCTAGGCCTATCCCTGATAGCCTGAATCTTCTCTGGATCTACTGAAACCCCCTCAGCAGAAACAATGTGACCTAGAAAGCCCATCTCACGCTGCCAAAAACTGTACTTGCTCAATTTAGCAAACAACTTCTGCTCCCGCAGCTTCTCCATAACTGCCCTCAAATGCACTGCATGCTCTTCAGGACTCTTAGAAAATACCAGGATATCGTCGATGAAAATGATGACAAACACATCCAGAAAACTCCTGAAACACACTATTCATCAATCTCATAAACGCTGCTGGCGCGTTAGTCAACCCGAAAGGCATCACCATAAACTCGTAATGCCCATACCTAGTCCTGAAAGCAGTCTTCCTCACATCTGCCTCATCTATCGGTATCTGATGATAACCCGACGCTAGATCTACCTTAGAGAACCAAGTAGCACCCCTCAACTGATCCAACAACTCATCAATCCTAAGAAGAGGATACTTGTTCTTCACAGTGACCCGGTTCAAACCCCGATAATCAATGCACAACCTGAAACTCCCATCCTTCTTCTTAACAAATAACACCAGTGCTCTCCACGGTGATACACTAGAACATATGAATCCCTTGCTCCATAAATTCTCTAGTTACTTCCTCAGCTCAACTAAACAAATACTTAAGTATGCCGACATCAACTCGCTGCCACCTGAATATCAATCCTCTTGTTCGTCCAAGAACCTCTAGTAACTTGCCTCTTAGAGAAACTTCCACAAGATAGCTTAATCCAAAATTAGCTTTCCGCTTAGCAATTCTCCACAGAAAATCATCAATACGAGCGTAATAAAACAAACAAGTACCATACGTTCGCATATTCCGATTCACCGTATCAAATGCTTTGTAGGCAGCTAACTCAAACCACTTGACTTATTCCCTCCAACAAGCTTACCAAAACCTTGAATCTTGCAACCCTGTCCATCTCCAATGAACATAATCCAACATCGTCGCAACGATTAGTTTATCCTGCCATGAAGGCTTCTCGTGAATATATGTATCTGGCAAACATGCCTCTCCCGGCTCAAACCTGCTGTAACTCCCCTTCTCGGGAATCCAGCCGGTGGTGCTAGCGCAAAGCCAAAAATTCATAACCGCTCTGGTCATAAAATCCTGGCCCACTGGCCAACATAATCCTGAAATCCAAGATTAAACCATCATCACTCTCGAGGTCTACATTTCGTCGTTATGTTCATACTCACGTCCTAGGAATTGCTTGCTCCCAACTCTTCCACTCTTCCACTCTTAGGTCGCAACCTTCGAGTCATAACGATCTCACTCCCAGACCAGCGTCTTCGAGTTATACCATCTCACTCTTGGACCACAATCCTCAAGATCTCGGTATTAGGGGAACTACTCATCACCTCAGGAGAAAAACATCCCCTCTGTCACTCTCGGAGCCCTCAGCCCCTCGAGCTATCAGTATTCAGGGGAATCACCATCCCCTCAGTAGCAACAATCCTTAATGACTATAAACATCTCTCGACACAAGTACCTCCTGTGGTCCGAGTATAACATTGCAATGTTACACCTGCCCATTCAACTTACATTATCCAACTGGATTAACCCCCAAACAGGGAAATATATGCTCCTAATGCATATGTCCACTTATCCGCCTCTCTAGGTCTGATACCTCTTGAGAATAATCTCATACCGGTCATCTACAACCGCTCCATCCTTTTAACATAAGGTGGAAAGTCCTCAACATCCGCAGCCCTCGGCTGCACCCCGCCACATGTGGCACAACTGGAGCCTACACTGGTACCCCTCTCGGTAACCGCTCCAACAGCACGCCAACAGATCCGCCAAGCGATCATCTCGACCATGGGCTCCACCTGCTGCAACCCCACACCTGGGTTCCCAGCACCCCCGACATTCACACCGGCTAACCCTCTCTGGTCCCTCCTGATACGCTTGCGACCCTCTGACGTACCTCCTCGTGGAACTCTGGACCACACACTCGCTGGCCTCGGGACCCGCCCGACCATGACCACGTCCCCGTCCACGACCAACAACTCAAACACCTTTAACCACTTCTCTTCCAAGAACAGAGGCTAACAAGCAATCTTAACATAACACAAAAACACAAAAACACAAACTCACAAACTCACCGTGGAATCACACAGTCGGCTCGAAGAGGATGTTCTAGGACTCCATGCCACACACAATTGACTAACTCACATAATCAATCAAAGCATGCAAATCCCAAACATCTACAACAGAAACCTAGTGAACCCAAACCTAGAACCGTAAGGGCTCTGATACCAAAATGAAACAACCCTTCCCGTTTATTTTTTTTATATATAACATTAAATCACTATTGATCCCATACCCACTAACATCCTAGCAACAACCAACAACCGCGGATAACCAAAGAAACAAATTTCATTAAACCAAAAGAATTCCAACAATTAAAACCAATATCCAATATCACCATAATCCAATAGAGAAATAGCCAAAAACTAACATCCTACAATGTTCCTTTAACTTAATCTAGCAACCTAACAACAGCTAGACCACAACCAATCAAGCCTCTAGAACATCCCTTCATCATCGCCTTGATTCCACGATCACACTTTGCCTTTACCTGCACCACAAACACATATTGCAATGCATGAGTATTTTATAAACACTCAGTAAGGCAATCCTCCCATCTACTGGGCTATACACACAAGCAATAGAGTACCAATAACCAACACACAACAATCAACACACAACACGCAACGAACCAGGACCCGGCATCGACCGATGCCAACATGCATCGACCGATGTCAAATGAGGAAGCATCGACAGACGCAGAAGCTGCATCGACCGATGCAAGTGTAACTTGCATCGACCAGTACCCAATCTGCATCGACCGACGCATGCTCGACGCAACACGAAAATCCTAAAGTTTATCGCGCCGTCCTCGCACTTGCATCGACCGACGCAAGCTATGCATCGATCGATGCAACGTCGAGCACCGTGATTTCCCCAAAGTTTCTCGCCGGATTTCGTTCCTAACAACCGCAAAACTCAATCCCAAGCCACAAGAAAGCTTCCTAACGTCCATAGCAACGATCTAACACGTCTAACAACACAAAACAAGCAAGTTAAAGGTTCCTCTAGCTTAGATAAGCCATGGTCATGCACTTACCTTTGCCACAGAAGAAATCCAAACAAAACAAAGAAGGAAAACGCTTCTAGGAAGCTCCTACAACAATCCCAGCTACTGATCTCCACAGGAACAGCCTCAATCTTCCAGAAATCCTCAAGAACACTCACAAAACTCTCTCTCTCTTTCTTTTTCTCGAAAACGACCAAAACTCCCCGAATGAAACCAAAACTCGATTTAAGGGTTTCCTTTTCCCTTTGCCCAAAACGCAGCGTTTGACTTAAGTCAAAACGCAGAAACTTGAACCTGCATCGACCGATGCACCAACTGCATCGACCGATGCAATCCCCAAACCGGGATTTCGGTTCACGGATGTTACAGAAACAATGGCATCCTTGTGCATCAAAAGGCATATACAGAAAAAGTACTCAAGAGGTTTAATATGGAGCAAGCTCACCCATTGACTAGCCCCATGGTTCTGAGAAGCATAGATGTAGATAAAGATCCATTTGCTCCTAAGAAGGCAGATGAAGAAGTTCTCGGACCTGAAGTACCTTACCTCAGTGCTATAGGAGCATTAATGTTCTTGGCTAGCCACACTAGACCAGACATATGTTTTGCCGTGAACCTCCTAGCAAGATATAGTTCTTGTCCGACCATAAGGCACTAGAATGGTATTAAACATGTTCTGCGATACCTACAGGGTATGACAGATTTTGGTCTATATTACACTAACTATAACAAAGATGGTTTAGTTGGTTTTGCTGATGCAGGTTATCTATCCGATCCACACAATGGTAAGTCACAAACAAGCTATGTGTTTACACACGGTGGTACAGCAATCTCTTGGCGTTCTATGAAGCAAACCCTTGTAGCCACATCATCAAATCACGCAGAGATACTAGCAATACATGAAGCCAGCCTTGAGTGTGTTTGGTTGTGGTCCATGACTCAGCATATTTGGACAGACAGTGGATTGGAAGAAAGCAAAGAAGCAACCATAATTTATGAAGATAACACAGCCTGCATCACACAGCTCAAGGAAGTTTACATCAAGGGAGATCGGACGAAGCACATACTGCCCAAGTTCTTCTTCACACAGGAACTGTAAAAGGCCGGAGAAGTTCAAGTGGTGCAAGTTCAGTCATGCGACAACTCAGCCAATCTCTTCACCAAATCGCTACCGACAACAACATTCAAGAAGCTCGCGCACCAGATTGGGATGCGGAGACTTAGGGACTTGGAGTGATGTTTGGAACAGGGGTGCAATGTGTGTTGTACTCTTTTTCCTTCACCAAGGTTTTGTCCCAATGGGTTTTCCTGGTAAGGTTTTAATGAGGCAGCGCCCCCAAGCACATTGCGTCGATCCCATCCAACATAGGCACGGTCATTTTGTCCAAGGGAGAGTGTTGTGAAACACTTAGTGGACTCAGTAGACCGGCCCGTATATTACCCATGAAGTCTCGGTCCATCGGCCATACTCAGTCCGCATACCTTCGGCCCATTAGCCGAAGCCTTACTCGAACTTTAGTTCTTATGTCGGTTTAAGCTAGGGCTTGTACTCTACTATATATATGCATGTAACCTCGAGATTAATCAATAAAAATATACAAGAGCTTTATCCCTAAACTCTATATTCATAACACAATTCTAAATATAATCAAAGAAAAATATATTTACGGTTCAATATCATGTAACTTAGCCACCAAGTCCAGTAGTTGTATCCCATTTCTCGTGGTAAATGGATTACATGTAGTAAATTTCATCTGAAAAAAAAAACATCAAAACGTATGAAATTTTTTTAGAAATAATCATATAACAAAATTTTATAAACAAAAAAAAAAGAATTATTTTCTTTAAAAAAAGTGACTAATGACTCTTTGTGACTTTAGTGATTCATATATTTATAGGAAGAGATGAAGTTAATGTGAAAATATAGGCTGACTTAGTTTAAATTTTTAAAACAAATTCAATATCTTAACTAGGTAGTAACCCGTGATATAGCACGGGCAAAATATTTGTATATAATTATATTATTTTAAATATAAAATTTAAGTTTGGTTTTACTTTGGATTATTACATGTATAAAACCTAGACATATCTACTTTGAAACGGGAAACACGTCTCTGTCCCATTTTATCATGTCTCGTTCCATCCTCTCGTCCTATATCTATCAAAAATATTCTGTCTTATTGTAACGCTCTAATCTTCACCTTGCTTAGTGGGCCCATCCATGTCCACTCCCGACCCATAGGCACTTAGTTTAGTGGACCCACGTCAAAAACCAATGGCAAAACATATATTTGGTCAAATAATAAACTCTTTTAGTTCATAAGATTTTAATTATATAATATTAGTATTTTTTCATAAACATATATTTGGTCAAATAATAAACCATTTTAGGTTATTATACGTGTATAACTTAAAGTATCTACTTCGGAATGGAAAACAATATCATTTCCGTACGATCTCGGCGCGTCACATCTTGTCCCGTATCCATCAGAAAGTTCTCTCCTATGATTGTTCTCTTTTAAATAATTACTCATAAAGCATGTTTATATATATATATATATATATATATATATATATTTGGTAAGAAATTTATATAAATCTTTAATTTTATGGATATGATGAGCGTTTTGCAATCACTGATTTGATCTTGTATGGTCAATAATTCAATATTGTTGATATATTTGTATGAATTCTGATATTCTCAAATTGGAGTTTATTGATATGGTTAATGTTCATTGAGCATTTTGCAAGTGGTTGTGTTTGATCAATAAGAGCTCCACTTACAGTTTTACCATTGGAGAGAGATCATTGTAATTAACTTTATAAAGGTTCTTATTTTTAAAAAATACAAAATTTATTGTTAAAAATTTTAAGAGCCTAAAAATAACAGACTACCGATAAAAGATTGTTTTAGAAATTTCCTTTGTACCTTTATAAAAAATTGAAAATTTGAACATAATTCCAATGGCATTGTATTGTAATTTCTTACAAAACTAAGGTTTCTTTCAGACAATATTTTTTAATAGTAGAGATTGATTCTTATTTTGGAATTTAAATCAAATTTGTAGTTTAGACTTTAGATCTTTTTGAAAAATATCAAAAATTTGGTAGTCCTATATATTAGGAAATTTATATATATGACCACTGAAAATTAGGATTTGCAAATATTTAGATAATTATTATTTAAAGTAATTTTTAAAAAATTAATATCTGTTATTTTATATTGGTTGAAATGGTTTTTTATGGAAATCTGTTATGGAATCTATTTTAAATGTTAAAGAATTAAATTTCATATGTTTTTTTGGATCAAATTAGGTGGATTTTTGTTTTTCTCCAAGGAAATATGGAAATGTCTTATATCTCACTAATTTTTTTTTTTAACACTTCATTTTCATTCATTGATTCAGAATCTTATACAAGAGTTGATAAATTAGAATTACACCAATACTGAGCAAATCAAAATACACATCCACAAATTCATAACCTATCAATAAAAATAACGATAGAGAAGCGACTTTCCACGATGCTTTTAAAGAAGCCTTACTCGCCAACAGATTATTAAACCTGTTTCTTTCCCTCTCTAGAATCAATCCCAGAATGATGAGATCGTCGTTCTTGCTATATTCTCATGGAAGAAATTCCATAGTTGTCTTATATCACTGGTGATACTCAAAATCTTCTCTTGCATTATTTTTTCGAGTCTCCATAGAATAGTTATGCCTGGATCCCACAATCGCCAATCAATATGCCATAAAACTCTGTGGACTTTAATACTCAATCCCTTCTAGAGATGGGGATTGTGGAAATCGGTCATCATAAAAAATCAAGAGATTTTTCACGGAGAGAACAGGCTCACCGTGTGTGAAGCCAGGAGACAAATAAATTTTAACGAACCATGAATGAAGAGCCTCCCAAAACGGAGGAATATACTGGAAACGAAAATGCTTCCAGATCGAAATTACATAAACGATTTGCTTGAGAGAACACTGGTTAATACCCCCTGCTTCCCAATTTGGCGGCGACTCTTCATGAAACTGAGAATCGAGTGTGAACACAAACACAAGCGTTGCCAACATCCAAAAGAAGGAGATAGATCGGAAAGAATTCCGATATAATTGGCTGCCTTCCATGAAAAATATCAAAAGCAGGAGAAAAACAAATTAAAAACTAAGACGAACCACCGGCAAATGCCGGCGGCCTGTAAAAGCCGATGACAAAAACGGTTTTGACGATCGCCTTTTGTGTAGCAGAGAGAGACGAGAGAGAGAGAGAAGATATGTCTTATATCTAACTAATATTTTTCAAAAAGAATCACAAAAATATTTTTTAATTATCTTTCTAAATTAAATAAGTTCATATATATGCAATTTTGATTTTTTTTCTTATATCTATAGTAATCTGAATTTAATACTATAGTTTAGTTAAGGAAATACGTGAATATCCAACCAATATATTTTTTAAAAAATAGTTTCAGTATTATTTATTGCTACTTTGCTAAATTAAATAAGTTTACATATATAATTTTTGATATTTTTTTTTGCTTCCATCTATAGTAATAGTAACTTATTAGGTTCAATTAATTACGATATAATTTTCTTAGATTTATGATTTTAAAATCAATTATGTAACTAACAATTTACAATTATGTTCAGTTTTGTAATTAGAATTTTTTTGTTAAGATTGATGATATCTTTGTAACTAAATGATATTTCTATATTGATGTTTTGTTAAGATTGATGATATTTCTATAACTAATTGTGCCGAAATTAAAGCCATATTGACAAACTTTTATGTAAACTAATTAGAAGTCATTATTAATAAATTAATTCTAAATCAATTTTTAAAACATGTAAGTGGTTATATCCAAACCCGTTTTTGTGCCCGATTAGTAAATATCCGAATCTTCAATTTCGGGTAATTTTTTTTAAATAACCTGATCCGGATTTAATTAGTACTTCTCTTTTACTAATATAGAGACTACCGGATTTAATTAACTTTATAAAAGTTCTTATTTTTAAAAAATACAAAATTTATTGTTAAAAAATTTAAGAGCCTAAAAATAACAGACTACTGATAAAGATTGTCTTAGAAATTTTCTTTGTACCTTTATAAAAAATCGAAAATTTGAACATAATTCCAATCGCATTGTATTGTAATTTTTTACAAAACTAAGGTTTCTTTCAGACAATATTTTTTAATAGTAGGGATTGATTCTTATTTCGGAATTTAAATTAAATTTGTAGTTTAGACTTTAGATCTTTTTGAAAAATATCAAAAATTTGGTAGTCCTATATATTAGGAAATTTATATATATGACCACTGAAAATTAGGATTTGCAAATATTTAGATAATTATTATTTAAAGTAATTTTTAAAAAATTAATATCTGTTATTTTATATTGGTTGAAATGGGTTTTTATGGAAATCTGTTATGGAATCTATTTTAAATGTTAAAGAATTAAATTTCATATGTTTTTTTGGATCAAATTAGGTGGATTTTTTTTTCCAAGGAAATATGGAAATGTCTTATATCTAACTAATACTTTTCAAAAAGAATCACAAAAATATTTTTTAATTATCTTTCTAAATTAAATAAGTTCATATATATGCAATTTTTATTTTTTTGCTTATATCTATAGTAATCCGAATTTAATACTATAGTTTAGTTAAGGAAATATGTGAATATCTATCAAATATATTTTTTTAAAAATAGTTTCAGTATTATTTATTACTACTTTGCTAAATTAAATAAGTTTACGTATATAACTTCTGATATTTTTTTTTGCTTCCATCTATAGTAATCATAATTTATTAGGTTCAATTAATTACGATATAATTTTCTTAGATTTATGATTTCAAAATCAATTATGTAACTAACAATTTACAATTATGTTCAGATTTGTAATTAGAAGTTTTTTGTTAAGATTGATGATATCTTTGTAACTAAATGATATTTCTATATTGTTGTTTTGTTAAGATTGATGATATTTCTATAACGAATGTGCCGAAATTAAAGCCATATTGACAAACATTTATGTAAACTAATTAGAAGTCATTATTAATAAATTGATTCTAAATCAATTTTTTTAAACATGTAAGTGGTTATATCCAAACCCGTTTTTTTGACCGATTAGTAAATATCTGAATCTTCAATTTCAGGTAATTTTTTTTAAATAACCCGACCTGGATTTAATTACGTACTTCTCTTTTACTAATATAGAGATGCCAATTTATAATTTAAGATTTTCTATTAAAAAAGAAAATTGCAAATTATTGACAATTCTGAACTTTTGCACGAAAAATAGATCAGATCGATAACGTCTACAAGAATTTACAGTATTACGAATGCAGGAAAATAATAAATTACACTGGCTGACTCTGTAAAAGCTCGAAAGCTTTGACAAGAGCCGGTTTGAACTGATTCATGTCAATGCTAACGTTCTGCTGTACCAAATAAACCGACTTAAATGATTCCCACCTGCGTTCGCAACCGCCGATGGATCTCTAACGATATTGTGGTCGCGTCCGTACTTCTGCATCAGCGTGCTCTCCTCCGGCGTGATCTTGTACTCTAGATACCTAATATTCATCCTTTTCGACGGATCCTCGAAATTCGTCTTTGCCAGCCACTCGAATCCACTGATCGGAAGAATCTGAACCACCACTACATTCTCCGGCAAAAACACCATGTTCGTCAGCCCTGCACCGTGAACCCCTAGCATCACGTCGCAGGAATTCATCGTTTGAGAGAAACTCGCGAGCCCGGTGTTCGCTCCGCCACCACGACTTTGAATCCGAAGAGCCTTGCCTGTAACGCCCCCGAACCGCTCTATGACCACGGAGGCCATCGGACGGCGCCGAGACACTACTTGTTGTGGGAACCGCACCCTGGTGGTCCGGTTGAGGGACGAAAGCTGCAGCTTCTCGACCAGTCCTCCTGGACGCGATTCCGCCCGCGGCCGAGGTTCGCTTAGGCTTTGCAACCCTTGCGTCCCACAGCGCGTTGTGTTGACCCGGACAAGGCCGAGTAACATTTGCAACTTGCCATGTTTTCCTGAAAACCGAATATATTAAAGCAATATATAAAGATAATCGGAAAGTTTTATATAATCGTTTCTGAAAATATAGGGTTTTACAAAGAACACATGAAAAACCCTATCTGGTACCCTAACGTTTGCTCGAGCTTTAAACTCACTTAGGTTTCCCTGCAAAACCAAAATAATATCATGAGTAATCTAAGATTACTCAGTGAGTCTGGGCACCCCTTTTTCCTAAACAGGATTCTACTTCCCCATCCCGACTACCCCGGCAAGCAAAAAAAACAAGCAAGGCCAACAAGCTAGCAAGTAATCAAAGCATCGCAAGAGAAACAATATCGGAAGCAATAAACAACACACCTGTGAGAAACAGTTAGATCTACGCGACTCCACTCGGACGATCTAAACTCGCAAAGACGACTAGAAATAGACAAGCAACACTTGAATACTCTAGACTCTTCCTACTCCACAAACCAACAAAACAAGGACATCTAGAGATTACTACAATGTGCACTTGAAATACCCTAGACTCCTTCTCCTATGGGCCCTCGATAATCTGTTCCATTCCATAACAATTCCCATGCCGAGACCACAAAGGTAACCGGCATGAGCCCCACCTTTGCTACATCGTCATGTAGCGGTCACACTAGTAGCTAGCTAGTCGTGACATTGTCTCGCTCGAGTGGTCGCCGGAAACTCTCGCGAGACAAACCGCATTTGGAAACAGAAAATCGACACTATATTCTAGCTAGGACTCAAGAAACAAATTCAAGAGACTTCGCTAAAATACATCTACATATTCAAGCAAGAAAATCAAGCGATAAAAGCGAGAAATTCAAACAAGAAAACATGCAACAATCATTAAGCATTATGAATAACAATTCAACTTAGATTGTTCTACATGCATGCAACCGATTTCATATTCTTAAGCAAATTAACGCAACAAGTGCATTTATGCATGCAAGCCAATTTATAAGCGATTTAACCCATTTAAATCCTTCTAGTCCGATTACGCATGCAAGCTAACCTCACCCAATTTTTATGCATAAAAATGCAAATAAACTTCGCCAAGTTTTAATTATGCATGCAACCGGTTTTAAGCAAATAAGATTGCTAACAACTTCAGTTCTCATCTGGCATGCAATATTCTTTTTCCAAATTTTAAGTATGTCCAATTATACTTAAATGCATCCAAGTTCGTTCGCGATCTTGCATGGTGATTCCTAGCTCAAATTCGATGTAATCTTTAACATGAATCTAGCATGAACCCTACCAAACTTATGCATGCAACAATTTAACTGATTCTACCGTGAATCTACTCTACATGCAACACACAA
The DNA here is from genome assembly GCA_023657505.1 of Camelina hispida. Classification (NCBI taxonomy): domain Eukaryota; kingdom Viridiplantae; phylum Streptophyta; class Magnoliopsida; order Brassicales; family Brassicaceae; genus Camelina; species Camelina hispida. The sequence goes on along the minus strand of CP094637.1, from coordinate 13,916,449 downwards.
TTACCGCAGATCTCACCTGTACGTGATCGGTGATGATTGGACTTCACGGCACCGCGGATCAGACAATTTCCCTTCACGCTAGACAGCTTCTCGACCAACTTTACCGCAAACTCCGTCTCCTCTCAACGCAAGCAGCACTTCGCTTCGATCTTCCTCTCGACGATCTTTCTCGTATCTCTCGGCGATCCCTCTCGGATATCTCTTTTGGCAATCTCTCTCGGCAATCTCTCTCGGCGATCTCTCTCTCTCTCGGATTTGAGAGAAAATAAGCTTTTGTGTTTTGAGTGGAATGAGAGAAATGAGAGAAAATGAGTATGTGAAGCCACAAAGCCTCTATTTATAGGCTCAACCTCCCCTCTTCTTTCCTTAGTGCGCTTTGACAAGTGGCGAAATTTTGGCTGCATGTGGCGCATGCATTACATCGCCCAATCCTTGATCAACATTTCTCTTGCAACTCCAAAATTATTTCTGCATGCCTTGCATGTAAGCTGATTGGTCAGTTCCTTGAGAGAAAACGATTCCCGCATTCTCTCGGCAAAACCCGTCCACACCGTCCGACGCTCTCGACAAATCTCGGATTTCTCGGTCTCGCTCGGACACAACTCTCAGTCATTCTCGGCATTTCTAGGTATCGCTCGGACACACCTTTCGGTCACTCTTGACAGCTCTCGGACATCCTCGGTAACTCTCGACAACTCTCGAATATCTTCGGACATCTCTCGGATATCTCGGTCCTCTCGGCAAATTCCAGACAATTCTCTCGGCTCCTCAGACGCTATCGGTTTTCTCGGCAAAAACTGGATAATTTTCTCGGTCTCTCGGACATTGTCGATTCTCTTGGCAATTCTCGGACTATCCTCTCGGCAACTCTCGGATAATCCTCTTAGCTCCCCGGTTGCTATCGGTCTTCTCGGTAACTCCCGGACAATTTTTCTACGTCATTTCCAAACTACTCACAATCTCCTTGATCATATCCCGGCCATCTCGATCTTTCTCGGACATCTCGATCTTCCCTCGGACATCTTGATCTTTTCTCGGTCATCTTTCCCGGTACTCAACCGTTCCTTCTGCGGATGCCGTTTTCGCATAAACTGCTAATTTTCGATTGGTCTTAAGGTCTCGATCGTACCTCCGGTCACTTCAGTCTTGGTTCAGTCATTCTCCAACTCATAAATATTTCTTCAGACTTCCTTGGGTCGTTCTTCGTCGTTTTACTTCCGCTTCCTTCTCAAGGTTTTTTTGGGCCATTTATTAGAATTTTATTTTGTGATTTTTGCCCCTAGTGAGGTTCACTACATTCTCCCCCCCCCCCCCTTATAAGAATTCGTCCCTGAATTCTCAGACCTTCTCCTCCTTTTCTTGTGTTATCGATACTTCTCGACACAAGTGTATGCGTCTTGTGATTACCACCACGTCGCTATCTTTATTGAAATCGTTCTTTCCTTGGTTCTTTCGTCTCCATATTCTTACTCGTACCACTCACACCGCTTGCTGATGCTTTTGGAAAGCTTCTTCATCTCCAGCATTTACTTGGTCTCCCATATTCTTCAGTCTCGCTTTGAGTATTAAGGCTTCTTCGTGGATGTACTATGACTTATCCACTCCTTTAGCTTCTTTGATTCACTGCTTTTCTTTCTTCAGCTTTTTCTTGCCTCTTTGCCCTCATACGTATTCGGGTTTACTCCGACTCCTTTAATCTCCACGCCTTAGTCCGATTACAAATTTCTTCAGATTCTTTTAGTCTCCATGCTTAGGTCTGGTGAAATACCTTCTCCGACCCACTTGATTTATTTTGATCACTAGCTTGATTAAATAGTCTTGGTTCCCACCAACTGACTCTTTTAACTTTATTGTTAACCACTATTTCCCAACTCCTTGGTTTTCTTCATATTTCGTTACCTTCTTTGTTCTTTTTCCAAGTTTGGCTCAATAGAACCGTACTTGTTTCGCCATCGAGCACAAGATTGGCTTCTTCGTTTTCGTCATCCATTATTTTCTTGCACCCTCTTGTCTATTCGTAGACACTTTCGCCTTCCATGTATTATCTTCTTGCACCCTCTTTGCACTTAAATCTTCGATCATGCATTACTTTCGCATCTTCTGGATCGCGCTTTGTCCGACCTTCTTAGTTTGTTTTTGCCACTTTCTTGCTCATATTTGGTTTGCCTTTGTCAAGTTGCTTTCGCCATTTTTGATTTATTTGCACCGCTCTTTTGCTCTTTCGATTTCTTTGGATTCGCCTCATCCTTTTCCATCATTTTTCTCTTCTCTTTCGCTTTCAATTGAACTGATTGCCCTTTTCTTGGTTGAATTCTCTTGATCTTTCTTGATCTTCTTCTCTTTTGTCTGATCGCACTTTGCGGTGACTTATGTGAATCCTCATCGATCACGCTGAAGATATGCAAGCTAATTATGCAAAATAATTAACTATGCAACCTATAAAACTCAAGCAAATCAAGCAAGTAGTTAAACAAGCAACGATTAGCACACCACAACAACTCAAACACGGCTAAAGAACAAAAAGTACTTTTACAAAAGGTACGAGGTTCTACACCACTTAGCCGATAAACTTAAGGATTCGGATCCTAGACAACACAACAAGGTTAAGTCTAGAATTTACAACAAAAAGAAAACATTCCAACCCTTACACATAACATCAAAAGACTACTTCCCTTTCTCCCAGCCAGTCTACGGGTTCCTGAGTCTAGTACACACTTCACAAGTGCACTCGCACTCCCTAGCTGGCTCATCAGGCCGCGGTTCTGCGGGAGTTACGGTTGAGGTAGAGGCAGCAGACAATGAGGTTCTAGCTTGATTCATCGGGCTCTCTTCATCTCGGGTAGCTCGGTCTAACGGGTTCTCCCCCGTATGCACAAGTTGTCTTGATGAGTTCCCTCCTTCTCGCAAAACTCGGTCCGGACAGCTATGAGCGAAGTGTCCTCTCGTCCCACACTCGGTACAGACAATATGCTCGGGGATTGGCAGATGTTGCGGTCTTGTCCTCCAGCAATGGTTGTTCAGATGTCCTGGCATCCCACACAAATCACACGGCCTCTTGTATCTCATAAGGTCTGGGTTTGGGCAGCGATAGGCAAAGTGCCCTCGCATTCCGCACCACTCACACTCCACGTTCGTTGGATCACATATACGCCTCAGCTCCGTCCTCCAACAATGCCTGGTCCAATGCCCAACTCCCTCACACAGATCGCAATAAGGTAGATTCCTCCTATCAACTTGGTTCGGGTAAACTACTCTTTTCCAGGCATTGGCTCTCGTCCTCAGTCGCCCTCTCGGCTGTGTAATCACTGACTGTTCCCTTGCCTGAAATTTCTGTTTTGACCCTCTCGGTCTCTTTGTACTACTTTCCCCCACGTCGAATCTCACACGCTCGCGGTTCGTTCTCCTTAACTCGGCAATCCGATCCACTTTCTCCCAATAAGGGTCTCTTGGCTCCTCCTCTGGCTCGGTTAGCACTACTTGGTCGGGTACAATTTGGTTTGGCATTAAGAGGTCTGGTTCACCTCGGTCTCTCGCATCGTCTCTATGCTCCATGCCTACGACAACCTCGCGGTCTTGATCTCTCGGTATTGGGTCTTGGTCACTCCTTGGTTCTACCAATAAAGTCGGTATCCCCTCATCATCGCTTGACAAAATGTCGATTACTTCCACTTCTCTGGTCGTTGGTTCCTCGATCCTAGAATCTTCACCACCTTCACCCCTTTCTCTCTCGGCCTCCAGCACTATAGGTTCACCCACAACTTCATCCGCTCTCTGCAGTGAGTGCAACTCGTCCAACATAAGAAGAATTCTCGCAACCGTCTTCGGTCTTTCCTCCACTGCCCACTGGCTGCTCCATACGGACATCTCCAGTCTCGGGTGTTACCCCGTTCGCTCCAATGTTAGCTTCTCCCCCAGTCTCGTATGCCTCTGTCAAGAAGTTTAAAATCCTCTCGATTGTATCCGCGTACTCTCGCATAAACTCCTCGGGAATGATATCATCGTAATGTTCCTCCACAAGCTCCAGCAACAAATTTTGCAACTTCTCAGCAAGCTCAGCCGCTGCTACTCCATACTCTCCCACTGGTACGGTCTTAAATTTTCCTTGCGCGTCTATCCTCACTTGGACACGGCTCGAATCTCCCACTTCCAACACAATTGTTTGATCATTCTGATCCACTTCCATCTCCTCTGTTTCCTCTAAACACTCGGACGGATCGGTCTCGATAGACAAGTTGGTGTCATTAGCATCAAATACTCCGTCCTCATCCCAATCATTCAAATCATCCTCGTCCAATAACCCGTCCACACTCCAAGTCTCCGGGTCAATTGGCTCATGACTACTCTCCGACTCTGTCGACAAATACCCATTGTGTTGCCCACAATCCTCATGTCTCGGCCCCTCACTCCCTAAACCGTCTCCGCAACCTGAATCACCTGAAGACATTCTAAAACCCACAAGAAACAAGGTGAGATGCTTAGTCCAATCTAAGGTTCACCCTAAAATTAGACAAGCAAACTACCGGATAAAATCTTTGTGTTTTTCCGACACATTTACTCGATAAAACTTTGAAATGCACTAGTGCTCGCGGGTTCGAAAACACCGCTCTGATACCACCGTTGTAACACCCCTGAACCGCTCTATGACCACGGAGGCCATCGGACGGCGCCGAGACGCTACTTGTTGTAGGAACCGCACCCTGGTGTTCCGGTCAAGGGACGGAAGCTGCAGCTTCCCGACCAGTCCTCCTGGACACGACTCCGCCAGCGGTCGAGGTTCGCTTAGGCTTTGCAACCCTTGCGTCTCACAGCGCGTTGTGTTGACCCGGACAAGGCCGAGTATCATTTGCAACTTGCCATGTTTTCCTGAAAACCGAATATATTACTTTAACAAAATATTACATTGTAAATAAATCATTAAAGCAATATATAAAGATAGTCGGAACGTTTTATAAAACCGTTTATGAAAATATAGGGTTTTACAAAGAACACATGAAAAACCCTATCCGGTACCCTAATGTTTGCTCCACCTCTAGACTCACTTAGGCTTCCCTGCAAGACCAAAATAATATCATGAGTAATCTTAGATTACTCAGTGAGTCTGGGCACCCCTTTTTCCTAAACAGGATTCTACTTCCCCATCCCAACTACCCTGGCAAGCAAAGAAAACAAGCAAGGCCAACAAGCTAGCAAGTAATCAAAGCAACGCAACAGAAACAATAGCGGAAGCAATAAACAACACACCTGCGAGAAACAGTTAGATCTACGTGACTCCACTCGGACGATCTAAACTCGCAAAGACGACTAGAAATAGACAAGCAACACTTGAATACTCTAGACTCTTCCTACTCCACAAACCAACAAAACAAGGACATCAAGAGATTACTACAAGGTGCACTTGAAATACCCTAGACTCCTTCTCCCATGGGCCCTCGATAATCTGTTCCATTCCATAACAATTCTCATGTCGAGACCACAAAGGTAACTGGCATGAGCCTCACCTTTGCTACATCGTCATGTAGCGGTCACAATAGTAGCTAGCTAGTCGTGACATTGTCTCGCTCGAGTGGTCGCCAGGAACTCTCGCGAGACAAACCGCATTTGGAAACAGAAAATCGACACTATATTCTAGCTAGGAATCAAGAAATAAATTCAAGAGACTTCGCTAAAATACATCTACACATTCAAGCAAGAAAATCAAGCGATACAAGCGAGAAATTCAAGCAAGAAAACATGCAACAATCATTAAGCAATACGAATAACAATTCAACTTAGATTGTTCTACATGCATGCAACCGATTTCATATTCTTAAGCAAATTAATACAACAAGTGCATTTATGCATGCAAGCCAATTTATAAGCGATTTAACCCATTTAAATCCTTCTAGTCCGATTACGCATGCAAGCTAACCTCATCCAATTTTTATGCATACAAATGCAAATAAACTTCGCCAAGTTTTAATTATGCATGCAACTGGTTTTAAGCAAATAAGATTGCTAACAACTTTAATTCTCATCTCGCATGCAATATCCTTTTTCCAAATTTTAAGTATGTCCAATTAAACTTAAATGCATCCAAGTTCGTTCGCGATCTTGCATGGTGATTCCTAGCTCAAATTCGATGTAATCTTTAACATGAATCTAGCATGAATCTTACCAAACTTATGCATGCAACAATTTAACTGATTTTACCGTGAATCTAGTCTACATGCAACACACAATTACAGCAGAACTCACCTGTACGTGATCGGTGATGATTGGACTTCACGGCACCGCGGATCAAACAATTTCCCTTCGCGCTAGACAGCTTCTCGACCAACTTTACCGTAAACTCTGTCTCCTCTCGACGCAAGCAGCACTTCGCTTCGATCTCCCTCTCGACGATCTTTCTCGTCTCTCTCGGTGATCCCTCTCGGATATCTCTCTCGGCAATCTCTCTCGGCAATCTCTCTCGGCGATCTCTCTCTCTCTCTCTCGGATTTGAGAGAAAATAAGCTTTTGTGTTTTGAGTGGAATGAGAGAAATGAGAGAAAATGAGTAAGTGAAGCCACAAAGCCTCTATTTATAGGCTCAACCTCCCCTCTTCTTTCCTTAGTGCGCTTTGACAAGTGGTGAAATTTTGGCTGGATGTGGCGCGTGCATTACACCGCCCAATCCTTGATCAACATTTCTCTTGCAACTCCAAAATTATTTCTGCATGCCTTGCATGTAAGCTGATTGGTCAGTTTCTTGAGAGAAAACTATTCCCGCATTCTCTCGGCAAAACTCGTCCACACCGTCCGACGCTCTTGACAAATCTTGGATTTCTCGGTCTCGCTCGGACACAACTCACAGTCATTCTCGGCATTTCTCGGTATCGCTCGGACACACCTCTCGGTCACTCTTGACAGCTCTCGGACATCCTCGGTAACTCTCGACAACTCTCGAATATCTTTGGACATCTCTCGGATATCTCGGTCCTCTCGGCAAATTCCAGACAATTCTCTCGGCTCCTCGGACGCTATCAGTTTTCTCGGCAAAAACTGGATAATTTTCTCAGTCTCTCGAACATTGTCGATTCTCTCGGCAATTCTCGGACTATCCTCTTGGCAACTCTCGGATAATCCTCTCGGCTCCCCGGTTGCTATCGGTCTTCTCGGTAACTCCCGAACAATTTTTCTTGGTCATTTCCGGACTACTCACAATCTCCTCGATCATATCCCGGGCATCTCGATCTTTCTCAGACATTTCGATCTTCCCTCAGACATCTCGATCTTTTCTCGGTCATCTTTCCCGGTACTCAACCGTTCCTTCTGCGGATGCCGTTTCCGCATAAACTGCTAATTTTCGATCGGTCTTAAGGTCTCGATCGCACCTCCGGTCACTTCAATCTTGGTTCGATCATTCTCCGACTCTTAAATATTGCTTCGTACTTCCTTGGGTCGTTTTTCTTCGTTTTACTTCTGCTTCCTTCTCAAGGCTTTTCCGGGCCATTTCTTCGAATTTTCTTTTGGGATTTTTGCCCCTAGTGAGGGTCACTACATCGCCGCTCTCGAGATTTCACCGGCGTTCGTGAACGCTCACGATCTGCCTCTAGGGAAAATCTTAATCTGCCTCCGCCGTTGCATATGTCTCGTAGTCACGGCGGCGTTAGGCAACGAGTAAGCGTCTCTTAGAAAACTCTGAAAATCGGACATGGAATACTCCCAATTTGAAAGATAGATTGTCAGTTCTTTGTAATACTCACGGTGGCGATTGAGACCGATGACGACGCTGCTGAAGCAGTGCATTTCGTCTTTGTCGTCGATGTAAATCACTTCGTAGTTGGAGAGTTTCCTCAGTAAATCCCTAAATTTTTCAATTTACCGTGGATTCTTGTTCGTCACG